>JWPT01000106.1:0-129847 GCA_000812245.1 Onygena corvina | reverse complement strand
TCCTTCATCTTGCCGCCAGGTGGACGCATGGTGGGCAGGGAAGGACGGCTCTTGGTTGGTCTCTCGGTCCTTTGGGCTTGCAGCAGAGTTTTCCTTTCTTTTTCTCCTTAGTTACCCCGGAATGAAGCTGGTTCATCTCCAGCCGCCGACGATCTCGACGTCCTAAACAGCTGCACGGGAAGCCCAGGAAGCCCCGATAATTCCAGAAGAAAACGCGGATGCGTCTCTTCGAGCAATATCTGGGCATGTAGCCATGGCTGTCTGCCTGTCAATCTATTCCGTCAGTCTGTACGACAGCCCGGACAGACAGGTTCGTGCGACAATATCAGCTATATATCAGCGGTGACTTCGGTGTATCCGCAGGAGAAAGAAAAGCAAGGAGGCCGATGTCCACTCACATGCTCTTGATGCGTGACGGAAGCTTTTTTTCTTTTTCTTTATCCTTTCCTTTTCTTTTGCGCGCAATCCCTGGGGCCGCAAAAAGTCTGAGATGGGACGAGAGCCAGGGTTCGCCTGGGGTCGCCGGAGGAGACTCTGCCACGCAGAGAGAGGCGTTGCATTCCCTGTGCGGTCGTAGCCAGCCCGGCTGAAATAATTACTTATAAGATCCCCGTCACATTTAAATCCTGCTTGTCTCCTCTCCCTTCAGCTGGTGTAGCTGCTGCAAGTCGATCGATGCCCTGTGGTTGTACAGAGCGACGATAGCTCAGGGACAAAAACCTCTCCTACCGCAACCTCCTCACCTCGACGTCATCTCCCAACGACACCACATACTACCGCCTAAGAGGAGCAGCACCAGCAGCATCAACAGCGCCCAAAATGGCGGGAACAGCAGATGTGTCGCGCGTTGAGGCGCCCGTCACCATGAAGGCGTACTTCATGTGCGCGTTCGCCGCGTTCGGCGGTATCTTCTTCGGCTTCGACTCCGGCTACATCAGCGGTGTGATGGGCATGGAATACTTCATCCACCTTTTCACTGGACTCAACAAGGCCGATTTTGACCCCCCTATGCACTCTGGATTCGCCCTACCGTCATGGCAGAAGTCCCTGATCACGTCCATCTTGTCTGCGGGCACCTTCTTCGGCGCCATCATCGCTGGTGACCTTGGAGACCTGATTGGCCGCCGCACGACCATCATCGTGGGCTGTGGTATCTTCATCGTCGGTGTCATCCTTCAAACTGCCTCTTCCGGGCTCAATCTGCTCGTTGCCGGCCGTCTGATTGCCGGTTTCGGTGTCGGTTTCGTCTCTGCCGTCATCGTGCTATATATGTCGGAGATCTCGCCTAGAAAGGTCCGCGGTGCCATTGTGTCGGGATACCAGTTCTGCATCACCGTGGGTATTCTCTTGGCCTCGTGCGTCGATTATGCCACCCAGTCACGTCAGGACTCGGGCTCCTACCGCATCCCGATCGCCTTGCAGATGCTCTGGGCTATCATCCTTGCCGGAGGCCTATTTCTCCTGCCCGAGTCACCCCGTTACTTTGTCAAGAAAGGCCGTGTTGAAGATGCCCAGCATGCGCTCGCACGTCTGAGAGGCCAGGATCGAGACTCGGACTACATCCGCGAGGAACTTGCTGAAATCGTCGCCAACCACGAGTACGAATCGCAGACGGTGCCCCAAGGGTACTTGGCCTCCTACATGCACTGCTTTAGCGGCAGTCTGTTCAACCCCGCCAGCAACATCCGCCGAATCATCCTCGGCACCGCTCTGCAGATGTTCCAGCAGTTTACCGGTATCAACTTCATCTTCTACTTTGGCACCACCTTCTTCCAGGATCTCGGAACCATTGACAACCCATTCCTCATCGGGCTAATCACCACCCTAGTCAACGTCTGCTCCACCCCCATCTCGTTCTGGGCCATTGAGAGGTTCGGTCGTCGTCCGTTGCTCATATGGGGAGCCGTCGGGATGTTCGTCTGCGAGTTTATTGTCGCTATTGTTGGCACTACCGATGGCCAAAACAAGCAGGCTGTCTCAGCTATGATTGCCCTCATCTGCATTTACATCTTCTTCTTCGCATCCACCTGGGGTCCCGGCGCTTGGGTCGTCATTGGCGAGATCTATCCTCTGCCCATGCGCTCACGCGGTGTCGGTCTCTCCACCGCCTCCAACTGGCTCTGGAACTGCGTACGTTCATCTCTTCTCTTCTGTTTGTCTTCGCTTGCCATGAAGGCACAGTTGCGCTAACCTACCCCAGATCATCACCGTCATCACCCCCTTCCTCGTCGGACGCGACGCGGCCAATCTAGGCCCCAAGGTGTTCTTCATCTGGGGCTCGCTCTGCGTTGGCTGTTTCCTCTACGCCTTCTTTTTCATCTCCGAAACCAAGGGGCTCACCCTCGAGCAGGTCGACAAGATGATGGAGGAGACCACGCCAATCACTTCGTCCAAGTGGAAACCACACACCACGTTCGCAGCGGAGATGGGCCACCTGGACACCGCTGTAAACGAGAAGAGCGGAGCTATCGACACCGGAGCCGCTCCCCACGCGACGAGCACGGATGCGTCCGATGCTGTTTAGTGTTCAGAGAGCCCTAAAACTGGCGTCTTTCTCCTCTTTCTTAACTATTTCCCCTCTCTCCTGTCTATATATCCTATATATCCTATGGTCATCTGCACGGAGTAATTAATGTTCACAAATAATGTTTGCTATCAATTATTCCCCACTAGTTAGTTATGTGACCACGCAGTCCCCTACGGGAAACTACACCAAGTATACATACAAACGTCTGGCAGCTTCCATCGCACTTCGGCTATGTAGACTCCTGACATACGCTATACGCGTGGGGGGTTCGTATTGCTTTGCCCCGAGCCTCTTGCTAGTTAGCCGACACCGGGGGAATGGCCTGTGGCGAACGGCAGTTCCGAGAGCCAATCCAACAACAACCTGGCCCTTTTTGCTCTCGACCTCCGGCGCCTCCTGGAGGTACATGCAGTACAGACTCTACCTTCACGGGTGGGATGAACTAGCCAACAGACCCCTGCTCATGCTCATGCACGATATGTCAACCTCCCGTTGCATGAAAGGACGACACCCTTTGTGCTGCTGTGCACTCTGGCACCGCCCGGCATCGACGCGACTCCATAGTCTCCATCAGTCTAGCCGGTCGTCTGACGAGCCTAAAACCCCAGAAATCCGGGGAAAAAGTCGCTTCGCCCAGGACTTCTCCGGTTACTCGACATCGCAATGGGCATCATCGCCGAAACCCGTTTTTCAAGGTTCGCTGACTGGCGGCCAAGCTGGGGAAATGTGTCTAACGCCTGCAGAACGTCGAGCTAGGTGAGCGGTTCGTGGCCGTCCAGCGCGGGGAGGCGTCCAGGGGGGAAGCCGGTTCGAGGTCCCCATAGTTCTATGTATATATATATCTCGATGGCAGCCCTGGTCGACCCTGTTTCTGCGCAGACTGCATCTCTCCCTCTTGTGCGGCCCTACTCTTTCTTCACACTCTATCACTACCGATGCGCACCGACGAGGAAAAGGCCGTGGAGGCCGCCCACGTTGACGATGTGGCTAAGGGTGTCCCCAGTCCGTCGGACATAGACGTCGACGAGGAGTTCTCTCGCGCCGAACAGCGCAAGATCATCCATCGCATTGACCTTCGACTGGTCGTGATCTGTGGTGTTGGATACATGATCAGCTTGATGGACAGGACGAACACTTCCGTGGCCGCCATCGCCGGGTAGGATACTCCCCTCTCTTCTTCCTCCGCTTCAGTGTGCTAATATTCCGATAGAATGACCAAGGACTTGGGACTGAAGATAGGCTTCAGATATGTTCGTCGTCCTTTAGGAAATACTCTTCGAGTGCGTCGGCTAACTGGCTGCTAGTCTATCATTGTGCTGGTCTTCTTCGTGACCTACGTTATTGCCCAGCCCATCGCGACTGTGGCCATTAGGAAAATCGGACCAAGAATATTTATTTCTGTTATTGTTCTCACATGGGGCGTAATTTTGATTGTGCGTATATTCACCATACAGCCATGCAAGAGAGGCTGCCACTAACAGTTAACTCAATAGGGCTTCGGATTTGTCAAGAACTGGCAGGAGATGGCTGGTCTTCGAGCACTTTTAGGGTTCCTTGAAGCTGGATTCTTCCCTGGAACCGTGTATCTGCTTTCTACTTGGTACTGTCGACGTAAGTCTGGCTATTTTCTCTCTTATTGCCAGAGAGCATGGCTAACGAGGCGTAGACGAGGTCCAAAAACGGTACTCCGTCTTCTACATCATCGGTGCGGTTGCGGCTTCGTTCTCCGGTATTCTCGCCTTCGGCCTTAGCCAAATGGAGGGTCTCCAGGGCATCCGTGGCTGGAGATGGATTTTCATCATGGAAGGAGTGGTACGTATACGCCGACCAATATCTGTTTCTGCTGCTAATGTCCGGTAGATTTCTGCTCTCGTTGCCGTCCTCAGTTATATCTTCCTCGTGGATTTCCCTGATCGCGCCCATGGCGCATGGGGCTTCCTCAACGAAAAGGAACTTGCCTTCGTCATCCGCCGAGTCAATCGAGACCGAGGCGATGCGCACGTTGAGCCCTTCACCATGGGCAGATTCCTCCGCCCTGCTCTAGATCTGAAGATCTGGGGCTTCGCAATGCTCTTTTTGTCAGTCTCCTCATCTTCATCCCTCGCTCTATCTGTTGAAATTTCTTTTTTTCTAACACTATCACCGCAGCTGCTCCACGATGGTGTCGTACGCCATTGCATACTTCCTCCCTATCATTCTCAGGGACGGTCTTGGCTTCGGTGTTGGCGCATCTCAGTGCTTGCTCGCACCGCCGTACGCCTTCGCTGCGATCCTCATGTATTCCTCTGCCTGGTACGCGGACAAATACCGCGTCCGCGCACCCATCATCATCCTCAACACGGTCTTCTCCGTCGTCGGTCTCGCCATGCTAGGCTTCGGAAAGGGCAACGTCCTGCGCTACGCTGGTGTCTTCCTCGCGACCGCCGGAGCCAACGCCAACATCCCCGCGGTCATGACCTACCAGGCCAACAACATCCGCGGGCAGTGGACCAGAGCTCTGGCGAGTGCCACGTTGGTAGGATTCGGAGGCATCGGTGGTATTGCAGGCAGTCTGGTGTTCAGGTCCCAGGATGCGCCAGCGTATATTCCCGGCATATGGGCCTCGATAGCGTAAGTCGATCCCCCCCCCGCCCCATTCCATCATTGAAGCGAACTAACACATGCCACAAAACAGCTCTCAGCTCCTTCTTTTCATCATCACAGGGCTGCTCACCCTGCACTTCTGGCGGGCCAACAAGCGAGCAGACCGCGGTGAGCTGGTCATCGAGGGATCTCCGTCGTTCAGATATACTCTCTAGTTTCCTCTAATTAGGTTTTAGGCTGGCTTGGGGGTGTATGCGGGATAATTTACTTGGTATTTCTTTTGGGCATGTATCCACGCTATTTCCGGAGCAATAGCGTTTAGTTCCAGATAGCACGCCGTCAACGAATTGATTGAATAATATATCACCCCGATATCGTGATATCAGGGCCGCTCGAAGTGAACAAATGTACTCCCGTAGTAAGAGCATATTTTTTTCAATAACTAGACTTTCTTGGTTAACCTTAAATATATCTTTGTTCAACTTAGAATTCTATATTACCCTATAATTTGGTACTTTTTCTACATAGTATTACTCAATTTAAAGAGATAGTATGATTTAAAATATAGGTTTTGAGAATATAGAGGCATGCTTAATCTAGCTGTCCTTATCTATAGAGTCTTTAGTCTAAACTAGATCCTCACAACATCTCTGCCTTTTCTTTATCCAAATATCCGAACAAAAACCATAAAAGCATAGTGGCCAGGGCCATCAGTCCCGCTAAAACCCCATACATTGATACCAGCTTTGGGTCAACGGTAAGGGGTGTGAATGCTATCGCAATACAACTTCCAATACCCGCCATCGCAAGCCAAATAGCCTGAACGAGCGACTTCATATTCTTTGGGGCTCGGTTATATGCGTACTCGGTGCCAGTTGTAGCACAAAAGACCTCAGCGAGAGAGGACAAAAAATAGATTGGTGCCTGGAGGAAAACCGAAACGTGATTTGGGATGCTGCGATTTCCGGCAGCGGCACATGCGAGGGGAAATTCATAGCATGGTCCACTACTATATATAAGTTTTTGTATTCCGGCGGTATATCCCATTGATAAGGCGAGGATGCCGAAGCCGACGCTCATACGAGCGATTGGCCCAAAACGGATGCGGCGGCGAGTAAGAAAGGGATATAATCCTCTCTGAACAACTGGGGCCACGACGATGCCAAAGAGAGCACTCATCGCTTTTATCATGTCATTTGGAATTCCGTACGTAATCATCTGTCCAGCTTGTGAGATCAGGTTGTTGAAAGTCTGGTTAAGGCAGAGCCAGTGAATGGGAAAGAGAAGACTGAAGAATATTAGTACTATTATAGCATATGGTGATAGGGGTATACTAACAGCACACGACAGGCAAGGAGACTAGTTTTGATGTCCTCGACGAAGCCCTCGCTCCATGGCACAGTTCTGCCATGTTTCGCAAGCTGTGCTTCCGGTTTGGCTGCGTCCATTCGAAATTTCCCAGTAATACCGCACCAAAGCGCCGCCGCGGCTTGAGGCATGATATTGACCATGGGTGCCGTTCCGCCTAAACGAATGTTAATAATTTTCGTCAAGCTCATGAATCATGTGTCACTAACAGAACCGGCCCTTCCAGATGACAACTGGGAGTATTGCTAGCCACATAGCGCAGCAGGGAACCAGGTAAGCGACCCAGAAACCGACGTATCTTTCCAATAGTGGGGTGCAATCAGCCACCAGGCCTGCGATGTTCACTGCCCTACAAGATGGACCAAATCAGGAGTGTGTATGAATACTGGCTTCAAACATTGCACTTACCAGTAAAAGGCATTGTAAATGTATGTGATTGTCAGTTCGCGGCTAGTCACCACCCTTTCCCCAGATTTTAGCGTTTTGATTCGAAATTCGGTCACCTCGTATTGATCCGCTGAAACATTGATCATCAGCATGATTGTGTTCAGAAGTTTGGGGGTTCAACGTTTACCTACCTATGAAAGGTACGACCGTTGTCTTGAAGGCCCCAGAACCAACAGACATTAAGACACAAGATACGATCACACCTGCAAGAGCGGCGCCATGGTCGATTGCAGCTGGCAGTGAGGTGGCGAAGAGAACTGTATATCCAATCGCCTCAATACTATTAAGCCATTAGTAGGCGCCATTTCCAAGTTGAAAGAGGTAAACGATGAGCATACATAGCAAAGTACAGCATCGTATTATACCGGCCGAGCCAGCTGTCTGCAACAATGGCTGCAGGGACTGAAGTCAGGTATGATGAGATAATCAAGGCGTTGACGATGTTTGAAGCTGTGGCTTGATTGAGGCCAAGCACTCCAGGGATCTTGCCGCCAGGAGAATTTTGGAGATAATTCTCTGTAATCAGGATCAGTCGATTTATTTTGCAGCCGGAGGATAGATAGACTTACGAAGAGGGGCAGTGGCGCCATACCAAGCAAAACGTTCAAGGATACCAGCAAGAGCTACGATCCAAAGTCGCAACGGGATGTCATCAACAACGTGAAAAAGGTCTCGAATCTCATCTTCGGTAGCGCTTCGACCATCATCTGACCTCGTAGCATTCTCCCGAACCTCCAAAGTGGCCGTTGGACCATCATATAACTTTGTGGGCGACTGAGAGTGTTTCTCCAGATCAAAAGAAGAACTGTGAGAAATATCAGCAATGGTCTATGATTACCAGGAAAAAAGACGTACCGCTTCTTCGGGGCCGTGCCCACACTCTCAACCGTACTGTTGATATTAGGAACGGGGTTAGACATCGTACGAAAACAGTACTGATGATCGAAAAGGGTCCTGGGAGAGTCTTACCGAGAGAGATGATGTTGAGAAAGTTGAGATAGTTGAAATGCATACCAGGGCGAAGTTATCAAGTAGGAGTCCGGAGTATGCACACCCCTGCGGCCACAACGGATGGAACCTACTTTCGGCGTTGGAACCAACTTTCGGCGTTAGACGTAGCCGGACCCCGAGTATGGCCAAGCTACCAAGCCACTAGAGATCCGGTGCTTGTCTCAGTGTCGAGGTCAGCGAGGATACCCAGATCGATATCATGTCTGAAGTCGAGATGAATTGAGTTACTCGATGTTACAGCTCTGTTGGCGTACGTGAATTGGTGGGGGATGTAAACAAGCCCAGATTGATTCGCCTCTGAAAACCCGCTTCTATGGTGTAGTGGTAGCACATCGGATTTTGATTCCGACGACGCCAGTTCGATCCTGGCTAGGAGCTTTTTTTGCATTTTTTTTATACCTCGATTAAGTGTATATTTTGAGACGACACTGATATATAATAAGAAATCAGCAGTCTTTCTTTAAACTGTGGCACACTTGTTCGCTTCACTGTAAGGCTAATCCTTCTATACGGATGAACGATGTATCGCTGTCTAGTCTAATACATCTATCACGTCCACTTCTGGACCACCACTCCTCCGCGCTTGTACTCCGGGAGATCGCCGAGAGTAGCTGAGTGGTCTTTGAGCTCTACGCTTGGAAAGGTCGTCATGAGAACCCACTGTCTCTGCTGGCTGGCGGGACTGGCTGCCGCGACAAACTGATATACATCCCCGATGGTATGGGTGGTGTTGAACCTCCTGATCAAGCGGGTGCCGTCACCCAGCCGAATCTGCAGAGTGACCGTCGGCTGTGACTCGTCAACACTTGGCTGCTCAGGTCCAGTGCTTCCTTGTGCGGGAGCCGAAGTTGGTGCAGCAGCAGCTGCGGGCCTGCTAGCCTCCACGCCGGGAGTCGGGCTACCCAGTCGCTGGCCAGATCCAGCAAACGCCTTGAATTTCCCCTGAGGCCGTATGTAGTCCGTATCGTGCTGCACTAGCTTCACGTCGACTTCTTGATCGGGAAGGACGTTCATGATTGAAAGCGGTGCGCTTCCCTCTCGGATGTACTCTAACAGCCGCGCGTTCTTGGGATCAGAGGTTCGGTAGAGGTCACCGTCGTCGACAGAGAACCCGTCGTTCCAGAAATGAAGGATCCTCATCGTGGGGTCACGCGGTGGTCGTCTCGCGTTCGGGTCCTCGATAACTTTGCTTGGAGCGTCATCCCCGCCGAGAGTGCGGGCAGTCCCCTTAAAGTACGACGGATGTTCCTCTTTCCACTGGGACGGGGGAGTTCTGCAAAGGTAGAGAGTAAGCTATCCAGTAGAGAAGACGATGTCCGGTACAGGGCCATACGTACTCCCTTCCTTGTTTTATGATCTGCCTTTTGATCTCCTCCGGGTCGTGAACTGCGAGACCGGACTTCTCTCCGCCAGTAAAGAAATTCTGGGGTTCGTCGTCTGGGTTACGTGGTGAGAGGCTCGGTGAAGGACTCAAGTCTCCCAACGTCGCAAACCTCCTTTTCCCCGTGACAGGTTTCGGTACGGGAGCACTTGCGGGCTGCTGAGCCGCGGGCTGCTGTGTTCCCCGCGTCCCTTCATACTCCAGCTCAGGCGTCTGATCGTCGCAGACCTCAGCAATGGCGCTGTCTAGATCCCAGCCGTTGTCTTCCAAGAGCTCCCTCGCCTTGAAAGGTCAGCCAAAGCACAACCATGGATAGAAGAGAAAGATAGAGAGCATACCGCTGAAGGCGCGATTCCCATGATACCACACAGAGTGGAGATGAGCTGGTCTTGCTCGAGCGGGCTCGCCATGGTAGCTCACGTCTGCGGGGTCGCTTGAGGAAAGGTGGTCAAATCGCACCAGACAGGCTTCCGACTTCAAAGCGTTGAGCGAGTGAACAGACTGCCTCTACGACGGAGGAAACGAAGGACAACCGCCTGGTCGAAAGAATGAACGCGTCCTGTTGCTCCTGAAGCGCCGCAAGTTCCGCCTTCTTCGTCTTCTACGTCACTCGCGGTGCCTGGCTGAGGTAAGCACGGCTTATCCTTCCTCCGGCTCCGGCGTCAACAACGATGAAGATGAAGATGAAGATGAAGATGAAGATACTACGGAAGGACAGTCGATACAGTGCTGTTGCATGGCTTGACGGATACACGAATCAATATCAACACCCGTCATAACGGCACACCGATGGCGTCGAACGAGACTGCGCCGAGAGCAGGTCTCTCCGATTCCGCCGTCACCCTCCCCTCCGACTCTGAGAACTACTCGGCGACTATCGAGCTGGCTCCAGCCTCCGCACAAGTCGCCGCCGTCCCATTGGCAGTCTACAGGCCCTCGTCGTACTGGCAGATAATACAGGGCGCGGCTATCAACCTCATCCTGCCCTTTGTCAACGGACTCATGCTGGGCTTTGGAGAACTCTTTGCACATGAAGCCGCTTTCAGGCTAGGCTGGTCGAATACCAAGGTGGGACACGCCGTCGCCGTCCTCCCTATATCGGTATGCTGTATATGTACGCTAACTCGCTTATTCGTACAGGTGTTTCCCACACACAGACGGACACAGCAGCCCATCGGTGGTGGAATTGGCCTGCGTGATATCCCGCACCGCAGAGCGTGACGGGACACTTATATTTGATTTAGATTCTGTCATTTGTTGGAATAATAGACTGATCGGCTGAGTAGCAAGATGAGGTGCTAATTAACGCACGAAATGGACTTGGAGGCCTGGGGCTACTTCATGGTCTACAGCTGCCGATGCAGAGAACTCAGTGTATCTCTGACTTAATCTAGTTGTAACTAAACTGCGATGGGAGATATACAGCATCTTGAACGGCGTTTGGTTGGACTCGACATCTCTCTTACAATATCACACCTTTCACTTCGCATCTTTCTTTTACTTGTATCAATCCATAGTTGAGGCTGTTCGGCGGTTCGGCAAAACCTTCCCGGAGCGACCGCAACTTTTTTCCTGCGACTTCTCGACCAGAAAGACACCGCCGGGCTCATCAGGGTTGCGACCATTGCCAGCCGAACGCGCGCCGTCTCTTCCTTGCAATGCTTGCCGGCGCTGGTGTCAGGCACTCGTGTGCGTTTGCACGCATTTCGTTATCCAGATCATCGTTTGCCCAGCGACAGGTAAGTAAGTGGCCTCCGTCGAGACGAAAAAAAATTCAATCTTGAGCCGAAAAGTAAAGCTGACCGGCTGCCTGTCTGGCCATACAGTTCTCTTCTCTCAATGCAAGGACATTTACGCAGAGTCGGTCAGGGCTGGCTAGACAGCATGGCGTTTCGTTGAGCACAATACGCTTTCCCCGGAGTATAGCACCGTTCAAGAGCTCCCGGTTCGCATCCACATCCGCCGTCTCATCCGCGGCAGCTAGCACTCCAAGTGATCCTGCAAGCGCAACTACGCCTGAATCTGTCGTACCTGGCTTGGACGAGCTCTCCGGGGCCAGTCTCACAGATTTCGATCTTTCGAAGATCCCCAAGGAGCTAGGATATCTCCGCGAGCTTGGCCTCGATTACGGATATGGCCCATCTTCGATGATCGAGTTTGTCTTGGAGTCAATGCATATTTACGCCGGTCTTCCATGGTGGGGTGCGGCACTCGCTACCGCAGCGCTCATCCGACTCGCCCTTTTCAAGTACATCGTAGCCGCGTCCGAGCAGTCGAGCAAGACGCAGGCAATAAAGCACATTGCCGACCCCATTCGACAGCGTATGATGAATTGTGCGCGTGAAAAGGATGCCACGGGCATGACCCAGGCGAAGCAGGAACTCGCGGCTCTTAACGCGGCCCATGGCATCAAAATCTACAAAGCTTTCATCCCTCTACTCCAGGTTCCACTCGGTTTTGGATGCTTCAGAGTCCTGTCGGGAATGTCACAACTACCCGTCCCAGGCTTGGAGACTGAATCATTTGCCTGGCTTCCTTCCGTCATTGGCTCCGATCCCTATTACATTCTACCATTGGCCACCGGTGCCATGACCTATCTTGCTCTGAAGGTATGCTGATGTTCCCTTCTTTTCACTTCCGCCTCTCGATTCGTTCCGTATGCTAATATTCTCACTAGCGCGGCGGTGATACGGGTATGTCCACCCTGACCTCGACCTCTTTGGGAAAGATGGTGTTGTACGGTATACCAGCCATCGCAATGGTCTCGATGACTTTCTGGTCTGGCCTCGTACAGATCTACTTCCTCGCTACGGGCTTCTTTTCGATGTCGCAAGCCTACCTCGTCACCTCACCCACTTTCCGAAATTTCGCCGGCCTGGGGCCCATACCCAAACGCCCGGATGATTCTTCAAATCAACCTCCATCAAAGATTCGCACCATCACCACAACAGCTACTCTAGTACCAGAGCCAGAGATCCATGTTCCAAAACCAAACATAAGCTATATTGATCGTGTTATGGACTCAACTAAGACTGGCCTGCGAAACACGCTGAAGGAAGCTCAAGAAAAGATGAAAACGTTAAGCGGCGACGATGAGAAGCCCGACTCGGCCGGTCGCCAGCCAAGGCTCAACAAGAAGGAACTCGAAAGTGCTAAAGCGTACGAAAGTCGCCGCAGAGCCGAGCTGCTAGCTGAGCGAGAGCTGAAGAACCAACAGCTTAGAGCCCAGTTCAGGAAGAAGGCGGAAAGCAAGGAATAGAGAAAGATGTTGATATGGAAAGATGGCATGGTAGGGGCGTCCTTTATCCGGCAAATTTGCTGAATCTGCTGCTATACTTGCTTTGGGAGTCATTTATGAGACTTGGTTGGCTTCTCCTCGTTAAGATCTACTTGCTTTTCTCAATGTATATTATGAGCTACCTTTGTTATATTATTGTTTAACTACCTTACTCAATTGACCGCGGTCCCGGCACTATCCCCGCCTCACATGCACCTCTAGATCCATAAACGCCGTCTGAAAACCCCCAAACGCCTCAAACCCCCAAAGACGCCATGGAAAGAAGTGTTGTCATAAGCGGGACTGCATTATATTAGTTGAATAACCTTCTCCCGCCGACACCTTTGACGCTCCATGCATAAGGCCCCTTTACCCCCATACCCTTCAAGCTCAACCCGGAGAAACCAACGTTATCGCCCTGTGAGCTGAGTTTATATCTCCGTAAGGCTTCACGGATGTGCGAGGGGAGTAGAGGGCCACGGTGAGGGTTTGGTGGTAAACCGGACTCCCCTCCGGCCGGACGTAGAACGCCACCAGAAACCATAGGATAATTAATATCACTGCTGGCAGATATGGCGGGGCTTGGTAGGGGAACCGGATTCGCCTGTGAGCCCTTCGACCCTGGTGCATCTGTGGTTTGTGTATCGTTGTTCTCTTTCTCCTTCTCCTCTTGCTCCTGTCGTGCTCGTTTCTTCTCTGCTTCCGCTGTCTCTAAGTCATGCGTAGCCGCAGCATCAAACGCTTCGGCCCATTCATCCTGTATAGTTCTCGCTTTTTCGACGATTTCCCCTATGAACACCTTGGTGTACCCACCAATAGTAGTGACAATATTAGGCGGGACGGACTGAGATAACGTCTGGTTCACAATCTTTCGAAGAGTGGGCTTGTTCAATTTGGCTCTTTTGAAGAAATCATACCGCGACGATTGCTCAGGGTTAAAAGCATCCATCAACACACTGTAGGCAATGCGTCAGTACAAGACAGATAGGTTTTCACAGAGAGCGATAGACATACGCAAGATTTTTCTTCTCAGCAGCCGCATCGATCGCTGCACCACCATCGATCTCCGGCTCATCAATGAAATCTTCTTCCTCAATATCGCCGTCCTCCTCCCCCTGCGTTGCACCGGCTCTCACCGACGTTGCCGCACCGCCACGTTTGCCGGTCGAGCTACTGGCTCCGTCCTTGACGCTTGCTGCGCCATCTTTATCCTTCTTGCTCTTCCTCCTCTTGCCTTTTCCTCCAATTGTACTGTCTGCGACGCTTCCCCCGATAGATCCGGTAAAGCTGCCTGTTATGCTTCCAGCATCGGCCTCTGACCTCGAGCCCATGCCAGCATAGACGCGCGGGTCATTATCTGCGGATGTCGGGAACGATGTTTGACGTAACGGATGAGTGCGCTGGCGCTTCAGGCTTGCGGGAGGATTCGAAGAGGCCGATGCGATAGATAGGCGCTTCTTGGGATTCGCAGCCGGCAAGCTTAACGAGACTGGAGGAGGTGAAAGCGACATGGTGCCGGTGCCGGTGCTGAGCAGAGTACAGGACACCTTGCGACGAGCGGCGGTTTAAGCAGAGAAGGAGGGTGAGATGATTCGATACGTAGTAAAGGGACTGTAGCTGAGCTCTCACCTCTACTCGGCGATGCTGGCGATGCAGCTCGAAGTCGCCGTCGATTTGTCCTTTGCGACGATGACGGAACTTCGCAGCGAAAGTTTGGGCGTGTATCTAGGGCCGTATTTAATACAGGGGATACGGCCGATGTGGGCTATATCTGAGCATTACGCTGTATCCGCGCGTATTGCAGGGTGACTTATCACGATTATGCGCAACGGGATAGAAGATATTGAAAGCGCGAGTACTTTATTACGCATGGAAGATAGATACATAGAATGCCTTATAAGGCGTCATCCGGGTGCAAGCGCGGTTGATTGAACGACAGCAAGAAAACAACAGTAACAGACGAAGTGGAGATGTGACGCGCTCAAGCAAAGATGTCAACTGAGCAAAAAAGCCGAAATGATTTCAATTTAGTTTGTCGAATTCTCAGAGATAGTTCTCTCCGATGCGTGGAGCTCCACCTCGCCAATCGTGGCGCTCGTAGTAGCGGAAGACAAGGTCATATCCGTCGAGTTCGTGGACGATACGGTCGACTCGGCGGTATCCCGGGATGTGCTCCATCTTGCCATTCAGACGCGCAGCGTGGCGGGCGAGACGGCGTTCTTCGGCGGACTGGCTGAGATCCTCCGCGTTCGCCTTGGGGGAAGGCTTCGCCTCGAAAAGAGTGACGGTGAAACGACCGGGCTTGAAGATGTCCACAGCCTGGCTGACGAGGTCGGCGGTCTGGCGGCCGGACTGGCCCTGTGGCACGGTGGTCTCGAACGACGCGTAGGAGCAGTGTGGCTCTGGGGTCACATGGACGGTGAAATAGTGAGTTCCTGATTTACCATTGGCAGATGGCACAACGCCGTTGGCGGAGAATCCGCAGGGGGAGAACAGGTATGCGTCGATGCGGGAGCCCGGGTACTCGTTGGCCGGGTAGATGTTGGACAGCCCGCAGGACTCGCTGACGACGGTGCCGAGGGCGTGGCCTTCGCTGGACAGCTCCGGGGGGAGGGAGTAGCTGCACCCAGAGCCCGCATCGCTGTTGTCCGAGGACGTGTTGCTGAAAACATCGACGTGTTCGTCCGTCTCTTCCTCGTGTTGATATCGATAACGATTTTCTGCGACCGCACTCGCATGGTCGAGGTAGAATTGCTTGGAATTCTGCTCGTCTAAATCGGTCATTAATATCTCCAATGTTTCGTCACTCTCGCAGTTTTTGGTCTCGTTCTTGACAGGAGGGGGAAAATTGATCGTCTTGGTGTCGGTCTCGTGGGTCGGAGACGCGGGAGGCGTCAACGAGGTGAACGGCTCGGTGAGGTAGAGGTACCAATGTTCACCGTTCATTTTGCCGATCATGTAGGCGCTTCCCCCGAGAAAGAGCTTGTCCATAGCCCTCACTTCATCTCTCCAGCTGCGATGGGGTCCGCGTTGGCGTTCGGGGAACAAGAAGTTCTTGCGACTGTAGAAGACACGGTAAGGAGCCGTCGCAGCGGTGATCCCGCCGACCAACGGAGGGCTTGACTTTGGAAAGCCGGCATAGAGTGCTGCTATTTCGAGGATGCGAGGCAGCCCGTGGAGGAGAGTGGTCGTACCGCAAGTCTTGAGAATCAGTTTGTGAGGGAAGACGAACATGCTGGACTCGGACAGGAGGTACGCATCGACGTCATCTGACTCGACGATCGAGAGGACCTGGCAATTGACGAGATCCAGCATGCCTTTCCAGATGTTGGAGGACACGGCCTTGAGTCCATTGGGCACGGAGGTGTTGACAAGGTCATCCGGAGAGGCAGTAAACCACACTTCTAGAAGTTTTTCAGGGCCTACCATGGGTTACTATGGTTAGCTTCGCTGCGTCAAAACTGATCATAGGGGCAAGGACTCACCTTCGAAGGCATTGGTCGAATCGAGATCCACAGTGGCTTCATGGTTGATTGTCAATGAAGGTGCCACATACGAGGACGGGGATCCCGTGTAGTTGTTGGGAATTCCGGCATACAACATCTCCAAGACGATATCCAGACGTTTCACCCGACGTGGATAGACAGTTCGACTGGAATAACGAGCAACTGTGGCACGCTTGCCCGAGCAAGACTTAGAAGCACAATCTGCCACCCAGACGAACAATGCGGTGTTCGCCTGAGAAGAGAAGGCCCGGAATCCCGAGGGCTGGCCGTAAACGTAGTAACCCCCACCAGCAGGCAGAGAGTTGGTACTTGACTGATTAAAAACACCGCGTTTAACGGCGTTAGGGTGGGCGAGCGGAGAGGGGGAAGTAGAACACTTTGAGTGCCGGAATGGTGAAGGGTTGCTGGAAGACCCTCGGACTGACAGATGCCGATACCGTGGTAAGTATCGGGTCTAACAGACGAGAGATTGTGCCTTGAGGTAGGTTGGAGGCTTGATTATGCTGTGACTTGAGATTTCCGTTGGTTTCTTATTGTTTGCAGGTGGTTTGGGGACGTTATCTGGGTCTGAAGCGGCGTTGACGAGTCAGTGGTGAGTCACGGAGAGCAGCAGGCAGAGCAATGGAGGGACCGCTCACTTTGCAGGCTTTGACAGGAAACGTAGCAGATCCTTACGACTCATGGAGGAGAACGAGAATCCTCTTGAGAGCTGTGCGAGATGGCCCACGTCAGTCAAATCATTGACACAACGCGGATACTATTTGCTGGTGGAGGAAGAGCTATGTGGCTATTCTTCGACGGACGCGCGAGAAGCAGCAGCAGAGAAGGAAGACGAAGAAGAGAGAAGAAGATGACTCTTGAGAAAACGTTGGTCTTTTGCCCCTCGAGCGGAATGCAGGGAAGGTTAAGATTCGGCGCTGCCCATGCGACCAACAACGGAGCAAAAAAATTTCTTGTGCGGTTTCCGCGATGACGATAACGTAATTGGGCCGAGCCAGGGGGAACCGGCGAAACACCCGCCTCCCAGCAGCGAGGATCGCCAGCCAGAAGCGCCTACGGAAGAAGAAACCATGCAGAGGAACAGGCCCTGCGGTGTCACTGTGGCCGCTTCTATTCCTAAACGTCCTGCCTAATCGCCGTTGTTCGTACATAACACCCGTAAAACAAAGGCCACACAAAGAATAGATGGAGACATGAGATAAGAGAAAACGCCTGGGGTCCCCGGTTGCAATGGTAGATTGAGAGAGAAAAGGAAAAGAGGACGATATCGCTCATTACTGCTTCTCAAGGATCGCCCTGGCCAGTGGAAGCTGGCCGGACTCCACAATGCGCGATGCAATCAACTCGCCAACCTTCTCTGCGAGTTCTTTGCCTAGCGCATCCGCCGCGGCCTCGGAATACCCGTTCGTGTGAACTCGGGTCTCATCCTGGAGGGTCGAGAGCACGGCAACGATCACCCCGGCTACTTTCTCTGCCTCTGCTTTCCGTAGCCCGTCGTCGGTCACCGCGTCTTTTAGAACCATTTCGTAGACTGGCAGGTTAGGGATGATCAGCTCGCGGATGACGTTCGGGCCACCGATGGACTGCAGGCCGACTACGGCGCCGTAGTGGGCTCCAAAGGTCTGCCCGGGGTCGAGGAACGCCTTGAGGAACGTCCGAGCCAGGCGAGGCTTCAACGTGTGCGATGAGTGCGAGTATTTCTTCGCGATCATGCCGACCAGCGACGACGCCAGGTCTCGGAGCGCAAAGTGCTCAACCGCATCGTTGTTGTTTCCTAGCCGGCGTGCTATAAGGCACGTCAACACTGGCGGAATCAACGGCGCAACCTATGGGGTGTGAAGAAAAGGAACAAAAAGTTAGCGGCGTGCGTGCAGGGGGTGTGCGATGGCATGTTGGGCACCCTTACGTATGGATCTATGTATAGGGTCGGGTTTCTTATCAGGGCCTCGATCATGTGCATGACCTGCGTCAAAACAAAGATATCCTTGATGTTATGCGTAACTTTCTCCGAGATAAACTGCACGAAGTAAGGCACCAACTGGTGCAGCCCCGGGTCCTCCTTCAGACTCGAAAAGGCAGAGTTCCGGAACTCCTCGTTCGATTCGTCGAGGAATGCGTTGCACACTCGCTCAAAGTACAGCTGGAGCTCGTTGGACAGGATGTGCTTGACCAATGGCTTGACGCTCACGTTCTCGTTTCCGCTCATCGCAGCAAGGTTTGCATTCGCATTCGGGCCCTTTGAGACTAATTCCAAATGCCGCGAGTCCGCCGCCGTGGGGTTCTGTGGGATGGTAGGCTGCACACCCTCGACGGCCAGCCAGTGCGCTACCCATCACCTCTCAGTCAGACTTTCCCTGGAGATAGAGATATATTAGATGATGACGTACCGGTGAAAGAGATCTCCCTCGGCACCTTTGGAAGCGGCGCATTGATCAACTTCTCAAAGTCCACCTCATCGTCCTCGACGTAGAACAGGGGCTGCCCAGGCCCTATAGTCGCCTCTCCAAACCTGAGAGGTCTGGCAGATTCGTATCCATAGAGCGGTTCGACGTCCAACACCCGTAGCGCATTCGACACGTCCTGCGTGGTGAGGAGCGTGCGTTTGCCATGTCTCATGAACTTGAGAGCTTCCTCCAGCACCTGTGAGATGCGGTATTCGACATCACGCGAGAGATTCTCGATCACATCGTCATTCAAGGCGCTTATGCCCACGGATTCGGCGACGTCGCGGATATTATCTGGATTCCAGAGGGACATGCTGATGCTGGTGGCGGTTTGCGGGTTTGCTTCCTGAGCTTTCGGTGAGATCGGTGGTGTGCTAGACGGGTGCCAGAGGTAAGGTCGGGCACTGGCGCATCTTCAGACAGCAGAACAAGACGGGTGACGACGAATGCGCCCTCAGCGCGAGCTCATGTTTGTTGTTTGAAGTTGATGCTGAAGCAAGTTGGAGCTTGGTTGCTTTTTGGGTTCGAAAAAGCTGCCGGACAGGGTTGCGCCTGTGGGCCCGCCCGTCTGCCGTAGCCAGTAGTCACAATTGATCATACAGCGCAAGAATCAACAGAAATAATGGAGATGGAGATGGAGATGGAGATGGAGATGGAGATGGTTATATTACTACCTAGAGCTAGGGAAGGTTCATACATAGCTACTACCAGCAGGATTACAAGCAGATAAACAGTGGCCGGCAGAGCGAGAGGGACATCTGGCAGACAGATTCCACTGTAAGTAACAGTCCAGTTCGCGTTGTTGAATTAAATTAATGTGTACTTCGTTTTTTGTCTTTGTTGTTTTGAACGATAAATTAAGAGGGCTGAAGGGAGTGTCGTGGCATGCATAGTAGCGAGTCAGACGGGTATTGATGTAGGAAAAGTAAAACGCCGAACGGGCATACCGGGGAGACGGCCGGTCGATTAGCAGGCAACCGCCTAGTTAGCTAGGGTCGAAGCCTCAACAGGTTTCGGAGTCTCGCTGGCTTCGGTGGCTGGTTTGTCAACGGGAGCTTCAGTGGCGGTCTTCACAGGCTCAACGACGGTCTCAGTCTTGGTATCCTCTGGTTTCGACTGGGAGACCTGCTTGATCTCTGGCTTCACTGAGTTCTGTGGCTTGGGCTCCGCCTCTGTCTCCTGAGCGATGGGGGAGTCATCGACCAGGGTGACAGTTCGCCCACTCTCGGCCAGCTCAGGACTCTTTCCGCCATAGGGCTTGGGGAAGTCGACGCCGGCCTCACCGAATTGGGCGGCCAGTTCTGCGCCGTTGGTGAGAGGGTGGAACTTTCGGATCGTCTTCTTGCTCAAGAAGACCTTCACGGTGCTAAAAAACCAGCTCATGACAACGGGAACGTTGACGAAGAACTTCTCTCGGAGCAGCTCCGGGTAGGCCATGGTGAAGACACTGATGGTCTCACGAGAAGCGTTACGGACAATTGGACTCATGCGGAAAAAGCTGACATTCTGGTAGTCGTGGATCTGGAACATCTGGTAAGGGTCCTCTCCGATGGATGGAATGACGGCAGTGGCCTTGTCCAAGTTCATCTCGCGAATTGCAAGTTCCATCAGCGCAACGCGCCAATTGATGAATCTATCACGCATCAGCTGCTTTCCTGTAGTAATTTTACGCGTTCAATTGGATAACATATTCCACTACTCACTCGTTCAGATCACCAAAGGTCTTGTCGAGATCCTTCACGGCACCGTAGATATTCCAGGTAAAAACAGACTTGGCCTCATCGGCGCCGTACGTGGTGATGAATCCGAGGTCTTTGTACTTTTGAGACGAGAACTTCGCGTCGGCAACGAGGCCGAGGGGGTCTCTCTCCTTGCGCCATTGGAGAGCCTTGGTGAGCTGCTCTTCGGCCGCCTTGACGTTTCCTTCGTTGGCGCGAAGGAATTTGATCATGACGTTCACCGTGGGGATGTCATCCTGGTCTTTCAATGGAACTCCCCACATTTCCTTGTGGCCGGTAGCTTCGAGGATAGCAGGCAAGCGGTCGAAGAACTGCGAAAGCCCGGCGTGCTTAGCCATGTACTCAGGGCGGTTGTCCGCCGGCGCAGGCTCCTGGGCCTTGACTTGGGCGGCGGGCGCATCGCCCTTGACCTCCTCGATGCGGTCTTCATCCCGTCGTCCCTCCTCGACGGGCTTCGAGGGAGCTGGCTCGGCTGGCTTGACCTCGACCGGCTCTTCGACCTTAGGCTCCTCGACAACGGCCGCGGGAGCCTCGTTCTGGGCCACGGGCTGCTCAATCTGCTCCTGCGGCTTGTCCATTTTGTCAAGGATATGTGAGTAGACTTTGATTCACAGCAATCCTGTGTCTGATCACCATTGTTGCGGTCAGCTTTGGTCTAGTGTCCTGATGTAAACAAAGCTCTATGTCTTACCTCTAGAGCGATAGCAGGTCACGTTTGAGTCTACCACAAAGCTCCCAGGGATGAATAAATAGCTGGCAAAACGAATGTCACGTCTGGCAAGAAGGAATCACAGGGTGAAGAGGGCAGAGAGGAGAATCCCACGTTGTGCAGGGGGAAGCAATTGTCTGGTGGGATGGATGTGAGGAAAAATCTGCGCTTCGTCAGCGATGGGCGTTTTGGCAGGAGAAAAGAAGCAGCAGCAGCAGCAGCAAAGAGAAGAGAAGATGAAGATAAAGAATGACTAGATAACAAGCTAGATGCAGGGCTTCTTTCAGTCTGACAAGCCCACTGGCAGCAGCCCCTGAGACACGCCCGGCTGGCGCTGCAGATGCCAGGGGACTAATATATGGATGCCCGGGGGCCCTTGTTCGGTTTCACAACGCTCGCATGCATGGCTTGCAGGCCAGGCCGGGTTCGATTCGCATCGTACAGGTCAGAAATATTCTCCTCGCGGGCCGTCCGAGACAGGCTTGCGCCCTGGTCGAGCCTTGGTCGACGACCGGCAGACTCGTTGGTCCCATCGGTCTGGTATAAAATGCGTTCAAGGAGGACTAGTTAAGGGCCTAGGCAATGTTTATAGCCCCGCAGGGGTGGTACTTTTGAACATTAGCAGGTCAACTAAGACTCGCTTTGAAGACAGATTGAGTGAAAGGTGAGTGAAATATTGTAGCGATCTGGTATACAAGAATACTGACTATGCAGGCTTTAGGTACATCAAGAATTCAGGAAAGGGAAGCATATCCGAATATTATGCGACACAAATGCATAGATTGGCAGTTTAAATGCGCGTGAAGGGTCGAGAGGGCTAACGAGCCTGCTTCGCAAATTGATCTGGAATCTTTGGCACAGCTGGAGGCACCCTCGAGCCACCATTCTCCTCGTCGTCATCGTTCTCTTCTTCTTCCTCGTCCTCGTCTGCAGCCGCTATGTCGTCAATCTTTTCGGGATGCCTGTTTTAAAGGTCAGCAATAGGCTCCATATGCTTAACAGAAAGTACTAGATGAGCATCCCAACATACCCAAGTAGGTCCTTGATGTTACCCATCTCATAATGCTTCTTTCGTTTCTCCTCGAATTCATGATGCTTCTGCGCCTCTGCCGTATTTGCTGGATCGGTCCGTGGCTCGTCGTCGCTGACACCGACAACAACTCGCTTCTTGCTGCTCGTGCTTCCGAAGCTCAAACTCCGCTCCCGTACGATCCTGTCGGCCTCACTGGCCCTCACGTCTTTCCACGTATCTTCCTCTGGATCGCCAAGCTCTAGATCTGGTATGTCGTCCGATCTAGTCTTCCTTGTGCCGGATCGCGCCTTGTTCATATCAAGCTCGTCGACGGCGACACCTTCGACATGGAAGAGGGCATCCTCGCCGAGATCCATATCGTCCGCCTCTTCATTGTAGTCGTAATGCGGTACATATGGAGTCTTGGGTTCGTCTATTTTCATAGTTGAGCACCTCTCTTGCTCGGTAAGATATAGATTCGCCTCATCCCACTTTAGCCGAGGAGAGCTCTCCTCGTCATCCTCGCCGTTTGAGGCTTTCGAACTGGTGGATTTCCGGTGTGAGGAAGCTCGAGCACGTCGTTGTGCAGCTGGGCCCGCATTCTGCATCGTATTCTGTAGCGTGAGCTCCTTGTTCTCGAGTGGTGACAGAGCTGCATGCGTGTGGTCTGCCTGTGATTCAAGTGTTGGTATGGACATAGACGAGTGCTTGAGAATGCCTGCATCTCGTTAGTAGAGGAATCTCAGCGTCCTTAAATGATATGCTGCTGCTGGAATGTTTACCCCTCGGCCGTGGTCCTACATTCTGCCCAGCCTGCTGAGCAGCGGTCGACATCCGGTCCTGCATCATATCCAAGGAAACAGTGATTCTCGCGCGTGAGTAACCTGTACGTGTATCTTCCTCGTTCCTCGGGAGGTTGGTTCGATTTCAAGGCGAAAGGCGGAATGGCGGGGTTTAACTAGGTTCCTCGCCGGCTGTTGACTGGCTTGACCAAAACAGCCGGTCTAACGTCTGACAGGACAGCTCGATTTTGTGTTATGCGCCTCTTTGTCCAGACGGACTGGTTTCGAATATTGGGCGGCGTCGAGTACTGCAAGCCGGCCCTCCTTCATACATATATTTGTTTGTCGCTTTTCACGTGGTGGAAATGACGTAGATGTTCCTGATCTGGTCACACCGAAACATCCGCAGGGAACATGGGATGGATAGCCTGCCCAGTGACCATCCGGCGTATAGAGACCTATGGATAGACGAGGGTGGAAGTCAGATAGACGAGCACCAGGCTGCTATCAAGAGACTCCTATTTACTACTCTAGCTACAGCGCCTTTGTGATGAAGAACCCTGCCGTTTGGAATACAAGACACCTTTGAGCAATGCACTACATGCAGGAAGCACTGGGAAAACACTGAAAGGCGAGAAGAAAGAAAGACAGGAGGGTAAGAAACGAGTGAGCAGATAACAAGGAGAAGTTCAAAAGAAAGGAAATTAGTACAGGACAAGTATTCAACCAGTATAAAGCAGGTATCCTTGTCGACAGTAAAAAGAAAGGAGAGAAGCCTCTTAGAGGCTGTTGGGTCTCAAGAAATCGATTCAAACTCCTGTCGCTCTTTGAGCCTGTTCTTGGCCAGCTCGTCGCCTCCGGCGGCGGACAGCTGCATCCAGTGCAGCGCTAAACACATGTTTTGTGGGTCGGATTTTGAATCTTGATCCCGTCGATACATCATTTCTGCTTTAAAGGTATCGCTTGGTCTGGTCAGAGGGAGTGTGACCGGCCGCAGGAGGTGCGGGTGGGTAAGGTAGAGGATTGCAAGCTCTCGTTGTGCAACGGGGTTACCTTCCCGTGCGGTCACAATCCACATGTTCGCCGCGTCCTTGATGCCGTTGCCGACTTTAGGCGAAAAATCGTATGAGATAGGATAGGTTTGTCGGTGTCTTTGGGCTAGTTCGTCACATACAATCTTGTCCGCAATTTCGATCATGCTATTGCAGACGTCGTCCTTCAGCTTGAGAGCAGCCAGGCTGAACTGAAGAAACGCTGTGCCGCTTTCTGTTTTGTTGAGGATGTCGGATGGAATGAAGGAGGAGATAAACTGCAAGTCTCGGAAAAGTGTTGGTGGTTGATATTTTTGAATCAACTCCCTAAAAGCACTGGTGATCTGGGCCTCGTTCAGCGTCGAATACATAGAAAGATCGGAGTGAGCCTCAACAGGGCTTAGCCCAGGTGATGACGGAGTTGGCGTCTGGTCGTCGTTGCACGCCCGCCATTGCTGACGAGTTTGCAGGCTATTACGCCTGTAAGCACCGTCCATCGACTGGTGTAGTTGCTCTTCATCAAACGCAGTTGTGATTCGGTCCTCGTTCAAAGACGTCGCTACCAGAGCCCACATCTCATGCAGTGCCTCAAGCTTGACGTAAGGGTTCGCAGGGCGAGAGAATTTATCCATCAGTTGCTCAAAGGCTTGATCGTAGCCGAAATCACATTCCTCTTCAAGTCCTTCCTGAGAATTTTCCCCGTTTGAATGTCGAGTCGACAGCCGTTCGTACTGATCTCTCAAAGATGGGGTCGATCGAGTCCGGCGAAGCTTTCCGGCCGTGCCACCACGCTTGTCGTGAGGATCGCTCGTTTGTGGAGTTGAGCATCGCGACAGGAGCCTGTCCATCCTTGCACGTTTCTGCATTTGGCTTTGAACGCGAGGTTGATTCAAATAGGCAGAAAACCAAGCATCTGTCTCAGATCCGCAGCTCCAAACCGGGCAGCCAAGGTCGCTCAGCAATAAGCTCGTCAAACTCTGTCTGAGTCCATCTAAGAACGCATGCTTTTCGCGGACATTATATTCAGTACGTCTGGAATGCACATTCTCGCTGAACATAGAAGGGGGCCGCGACCTAAGGCTGGATGCACTGGTAATAGATTGAGTCTGAGTATGCATTGGGGACCAATAAGGATATATTGAGTCTGTTGTAGTGGTCGATACCGTTCTGCCGGGAGATTCGCCAACAGAGGATGTATCACCATTTGCTCGCCATCTATCCGAAGTCACACTCTGAAAGGATGACTTACGAACTAACGGTGGGATAGGAAGATCATTTGGGGGCTGAAAGAGTTGGTCCAATGATCTCATCGCAGGTGGCTGCAAAGGGTGTCCTAGTGAGTCCTCACTCGCGATACTTGAAGGTCGCACGCTTCCGCTCATAGGCCGAACCCCAGAGGTCTCGAAGACGGATCGCTCACGCTGATAGAGTTCACTCGACCAAAGCACAGGGGTATCGTACATAGTTTCACCGGCAAGCTTACTCACGCTTGTTTTCACTTCATAGCAGAACCGATGAATTCGTTCCTCGCCCCGACAAAAGTTATCTATTCCAAATCGCTGGAGCCATTTCCTCGTGATTTCTACCTGCTCATCAGCTAGTTTGAATGGCCCACCCTGGCTTCTCGATGCTCGCATAACATTCATGACTTGTATTTCTGGTTTTTGCAGGAGGGAGCCCCCAAGTGTTCGCCCACCGGCTCTCATCTTAGGCTCTGGAGCAGGCTGCGTGGCTTGGGCGAGAGCCATGTTTTTCAGTGCTAGAGCCACATTCTTTGCTTCTTCGTATCGTAGCGAATTTTTGACATCCGTCATGTACCACATTTTGTTCCGGAGTCGTGCCATAATACTCATTGTCTTGTTAACTTGTGACTGAAGCAGATCCATTCTCTTTTTGAGATCGATAAAGACCTGTTCACAGTGTCGAATCGTGGCGGTGTCCATATCCGCCGATTGCTTTACTGAGAGGTACATAGGGCTAAGATACTTGGTGTCCGCAGCAGCCTGCCCAAGAGATGCGTATGCGTCACGTAGGGCCAGAGATGCCTCCCACCAGAAATGGGCACCGGAAAAGTCGGACCTGCGCTGGCACATGCCCATAGCGTGAAGAAACCATCGCTTCAAACTGAGCTCATCATTTACATTGCCGGTGGATGATCGTTGATTGGGAGCTTGTATTTGTGGAAGCTCAAACTCACGGACTAATCTCACAACTGCGGCCTCAATTTTATCCTGGTTACGGAAAATTTCGGTCCTTGGAGAGAGACTTTGATGGCTGAGCTGTTCTGTTTGAATGGTATAGAAACCTACGGGTTTCCTGCCGTTAACCAAAAATATGGCCCAGTCCTCGTTTGCAGGGTGGTCCAGCATCGGCCGATCCTCTGACTCTCTTATTTCCATAATCTCATCACGTATGCGATCGGCTTTGCATGCCCAAGGGTTCTTTGGTGATTCAGGCATTGGCTGTTTGGTAGGTCGTACAAAATAGGATTTTGTGACATCCTGAAGACTTATCTCAGTCGTGAAAACGGTTTTAGCGGTAGGTGGACCGTAGGAGAGGGCGTCTATCCTGCCTTGAAACAAGCCTGGTTCATATGTTTGGATTTGATGGTTAGGATGGGGAAATAATGTTGTACTTTGGGACGACGGGAAAGGTTGCTGAGAAAAAAGGTCAGGCGAAGAGGAAACTGGGGGTCTCGGAAAGAAAACATCCAGAATTGAGAGTATATCAGTCGACGAAAGCAGAATGATCGGACCTGCAATATTCTGTTCTGAAAGATTTCCAATAGGGCTAGAAAAGCCTGTGTTGGAGGGAGGGGTCAATTGGGGTGCAGGAAAAATCGGGTCAACAAGGTGAGATAGCATATTCTCGACATGTGTTCTGATCTTTGGAATCGCATATGGAAAAGGAGGCAATGAGTGTAAAACGTGGGATACTTGTCGTTGAGCGCAAAGGGCGATATGCCCAAGTAAGCGTTCCCGTGCGTCTTTGGTGATGTGGAAGTCGAGAAGTAATCCATGGTTCTAAAATGATGCATGAGTACGAAGGTAAGACAAATTGCCTAGAGGGAGATGGAATACGAAAGAACAAACCTCCGGGAAGCACATGGCACTGTGCAGGAATTTTCCAAAAAGCCACTGTAAAAGGATGTAACCTAAGAAACGACGGCGAGAATCTGACAAGCCAAGTTTTTCAACAATAGCTCTTCCGAATTCGAGTGCTCCCTCAGGAAACCCTCCATCAGAGTCATCAAGTACTTCAAACAACGCTTGAACAGACGTTCTAAAAAATTGCTCAGCAAGATCGGTCTTCATAGGATCAAAAACATCGCTATCCATTGCAGACTGCCGGGAGTTGGACTGTTCAAGTAGGAAGGCACCATTTTGAAGAATGTCCATAAGGTAGATTTCAAATCTGGCTTTGGCCCTCCATTCGCCGAGTCCAGACCAGAGAGTAAGCAAGTGACCAACAAAGGTAAATTGTCCACTACCTCCATGGAGTATTAGTTTGGCGCAAGTGGAGGACCAAACGTCAAGGCGGAGCTGGGCTTCCGAAGAATGATGGTCCAGGGAGGCAGAGTACGCGTTAAAAACAAGTGCGGAAAGCGGATCGGTGCGTTCAAAAGAAAAGACATGTTCCTTAAAGGAAGGGGAATGAGTGGTATTGCGCTTGTAAAAGGACGATGAGGGATGACCTCTGACTCGTGAATCAGGGATTCCGCTAGTATCCGGCGAATGGACAGGGCTAATCAGTGCGGAGAGCCGGGACGGAGTCAGACCACTTATACATTCAAACAAGAACTGTGAATCAGTTCGGACGGAAGTTAGGATCTCCAACAGCTCGGCTACTGACTGGGCGGAAAGCCGGTCAACAAATGTATGCGATTTAGCCTTCATAGAGCTGGCATGGCCGGTATGAATCCCAACCAAAGGGTCATGGTCACGGATATTGCGGCGGACAGTGGATTCGCAGACCTCGCGTATATCAAGAACCGCGTTGTACACAGATGCGAAAGCCGACTTATCTCCATGTTTTAGGCAATCAACCAAACCCCTTTGTGAGACGCCAACAACGCGGAGTAAGCGAGTGGAAATGTGCACGGAGGTGTGAAGATCAGAAATTCGGAGCAGGCAAGCACGTCTCTGAGCCTCTTGATATCTTTGCAGATGGAATTGATGGGCAAAGTGGGACACAGATATCGTTGTTTCGGTGACCGTGGGCAGGGATGAGTCTCTCCCTGGTGCACTTACCTTTTCACCAAATCTATCTTCACATACCGGCGCAGATGCAGGTTTCCATTCTCGCTCGCGCGGGAGTTCATGTTCTAGCTCAGACTTCGGCTCCAGCGCAGCCGGGCGGGCCCTTACACCGGTGGTCAAGGGCTCGATCGGCTTCGCAAGCAAGGAAACATCTCGGGGGGCGGGTCCCTCCTCTTGCGAAAGAAGGGAAGGGGGGGGTGCGGGTTGCTCTGGTAGAGTAGACTGAGCATCGTTCCCTGTGGAATCAGTAGATGGGGTATAGCATCTCGGTGGGGAGCTGGTTGGCGATGGCGGTAGAGCTGCACAGATTCCCGCGCCAGACAGCGTGTTAGCCGGTCTTTCAACCTCAACGACCATCTCGCGAACACACGTACCTGTGGCAGCTGCATACGCCAGAACCGAAGGAAGACAGGCGTGCTGGAAGCTGATCATATTTCCATGGGCGACGGCTAGGCCATCGATCTCGAGACACACAGTCCCGAGCGCCCAAGCTGACAGAGCGCAAACTGAATGGGGCGCTCGCAGACTATCGCATGGCTTTGATGTTCGCTTCAAGTCCCCAAATGACGCACGAAGAGAGACAGAAAGGTAGGCGGAAGATAGAGAGTGTGTGAGAGATCGCGAAAGGACAGCACACAAGGTGGCTGGAAGTTGGCCAGCGTGGGGTGTTTAGTTTATGAGGTTGGTGGATGGCCCGGCGGCGGTTGATGAGTTGGCGATAGTTAACTCCTGCGCACAACGCAGGGCTCGGGGAGAAAGAGACGGCCGCCGGTTACAGCAAGTCAGTGGCAGCAGCAGCAGCAGCGGCGGCGGCGGCGGTGTCGTGGGGGGGGTGTGAAGAAAAGCAGTGCGGTACAGAGCGAGAAAAGTCTCCAGCTGGGCGTGCGATGTATCCGTCCTCCCTCCCAGCATGTATGTACGGACAAGTACTCGGCGGCGCTGCTGGGGGAGGGGTGTGCTGCGTTGGCCCGACAAGGACTCGCTTTGCTGCTGGTTACATCTCGCAGACGCCCCGTCACGATTATTGTCTGCTAGTCTTACGCTACATCAGCGACTCCGTAGGCCCGTAACTAGACTAGCTGACGGCATCTTCCTGATCGTATCGCAGCCTGGAGATTTGCTTCAAGGTTTCAGGTGGCCTCGTTCATGTCGTTACGGATAGCGTATGGGGAGTATGAGTATAAGGGGCGACTAGGGCTCGGTGACCAACAACATGTCCCGTCTCCGACTTGCTCGGTTCTATCCGCTCCCAGCTGTGGCTAAGTCCAGCGGCGGTCGAGAGTAGAGACGGCAGGCTGGCGCGCCGTGTGATTGGTAGCGTCGTCTCTTCTCCTGCATGTGAGAAGGAAAAAAGGGGGACGTTTGTTGTCGCAGTGACTTGGTGGACACGCCATGTATACAGATCTAGGGGCGATCAGTGGTACCGGTCCCCGGACATGCTGATGTTGGGAAGCGCGGGAAACCTCGATGAACCGCCTGGCTGGCTACAAAGCTCTGCGATGTCATACTTCAACGGTCAGGGTTGTGCATTTCTTCCCCCCCTGGTGATGTTGAAACTTGAGCTGCACGTCGAATTGGCTGGCTTGCCTGCAGGCCGTCTTCCTCTGATCTTACGACCGCTTCCTCCCCATCATCCTCTCCGGGTGGGTGGGTAGCATAGTCCATCAGAGGGAGGATATATACTCCGTCCAAGGCGCGCTCACCTACTTTTCCTCTTTGTCCCAGCTGAGCACCAGTTGATCCTAGACCGTGGTTGCGGCTTTGCATGGGTTGAACAGGCGCCCGCAAACCATGCTACTCCGTCCATGCCTCGTTATTATCCATCTCACCGCCTAACACGGGATCAACTATCAAGTCCGTCAGCCTTCGACAGCCCTAGGATAGGATCCTAATGGCGGCGACGGGTTGCTGAGGTTTCGAGGGAACCAGCGCATCCGGTCTGATACTTCCATTCTTTTTTTTTGGTTTGTCGAAAAAAACAAAAACAAAGGCAAAAGGCAATGTAAAGTAGATGTGTTTCGTGCCCGTGTATCCTCGTTAAGACCACGCTCTTCGTGAAAATTTATCTTGACGATGACAAGGCATCCAAGACATGATAGGCTCCCTTCCTCGCCCTTTGTGTCTTCGTGCAGAGAGTTGGGCGGTCTTGGATTTGGTCGCAGATCAGTTCTGCCACGTCGTTGGCCCAATGCATCAAACGACCTCCCGCGAGATCAAAAGAAGCAAATATAAGAAAGTCAAGAGGGCTGCCATGTTCGAGTCGGAATGTTTGCCCAACCACCATGGACTACTTATTCTCGCTTTCTCTCCCAACATCCTTCGCTTCCTCCCCCATTTGTGTTTTGCCGGGCAACAGAACGTTTCCCCATCCTTCATATTATTTCTGCTCGACACACTCGATCGAGAGTCCTCCGTATTGCTGCAGCTGCATCCAGATGCGCCAAATGAGTGACTAGCATGGTGACAGGGTCTGTCGATGAGTTGGCATGCATTTCAACCACGTCTTGCGCCCCGCCTGCATCTCATCAGCCGCCCTGATTGGACCACGCCCATCCCTCCATAGACACAGGAAAGCAAGACAAACTCTAGGGCGGGCTCTCGTGAGAAACAACGAATGAGCAGCCATGTCGTTTTACCAACAGACAAGAAGTCGTATTTTTGGCCTGACCAGGAGGCCAGTGGCCAAATTTCGACAGCTGAGATGAAGCCGTGAAGCCGGAAAACACGGTGGAGAAGGTATATCCTCACTTATTCGGCCCCTAACTAAGACGACACGGTGTCAAGCCGAACGTGTCTCTTTGCCTCTCCAACCAGCTGTCTACGTTAGCAATAGTTGCGAGCTTGCGATCAAACAATCCTTTTACCTTCTCAAATCCTACTCCATGTCTGCTCTTCCGTAGTTACTAGACAGTTGACAAATTTGGGCCTATTGAACTGGTGAAGTTCCAGATTTGATGTTCTTTTAAGCTCATTGCCCGTTTCGGAGTGGTTCAGCCTCTCGGCTTTTTCAATCCTAACCACCACAAAGGCTACCTACTTCTACTCGATCTTGATACCTGTTACTAGGACCAAAGGTCATATATTAATGCTAGTCTCTGACTATCCATTTACTACTCTTCTATTATACCAAAGATGGCTTCACTATGGACGGCTTATCTTATGAATGGTGACAATAGGCAGACATCTTCTTTCGGGGCCAGCAGACTCGAAGAATCTCGATTCTCCCTGTCTCCTTCTCTCTCTTTCTTTCTAGACCCCTGTCAAATGTAGCTACTACTTATTTCAGAACGGATGGGAACGGATGGCTATTTGCGTTCTTTCCGTAGGATTTTGTTTACATGCAAACAAAGATCTACCAAGCTTGAATAAGTCATTCTCAGCGCTAATAAATTCACTTTCGCGTTATCCAACCAAAGGCACTTGACTATATACTGCCTTACGCCCTATATCATCTCTATAATGAGCCTTTCTCCATCTTGTTCCTGGAGCGATCCAGAAATCACAGATACAGCAGTTGAGAGATTCATGGGAGACAAGGATAATCTCACCAAGCTTTTGATCCTTTTTAGAGAGACTACAACAGCTGCCGAGTTTCTGCCCTGCATATACGTCTGCAAGAGATGGGCCAATATTGCCGTTGACCTCTTATATAGTGTCGTCACTTTAACCGACACTAATCTAACCAGGTTCTTGAGCGCGACAAATGAAAATTCACGAGGACCTCTTCCTATCATCTCTTTGACAGTCCATGTCACGGTTTCCTGGCCCAACGGGTCCAATCCCTCAGGTATGTCGCCTGAGCTCTTTGACCTACGCATACAAGAGCTGGGCACAGTCATTGAGAATGATATTCATGAGTTGGAATCATTCTCGTTCTTTGTGGACGATGCCTCGATGAGATACCAAGGGAAACGCCCATCAGGCTCGGACGACGAACCGGACTTAGATGATCAACTCTTCTGGCCTTCTTTTAAATCATCATCTATTGAATATGTAATACGCCAACTTCCCATTACGATCAAAAGCATCGAAATTGACACTTCCGGCCATGATATAAGTCCTGGAGATGATCATTTGTGCCCAGCTCTGGTACTACATGCTCCCCAACTTCAGCACCTTCGACTGAGGCTTCGCCAAATCTGCATGGACTTCCTGCCGGCACAGTCACTGATGACCAAAGACAGGCTATCAGCAGCAACAAAACTCCGTACTCTAATTATCAACTGTGAAGTTGATTTCCAATCCGGGCGTTCAACACAACCTTGTTCCAGTGATAACTTTGCTACAGAGGTTGACATAAAACACCCCCTTCGCAGCCTCTTGCACGACTACAGTTGTTTTCCAGAAATAGAAAGGCTAGAAATATTTGAAAGATTAAATGATCACCCGAACGGTCCAATACAGTTGAGATCTTATATCATCTTGTCCAGACCCGGCAAGATTGCACAAAGTCAATGTTTCATTCATAAGCAACAACATCCCGACATACGTGATGCGGTGGAGCGTGCCTGGAGGTTCACTGAGTTTGGAGCAAGGCTGCCCGAGTACCCAGGGGCGACTTCTATCCGCTTGACTGGGAATTTGCTAGGGCATATACTCGAATTGAGTTGGAGAGATATGTCCCCTTGGTTGGCCGCGGATCTAGACTACAGATGGACGGATTATGTCCCAGCAGTAACCATGGATGAGACATTCGAGATAATACCTTAACACTAGAAGCCCAGGTGTTCAATGCGCTTTAGGAATGATTGTTCATCTGGGATAAGATCAAAAGTGGAATTGCAATCTTCCAACGACGCCCCACAATTATACTGCTTCCAAGTTGATCAGCGACTTATTTTCGTTAATTCGATGTAGAAGTGATCCTCTATTGACGATAGCTAAGATGTGAGGCTGACTTTACATTGAGGCTGCTGAATTAGTAAAAACTTGAAGTCCTCGAAATCAATGACTTCTTGTTACTGAAACAAGTAATATATTTCGATTAAAATCATAAAACACCGATGTTGACGCTAAGAAATTGCTTCATAGGTATTGGGTATATAGGTACTGGTAAACAATGGCTGATAGACAGGCTAATGTAGCAAAAGTCAGCCTCAAACACAGCCGAATGGATTCAAAGTTATATAGAAAGAGCGAGAGAAGAGATATCTATTCTCATGTGTCAAATATGTGCAAGAGATAACAATTAAAAGCGATGTGCCAGTATAGGTTAATGGCCATGATATTTAGCGCAAAACCCATTTCTTATCTACTTCTTTTTGGCCCTGCCGTGCTGCTATAGATGTTAAAGTTGTCTTGATCACGTCTTTAGAGACCTTAGGAAATCTAATAAGGGTTAGTCACTGATTTTTGATCTTACACTATAGACAGCAATCACATACCCTTTCTTTAAAACTTCAATTAACCCAGCCTTGGTAAGATTGCTTCCCGATATCATCCGCTTAAAATCAGCGAGTTGGTCTTCCGGAAACAGTGTTCGAGGCTTCGGATTAGTAACTTCAACCATAGCTGTCTGCATAGTCTTCTTTGAGCCCTTCGCCATGGTGGAGAGCGGGTTTTGGGATTGCTGTAATGTGGACTTATTCGTTGGTGATGGCCGTTGAGGAACCTTGAATGGGGAGTTAATCGATTCTATTTTTGTTTTCGGCTTCCAGTAGTCGAAGAAAGGGTCGATGGGAAATGACATGGCATCTATAAAGGGTCAGTTCGAGATTATTCGAGCCATTCCTAAGAATCTTACCTGATATGATCTCTATTCGATGCTGAGTCAATGCTGCATTACCAGCGAGATTTTCGGTCCATATTATACCTGTGCATCTGGGCTCGAGGTCACCAACGACCATCCTGCGTTTAACGTTCGTAGCGTCATCTTCTCCATCATCAAGGAAATCGTCCATGTCATCTTCCCCATCTTCGCTCATTTCATCTTCACCTTCTGAACCTATATCTTCACCCTCTTCGGGTTCTTCCCACTCTGCCTCTGAGTCGTAGTCATAGTTGAAGCCCGGGACACCTTGCCAAAATGGATTTCGGCACAGCTTCCGCGCAGACTGCGGCTGCATCCGACGGGAGAAAGTGCCTTGATAAGGCGGTCTGACATCCTCCCTAAAACTTAGGACTTTTATAGGCATCTTTCGAAGAAGCTTTTCAATTTTATTTGACGCTTCGATGGGATTAGCCGATTCTGTGAGATCGACATTTCTATACTCTGGGTCCTGAAGCCGCATGATTATGTCTTTGACTGAAGGCCCATGAGAGCTCCCGTGTAGGCGTTTGTATGATATCATCTCGAAGAGCTCAGATGGGTTAAAAACTTGAGTTGCCGCTGAATCGCCTAGTCCAAAATTGTGTTCGCATATGCTGTCTAGTTTTCTTCTAGCATGATCCAGCGCACTCGTGTCGCGTTCAAATCGATGACTAGGGGCTAATTTCACGTGCGATTGCACAAAAAAGGGTGGAAAGTCGAGCTCAAAATCTGATTTTAGGGTAGGGTCTTCCTTTATGGTTACGGAGGTCGCGGTGAGTGTCATGCCTGTGCCAACCCCGGCAGAGCTGGTTTCTGATAGATTTGGGGTACTCGTATTCGGGCTCGGTTTTGTAAAGAAAGCGTTCAGCTTCATTTGTGACTGTAAGATGTTAGCATAGTCCATATATTCTCCGAACGACTATTCGAATGACTCACCTTTGCTTTCTTTTGCTTTTCCTCTTCCCTTTTGCGTTTTTCATCTTCTTTTGCTTGTTTCTCCTCATCTCTCTGGCGTTTCTTCTCCTCCTTCTCCTCCTCACGCTTTTCTCTCTCTCTTCTCTTCGACTTACGTTCCTCCTCCTTCTCTTCTTCACGTTTCCTCTTTTCTTCCTCCCTAAGTTTTCGTTCTTCTACCTTTTTTGCCTTTTCCTCTGCCTTTTGCCGTTCCTTGGCCTCCTTACTTGCGAGTGACAGCCGGCGTCTTTTAGGAGGATTTGCGGATTTTCCGTCAGCTGTAGAGGGAATTGAATTGCCAGAGGGGCTGTGGCTATTACTTGGGGTGTCTTGAAGAGAATCGGCGGTTACGATATGCGCAGTAGTGGTGTGGTCATTCGCCATATCTGCACCATTTCCCGTAGTAGGTGATGCTGTCGAGATAGCATTGGAGTTATCTGTCGATTCTAGATCGTCGAACGTCCGTTTATTAGGAGTATTCGGTGTCATTTTTGGAGCTTTCAACACGTTCATTCCCTGCCGGACATCGACCTCGGTCATCCTGACCCGATTCTTGGTATTTAGGTAAAGCCCTTGTACCGACGTTTTCTGCTAGCGACAGCACGGTGTGTGAGCTTCACAACGCTTGTCCTCTCAATTGACTTCCGTAGATCAATGTCTAGACTGTGGTTCTAGCGAGAGCTGGCAAGTGGCTTTGGAGTATGGGCTGCCTCTGGGGAGGATTCTCGATGGTCCAAGAGGGGGGATGGGCGGCAAAAAGGAACGAGGGATTCTCTCTAGGAGCGAAAAGGGGGTCTAAGGATAAGCCGTACCGCGCCGATAGCGCCGTCCAACAGAGATGAGATGCTGTCTGTACCGGTATTTGCTGGGTGTCTTGGAGGTTGAAGAAACGCGAACTTCACGCGTCGCTGGTGGCGTTGAATTTAGGTAAGCGCCTGTTAGAGACTCGTATAGCCGGGGATACACGTAACGTATATGACTGGTTGTATTAGCACTGATCGTTGGTAGATATATAGGGGGCCCGGGGGCTAATTGCAATATAATATATATATAGGACACGTAATAGGCACGTGTCCTCTACTCCTTTTATATTACTACTAATTATTTTAATCTTTCTCTTTTTTATAGTAGAAGTAACTAAAAGAACTATACTAGAATAGGTACTATACTACTATATATACTACTACTATATTAGAATACTAAAGTATTATATAGCTATATATATAGATAGTTATACTAGAGTACTAATTATCTAGCTATATATATTCTTTACTACTATTACTCTCTAACTAAATACTATAGATAATTAGATAATTATATAACTAAATAGTAGAAGATATAATATAAATAGTATATTAAATATTAGTAATAAATATATATATTAGAATAATAAAAATAATATATTAGATATTAATAATAAATAATATAAATAATATATTAAATATTTAAATAATAGACTAAGTATAGAAGGGCTATAGCTCTAGAGAGTTAATTAGTAATAATTAGTATAAATAGTATATATAGTACTAGTAGATAAAGTTCTCGATATTTAATATTTATATAGATAGATATTAATTATAGATATATAGTTTAATACTCTACTAATAAATATAATATTAGAGGGTTTAATTATAGTATTAATATAAATTTAGAATTTTCTATATCTATTAATTTAATAGTTCTTTTAGATTAATATTAATATAGTTAATAGTATTTTATATAGTTTTATAAAGTTATAAAAGGAAGATATAGAATATATTATATATTTATAATATTAGTAGAAGATTTAGATAATATATTTATATATTAATCTTTTCTCTAATAGTAAATAATCTAAAGAATTTATAATCTAATTTCTTATTTAATCTCTAGAAGTAGATATTTTTTATATTTAGATAGATAATATTACTCTCTATAAACTCTATAGAGTTTAAATATCTTTAAATCTATATAATATTCTAAGAGTAGAGTAGACTCTTCTTTATAAAGTTAGTTACCTTTTAGATCTATTTTATAAGGGACTTAGTATTAAACTACTTCTTAGAGGCTAGTAAGTCTATTAATAGTAGTATAGTAGAATATCTAATAGTATTAATAAAGAAAGGTATATTACTAATAGTAGAGTAGATAGTATTATTATAGATAAATTTAGTAAAAGATAATAGATCGACTTAATTATTTTAAAGATAATTAGAGAATATCTAGAGGTAGACTTTTATAGTTCTATTCTATTACTCTATCTAACTATTAGTTTTAGATCTTACTACTATACTTATTCTATAATTATACTATAATATAATAGAGAGATATTATTAGAAGTAAATAGTAAAAAGATAATTATAATTAGAGATTAAATAGACTAATATACTATATAGATAAATAATATCTCTAATAAAAATATAAGCTAATTAGATAGTAGAAATACTTTTTCTAACTAGAGTATAGTAGATTATTTTTAAAAATTTATTAATCTATATTAAGATTATATTATAAACTAGAGTATCTATAGTAGAGTTTAGAATATAGTTAATAAGACTATAGAATAGTAATAAGTCTATAATAAAATCTAATATAATATATTTTTAAAATTAAAATAGAATAAAGATTAGTAATAATTTACTAAAAATAGTATAATTAAATAGTTTATAGTAAATATATATATTATAAATAGTTATATATATTAGAATATTAGTATATATATTTAGCTAATAGAACTACTATAGTATAAATTTCTAGATTTAATAAAATCTAAAATAGCTAATAGTTAGTAAATTATATATAGTTTAAATAATATATTAATAAAGATTTAAATTATCTAGAATATAAAAATACTCTTTATAGAATAATAAACTATTATTAATAATTTAATTCTCTAAAGAATTAATATTAATAAAAATAGTAATATTATTAAATATAGTAGATTATATATTATTAATTAGAGAGGGTTAAGTAAAAGATTCTAGTAGATTATTATTATATAAATTAGTAGTAATTAGATATAAATAGTTTACTTTATTAGATAGATAGAAAATCTATTAATTATAGATAAAAAAGATAGTAGCTATTACTTCTAACTAAATAACTAAATAGTCTTTAAATATTATATTATATAGAATATTTTCTAACTCTATTATTTCTAATAAATAAAAATAGTAGTTAGAGTAATAGAATAGTTTATTTATAGAGTTAGTATAACTAAATTTATAAATAATATATAGATTAAATTTATTTATAAATTAGATTTAATAGATTTAATAATAAATAAAAATTTTAATATTTAAGAATAATTTAAAATTATTATAGTTAATAATAATAATTATTAGAAATAAGGTACTATATATAAAATAGTACTAATACTTTAAAGTAGTAATAATAATAAGTAGTTTCTAATTATATATATTATAATTTCTTTTAATTATTATTATTTTCTAACTATAAAATATAATTAAATAAAGATAACTATTTTAATACTTTTAGATAAAGATTATAGCTATAGTATATTTATTTATATTATAGTATATATAGTTTTATAGAGTAGAATTATAGAAGACTAATAGAGAAGTAGTAGTAAAAGTATCCTTTAGTACTTTAAAACTATATTAAATATAGTTATTCTATTAGAAGATTAATAATACTTTAAGTAGTTTAGTTATAGATAGAGCTATTTTACTATATATATAGATAAATCTATAATAAAAATTATAAAAATTAAAAAACTTATAAATATTTTAAATTAAATTTAATTTTAACTATTATTTAATTATATCTATTTATATTAAGTTTATTTTAATACTATTTTAATTTAGAATATATTTAATAAAATCGATATATAGTATATAGAAGTAATATTTAAAAAGATTATAGATTAGATAGCTTTTCTATAATAGTACTAAAATATACTATATTGTCTATTAGTAAACTATAGAGTTAGGGTCCTTTATATATATAATAATATTATCTAAATAGATAATAATAATATTATTAATAGTAAATTATAAAATAGTATTAATATACTATTAAAAATAAACTAAGGTATTAGTTAAACTAAATAAAAGAATTAAATATTTATAATTTCTATATTAGATAGTAAAAAAGATTAAATATTTATATTTATTAGCTATATAGAGTAAATAATATATATTTTTAAAATTAAGCTTTATAAATTAGTAGATACTATAAAATTAATCTAGTAGCTAAAAGATTAGTAATATTATATAATAGTTCTTTATAGTAATTATATTAAATTTATAATAGTTAATATATAAATATTTAGTACTATTCTTTTTTACTATAAAAATAATAAATAAAGTAATAGAGAATTTAGAAGAGTATATAATATTTTATTTAGTAGTAGCTATAAAATAGTTATATAGATAGTTAAATTCTTCTTTAAATATATTATAGAGTTTTAAAGTTAATAGTTATAGTTTAATATCTTATTTTAGATAAATTTTAAAATCTATAAAAGAGCTATATAAAGATAGAATTTTATAGACTATTAATTTATTAAAAATATTATAGTACTTATAGAGTTTAGATAGTAGTTTTATTAAAGGGATACTATTAGTAGTACTTTTTTAAAGCTAAATAAAAATAGATATATAGATATTATTAATATTATTAGAATTAATAGAAGTATTAAATAATAATATATTAATATTATTAAATAATTATAAAGAGAAGAGTAAATTAGTAAACTAATTAGTAAATAGATTTTTAAATTTTAGCTATAGTATATCTAATATAATTAGAAATAATATATCTATAAATTAGAAATAGTAGATACTAGATAAGTTATTATAACTCTAAGTTAATAGAGTAAAAGTATATTTTTAAAGGGGATAAAAAGTATTATATAAAATATCTATAGCTATAAATAAAGAGATATTAATTTTACTTATAAATAGTATTATAGTAGTCTAAAGACTAATAAAGTTATATATAGTACTAGAATTAATAAATATAAAAATATATTAGTAAAAGTTAGTTATAGAAATAAAGATAAATAGATTATAAATAAGAATAGAAGCTAATAAAGTATAATTTATAGAGACCTCTATAGTATTATTACTATTATATATAGTTATCTCTATATATATAACTACTAGTTTTTTATCTTTAATAAATCTAGAGATTTTAATATCTTAGTAGATAAAGTAGTATAGCTTTAAATAGTTAGTATATTATATTTATATAGATAGATAGCCTTTAATTAGACTAAGAGTAGTAGAAATCTCCCTTAGAGGGCCTTCTAATTAGAGGTAGTAATTTAGATATAGTAAACAACTATATAATAACTCTTTTTACTATACTAGGTATAAAGTCTATTATAATATCGATTCTAGTACTTAACCTTAATAATATTAAAGTTATATTAATCTTTTATAAATTTATAGAAAGAGGCTAAAGAAGAGTAGTAAAATAATATATAGTTAGTAGTTACTACTAGCTATACTACTAAGTAGATCTATTTAGTTATAATAAAGTACTATTCTATCTAAAGAGTAGCCTTCTTCTATAGAGTAAATATAATAGACTAGCTATTAAAATAGATTTAGAAAACTTACTAGATAATATAAAGTACTAGTTTTAAATAAAAGGCTAAATAGATTACTATATTATTCTATTTAAAGTTAATAAGAAGTATTTTAAAATATATAATAAATAAAATAACTAGATCTTTAGAGTATATATAAAGAGTCTATAGTTAAAGCTTTATATCTAGAATAGAATTTAGTATTCTATAGTTATTTTAAAGCTATACCTTAAAGATAATCTAACTCTTAATATAGATATTATTTTTAAGCTATATATATTAGATATATTAATATAGAATATAATTTAGATAGTTTATTATATATATAATTTAGAAAAGATTACTATAGATTTTCTATTCTCTAATTTAGTTATCTATATCTATAATCTAGAAATAGATATTAATTATAGTATTATATAGTTTAGATTTTTTAGATTTAATATAGTATTTTTTTTCTTCTATATTAATAATAGAAATAGTTACTTTACTTTTATAGTTAGAATATATTTAATTATATTCCTCTAGTTATTTAATATAGTTAAAGAGCTACTAGACTATATTATTATTTATATCTATAGAAATCGATTTTTAATAGAAATAGTTAATTTATTCTTACTATACGTCTAGCTAATAAATAAAAGAATAATTAGAATATTAGAGACTTATATAGCTAGAGATATATATAATATATATAACTAGTTATATTAGTACTAATTGTTGGTAGATATATAGAGGGCCCGGGGGCCAATTGCAATATAATATGTATGTGGGACACGTGATAGGCACGTGTCCCCTACTCCTTTCAGCGCCGCGTGTTTTGCATGCGCTGACTAAGCGCGCATTGGCTTCCGCCGGCGGAGGAACTGAGCATTGCATAGGAATAACAAGTGATCATCTATATATACATACCCTGTAGGTCAGAAGGTATACAGTACAATGGGATATTAGCTGACTATAGGTTCTCTTTAAGTTCAAATGTTTTGCAAATGGCTAGCTACTAACGGTCGGAAGCATATCAGTGGTACTTGCGCAGGTTTAAGATTATAAGCATTGGTATATACTCAGAAAAGTATAGAGACTATAGGTACTGTGGATATTCTGAAAGTCGCAAAGATTGGCAGGCCAATTCTAGTCCTTGAGATACTCAAATGGTGTCCGTTCATGAATTGCTAGGCTTCTGACCGTAGACAACATAGCTATCAGAAGTAGTGGTTAGCAAGACCTAGACAATGACGTCGTGGCTCGATTTGAGAGATAAACGTACAAGTTAAAGTATGCATGCACGTTACGATTCCTCAAATCTTCCCGTGCCTTGGCCAGTAGAACTTGGATTTCCTCAGGGGACCAACCCTTCTGAATGAGTGGCAGGTTGGCAATTCCTCCCAGTCCCTCGGTATGCTGTAACACGTTATAAGCGCCAACAACTTTTAAGTGTTTGTCCTTGGGCCAAGTCCCGAGAGGTACTTTATATTTCTGTGATAAGCTCCACATTAGCAAGCCCACAGAAGCAGTTGAAATAGCTTGGGAGTACCTGAGTGGTGATATTGGTAAACCCGGCATCTTTCAGCCAGCGTCCACACTCTGCTCCAGGATTGGAATTGATTCCCATCTCCTCGAAGGCTCTTCGAACCGCTTCTTGAAGCATGAATAGATGTGTCCCTGTTAAGGTATCGTCGTCACTGCGAATAGTGCCATCCCAATCCTGGAACTCAACCCATCCACCGGGTGAGGTACAGCTAGATAGGCTACGTTAGCTCGGAGAACCGATTTTCTTTAGAAAAAGTTGGTATAGGAGGAGTTTACTGGAAAGCCTGGCGTATCAGTTTCTGCCAGTCCCTGATTGATGCAATAAGAAAGCGGCCATGGATATAGTCGAAAGGGGTATCTTCGTATCCCCATTCGTCCTCGACGTCATCGATGATAAATTTCAAATTTGGGGGCACTCTATCCAGTATTAGGAAAGAAATAAACAGCAGCGAAATGATATTGTCTTACAGAGAGGGCTGGGTGGGGCTCAAATCATTCCCAATAACCTGCAGATCAGACCTGTAAGACATTGATACCGTTACTTGCTAAAGATGAAGAGGAAGAACGTACCTCTGAGGACGGGTATTCATCCGCTTTGACAAAGATCTATGTTAGCCAGACATGGTGACTGCGCATGCGTATGCATTTTGGGTATGGTTACCAAACGAGATAGCCCACTGCAGCAAGCCGTTAACAAAGAGTAGCACTATGGACTAAGAGAGACAGCGTACAATGCCGGTTCCCGTGCACAAGTCTAGCACACGTTGTGGACTGTCGCCAATAGGCGCCATGTGAAGTCGTCCATTCAGAAGTACTTCGATCATCGTATGGTGGATATCGAGCCGTTCACTTTCCTGTTCGTCGTTGGGGAACAAGTATCCTACGAGGATCAGATAACTACACATTCCGACTGGAGATGAGAAAGCACTCACTCCCTTGGCGAAATGCATGATATCGGCGCCCGTGCACGACCGGGTAGTCCATGACACTCGACGTGACGGAAGCGGAGTATCTCGATCTGCAGGGCGGAGTTAGAACATGCGGGTATGCTGCACGACCTGAGAAGCGGACTCATGCATAAATACATTTCATCGCCATAGTCACTCTCATTCTAAGGGTATCGGCATTTGTCAGTTCGTCGACCACAGCGACGGCAACACGACATTACACGCACATCATTGTCAACTTCCAACGGCCCGGAGGCCGGGGTGGCGGTGGTAGCAACCACACCAACAGGCGGATTGGTCTCTATGCGCGCATCTCCGAGTTGGTCTTTCGACTCCATGACTGCGGTATATGCAGAGGGCTCAAAGTGGGCGATGTTTTTCCTTCACGCATCCGATGCATCGCAAAGCGAGAGACTAACTCCACACGAGATGGAACTTAAAGTGTGAAGCCCGCTCACTGTCGGGCAGGAGATCCACGACCATCCTCTCTGCTGAGGAAAATGGCCATAAACTAAGAGCCTGGGACTCCACCTCAAGGGCTGGGGAGGAATTCCGCACGTTTGAACTCTCTCGGTTGCGCCACAAAGCGAAAGCGGAGATGAACAATGAGGGTCAAGGGAGAAGCAACCGCAAGATCGGGGAATAGTTAGCTGTTCGATGATGCTGCAAATGGAGCGTGCATGCGATGACACGTTCCCTGCGCAAGTCCCCATTGTCAATCTGCTGCCATCCACCGCTCCATTGTTCGGAGAAACAACTGGTGCACGGACTGGGCATTCATCACGTATCGAAAGCCGGATAAAGCTTGTCGAGAGAGAGACGGAGCTGTTAATATTAGACAGAGTCAAGAAGAGGTCGCGGAGTAGCAATGCGCCTCTCAGGGGCAAGGATGACCCCCAGCCACTGCAGGTGATAAAAGGCCCGCAAAAAGAAATGAGCCGTCGAAGGATTGTGTCATAGGGAGCAGCACGTTACATCGATCGTTCCTGGATGGCATCGCTACTATAGCATCCAAGGGATCAGGGCCATCTGCGACGCTGTTCCTTGGTTGACGGACGATAATGGCAGAGCATATACTCCGTACATCGGGATGCAGCCGTCCGTTGAGTCCCCTCCACGTATCGACAATAACTAATCCGGCGGTCAAAGTCTCGTATCACTGATGCGCCAACCCAGCCAGCACGCCAGCATCTTGGCCTCTGCTCCTGTGGTCGCTATCCGGACTGGCCTCGCTTAGGGGCAGAGCAGCTTGAGCCGCTTCGTATCGCTTCCCGGCGTCCTGGGCCTAGCAGCGAGACAGCAAAGCGAGAAGAGCTGAGCGAACGAGGGCCTTCTCTCTCCGCTATTTATAGCACTGCTGTCAGGCTTTTGCTTTGGCGAGACGCGCAGCTTCACGGCCAGTCGTAGTGAAGCCAGAGTCTCCCGCGAGCCGTCAAACCGCCCGCCTCCGTCGACGGACGCTCATCGAGTGCTCGTAGATCAGATCTCCGGCCGTCCAGGAACGCGATGACGCTCCCTCCGGAGGCCCCTCCGCCCATGTCAGTCGTAGTCGTAGTTGTAGCATCCCCTGCATCGCCGCAATGCTTGTTTCGCGCCGGATCTCAGGCCAGACACGGCCGGCCATGCGCAGCGAGCGTCGGCAAGCTGGCCCTGGACCGGGAGTAGCGACGAGCAGCCCATCCACGGCTCGCCGTCTGCCCCCTAGTGCGAGTCTGGCGGCCGGCGGAAAGTTCTGACTATGTGGACGGTGGCGTCTGCCGCGAAAAGCGACCCAGCACAGCTGTCAAATATCATATTCCCCCTCGCCGGCTCTTCCTCTTCCTCATCCTCTGTCTTTCGTCTTCTTCTTTTCCTTCGTCGTTTACCATTGACTGTCAGACCGAGTCGGACGCTGGTCGCGCTGTAGCCGCCGGCCCATTTTTCGGCTCTTCTGCGTCCTCCGCCCCTGCAATCGCGATTCCGATCTCAACCACCACGGCCGTCCTCACGTCTGCAGCGTCCGCAGCTCGAGTGGCGAACCCTCGATAGCCAGTCGGCCTCGTATCCCGTCCTTCGGCCCTGTGGATTGGGCCGTCTCTCGCCAGGCCGCGCCAACGCATCCAGTTTGCTGTGCAGAGCCGGAGGAGCAGACACAGGAGACAGACACCAGGAGACAGACACCAGGAGAGACACCAGGAGACCAGCCAGGCACAGGCAGACTCACCGCGAGAGACGACGATGGCTGACTACCGCTCGCCCGTCTACAAGACTCCTCCCCGCAAGCCGATGCCAGGCAATGCCGGCCTCCAGTTCCACTCCGTCGACAGCGCCAGCTCGCCGCATCTCCCTCACCAGCAGTCGCACCAGGCCCTGGCCGCCAGCAGCAGCAGCAGCAGCAGCAATCCCTCCAGGCCAGCTGGATATCGCCCTCGCACGGCCAGCTCATCCTTCTTGCCGCCAGACATGCAGCCCCTCAGGATCTCGTCATCGACCTTCCCGCAGCAGCAGTACCAGCACCAGCAGCAACAGCAACAGCCGCCGCCGCAGCACCAGCACCACCAGCCTCAGCACCAGCAGCAATACCGGCCCCAGCAGCAGTACCAGCAGTATCCCCAGCAGTACCCGCAGCAGCAATTCCGCCCGCAGTACGGCGCTCCGCCGTCTCGCAGGGCCTCCAACGCTACGACATGCACTACATCTACCAGCGGCGGCAACGCCCCGGCCGCTCCTCCCGCCCGCAAAATGAGCCAGGTGAGCGCCGATATCAGATACAGCACCTCCTCCCAGCGGCCCCAGGTCAGCTACGTCGCTCTCATGCGGAAGCAGAAGGCCACCGTCTGGTGTGACCGCGCGCAGGCCGAAGATCCCCGCCTGGTCGCCCAGCGCCGCGCTGCCAAACAGCGGGCGCTTCTGGACGTCCATGGCAGCTCGTCCACTCGCAGCAGCACCCTGATCAGCGGCGGCAAGATCAGACACGGTGGCACCGGGCGCTCGATAAGCTACAACACAAGCACAATGGTCGGCGCTGGCGTCCCCTTGCGTTTGAGCGCCAACGAGGTCGGAGGGGCAGACGACGGGTTCGACGATCGCATGGACTCCATTGGCGGCCAGCCGGTGCACCGGCGTACGGGGAGCGGACGCAGCTCCATAGCCAGCAATCGTGTCTCTGCCGCGTACCAGCGGGCCCAACAAACTCGGCTCAGCAGCAGCAGTAGCGCAAACAATACTCCCCCCAGCGCAGATATTCCGGACATTATCGAAACACCTGCTGCTGCTGCTGCTGCTCCCTTGGAGCAGATCAAGGACGAGGATTTTTCAAAAGCGCCCAATCGGTCTGCGACCAACGCTTCAGATCAGCGTCCAACAACGTCCAACAGCGAGGAGGAGGATGAGTTTGGGCATATCACCGAGATGGCTGCTCCGACAGGCATGTCGACGGCCATGCAGAAGCGCAAGATATCAGACGATCTCAAACGGCGAGGCAGCGTCGACGAGCGGACGTCGAGCATGACGGGCGTGCGGCTTTTCGTTGCCAATCCGGATCTAAGCGACTAACACCCTCTTCCTTCCTGTAGGCAGTCGAACATGTGCTAAAGGACCTGGAGTTATCTGTGCCATCCCGAGCTGTCTTTAATCCCTTTTTGCTTCTTCTACCTCTTGAACTTCTTCATTACCCCTTCACGTTTTCAGCATTACACCTTCGTTGCCCTTCTTTTGATATCTTCTACAACGAAAAGACGGGTTTCTCTCTTCTATGCCTTGATATTAAGTCTTAACATTCTAAAAAACCGCCTTGACCCCCAAAAAGGATCTATTAATGCTTAATGTGTTCATAGCATCGTTGGTCAGTAATCGAAACTCGTATATTTCGCAGATATTTCATATATATATATATATAGAAAGTAGTACAGCTGTCAGAGCTTTGCTCCGGCGCTTTTGATCTTAACAAGCGCTCCATTATGCACTTCAAAATCCCTTCCTCGCTGCCAACCGAGCCAATCCTTCAAGGTCTCTTCTCCTCCGCTACCAGGATACATTCTGCCGCCTGTCCACCCCCCATCACCGGGAGCGATCTCCAGCCCAGGCGTGGCTGATAGTCCGACCACGGGTCGCTGATCATATCCTCCTTCCTCTAACTCATCCATCGTCAGGACAGGGGTGGCACACGCATCTGTTCCATCAAAGATCGCAGCCCATTCATCCCTAGTCTTCTCTTTGAATCTCTTCTCAAACACTGCCCGCATATGTGGCCAGGTGTCTGGATCTTGTCTATGGTTGCTCGAACCTGGCGCGAACATGTCCTTTTCCTCTAGTTTGAGCCCACGCAGCAAAGCAGCGTAAAACTGGGGCTCCAGTGCCCCCACGGCAAAGTACTTTCCTTTGTCCTTGGTCTCGTAAGTATCATAGTACGGGCAGCCCCCATCAAGTACATTCGTGCCCCTGGGCCTATCCCACATCGGGGTCTGTCTTGCAAGGCGAGGGAAGGTAGCAAGGTAAGCTGATCCATCAACCATGTTGGCAGTGACAACTTGGCCCTTGCCCGTGCGCTGGCGTGCCAGAAGCGCAAGCAATATACCTTGGAAACACACTGCACCGCCCCCAGCGAAATCCCCGAGGATATTTCCAGGTGGGTATGGCTTTTCCCCTTCTCGTCCGAGGAGGGATAGAGCTCCCGAGACAGCAATGTAGTTGATATCATGTCCGGCCATGTCCTTGTACTTCCCATCGCGACGGAATCCAGTCATGCGAGCAATGATCAAGCGGGGGTTATGTTTCAGGAGCACAGTGGTAGGACAAAGTCCTAGCTTCTCAATGACCCCGGGGCGGTAGGGGTCAATAAGAACATCAGCTTTGGATAGAAGAGAAAGCAGGACAGCCTTAGAAGCAGAGGCTTTGAGATCAAGGCTGATTGAAGTCTTGTGTCGAGTCAGCGCATCTGACGTTGGAGATGGATGTGACTCCGATTGCGAATGGGCGTCCGGATGTGGGCGATCAATCCGTACGACTGATGCACCGAAGTCGCTGAGCATAAGACCAGCAAATGGGCCTATCGTACAAAGTTAGCTGGGCCCAAGAAACATCAAGTATGTGCCATGACAGTGATCTAGATTGTATATCTACAACCTACCTGGAGCTAGGCCGGCGAGTTCAACCACGCGGACGCCCTGTAGCGGGGTTGCAGTGGAAGCCATCTTCTACAGATTGAGCGTGTTGCAGAAGACCTGGATAGTAGAGAGGCCTCGATACTACATGGATCATAGGGGGAGGGAAGCATCCTCGTCCTCCCCGTCGCTCTCCCTCCATAGTTAAGGAAGAGCCGAGATCTGGCCCAGGAACCGAGGTACCTTCGGCGCGACACTAGCCGGTCACGTGGAGATTGCGATAAGATCACAGATCAGATAACAAAAGACAAAGATCGTCGTCAATACTCATAAGTAGCTGGTAGATGCAGCATCCTGGTGCCCAAAATAATGATACATGACCAAAAGCCCACACGAATTGCAGGCCCTGTACTCCCTGACCAGATAACCAAGTCTGTATACCCCATGCATTAACGCCGGTTCAAGAAGCTGGTTCCCCAAGGAGACCATTCCAAATCTTTCCGATTTCAACATCCTGTGCCTTTCTCACATACTTATAATTGTATCCCTGTTTGCGTCCTTTGTCGTTCTTGTTAGTCTTAGAGCTGTCGCCAACCTCCTGTTTCCCCCATATAGCCATTAACACCTTACTCAATTTGTCGTTGTCTTTCGTGAGCTCGTCCACTCGGGCCTTCCAAGCGTCTTCTCTTTCGCGCATAATGTCGATGATTTTCCCGTCGATCTTCTTCGCCGCTGACGTGCTGGCCTTGATAATAGCCTCTAGCCTTTTCTGCGTCATCTGGTGATGAGCTATCTCTGATTCCATTCGCACAAGCTCTTCCTCAAGACCGTCCCTCGCTTCTCGCTCGGCCTTGAGTTCTGTAGTCAAGATGGCTTCCCGGTTCATAGTCGCGGATAATCGAGCCTGAAGCTCACTGCTCGGGGCTTGCTTGTTGTTTCGGTGTTTACTTAGCTGCTCTGAATGAGCTGCTTTGAGCTCCGCGACCTGCGACTTATGTAAATCCTCCGATTCAGCTCTCAATTTGCGTAATGCGGTAATGGCTTGATCATGTTCATGCATCGTATCAATGGCTTGTTTCTTCAACTTTGCATTTTCACAGGTAAGAACCGCAATTCTTTCCAGGAGTTCCGAGTTTTCTTCCTTTGACAAATTCAATTTAGATGACGCCTCGTTGAGTCGATCCTTGTATAGTTCTGCCTTGCGAGCTTCTAGTCGAACCGCCCCATTGGATTTTTTGAGTTGTTTCTGTAGCTCCAGACGCGTATCTTCCGAGGCTTTTGAATGCTCCTTTTGCGCTTCGGTTGACTTTTCCTTGATATCCCTGACATGTTCTCTGAGCAGGTTGATGATCTCGAAGTAGGGCTTCCCAAGGGCAGGAAGGGATAGTTCCCCCGCAAGCTTTTGTACCTCTCTAAGCCTTGCAAGGCTCTCAGAAGATTCCTCGACTTTCTGGCTTTCTGCTGTTGCTGCCCGTGTCTGTAGATCTTGTAACGCATGCTCAAGCTCCTCTGTTTTAGATTGGAGTGAGTCCCGTTCTCGAGTAGTGGCGGTCAACTGAAATTTGAGACTGTAAACGCCGCCCAACTTCTTTTCGCTCTCCTGTTTTGTCTGCTTAATCTCTGCACTCATTTGCTCAACTTGATGTCGATGCTCCTCACGCGTGTTTTCTAATGCTTTCTCAGCCTCTTTCAGTAAGCCACTTTTCTCCTCAAGGTCGCTTCTCAAAGAGACTTCTTTTGAAGTTTGGCCAGCCAATTCGCTTCGTACTTTCCCCAGCTCTGTCTTTGCTTCACGTAGTTCGCGAAGTTCATTTTCGCTTATCTCGGACCTTGTGTCGCGCTTTTGTAGTTGTTGCTTAAGCTCTTCCACCTCTTTTAATAATGAGTTTTTATCCGCAAGCTTTGTCTCCAGCTCCTTGATTCGCTGACACTTTGCCTCGACATCCATCTCAAGCTGGCAAATTTGCTGGGCCGCGAAAAGTGTCTGGTCTTCTTGCGTTGCATCGTTGTCATCTTCAAGTTGATGCTCATCGACTATTGGCGTTGATGGTGAGGATTTTCGCTTTGGGGTATAGATCACAGAGCTTTCTCTCGAGTGGTTCCCATTGCTATTTTTAGAGGAAAGGATACTCTGCCGTTTTGCCGAAGTAGCCCTTCTTAATGATGAATTTGTATGGCGCCAAAGTACGTGAGCTGGTGTGGAAGTCTCCATCGAGTGATCCAACTGGGTATAATCCTGCAATCCATTCGCTCTCGACTGCCCTTCGAGTTCTTGATCGTTCTGATCTCTATCTTCGCCCTCGCTTTCACCGTCATATCTGGCCCCCTCGTCTTTTCCTCGATCCTCCACACTCTTTGCTTGCCCTTCAACGCCTGGGGTCTCGCCCTTGTCCACACCTTTCATGTACTCGACCATGTTTAGAGTGAAGTCTTCCGGACCCTCAGTATCGGACAAAATACTAGCTTTTCTATTCCCTGCGCCATCATTTGGGCCCCCTTCTTCCTTTCCAATGCTAAGTAGCTCTCCGGGAAGCTTGTTTAAGTCGAAGGTATATTCGGATAGGTCAACTTCGGACTCACTCTGACCGTCATCCACCGGTTTTCTGGGAGATTCTCGAACTGGGATCTTGCTCTTCCGTCGGTGATGGGGTGTTAATATGCCTTTACTCAAGGGCTTAGTGTGTGGGAGCGATTTTCGACGAGGAAAAGCCGACTCGATCGGTGAGAGCAGGAACCCCGACTGGCCAGGGGTGTCGTGGGAGGTCAGACAGGGTGAGGAGAGGCGGTTTGCCATGGCTTGGGCTATCCTATAGATTGTGCTAGAATTGTCGACTTAGGACTCGGCCATTGAATCGTTGTCGGGCTGGGCGTTTCGACCACCGCGTGAGGATTGTTTACATCTTACCCTTTTGGGCCCAAACCTTTAATTAGTTAAGCTTCACCACGTGATCTCGGCGTTTAGACGTCATCGCCGGCGATTTGAAACATCGGAACAGCCGCGAGGAGCCAACGAAGGCATCCTTGCTATGTAGTATTTTGACACGGGGAATCGCTAGCCTGACCTGTTGTTATCCTACTATTTATTTGATGGACTATAGCACCCCGCTCCTGATCTACATATATTAGGTTAAATACGTCAAACGGGGGATGTCTCGCCTTATGACGTCGTTGTATATCCACAAGGCAATGGCCGCCCTGAATGCCATTTAAGAGAATGAGGAGCAGTGTGGCAAGCTCCCACTATTTCCTCATGCTCTTGTTGTTATCTCTAGTAGGGTAGAAATACATGTGCTTGAAATACTCAATTCGCATCGTCATTCAAAATGCCGAGCGCGCCTATCTCTGGGACACACCAGAAGGTGTACCCAAATTTCAATTTGAAGGATAGAGTGTACATCGTCACAGGGGGAGGAAGAGGCTTGGGGTTGGTGATGGCAGAAGCTATGACAGAGGCAGGCGCTAAGGGTTTGTTGACGTCCAATCCTGTATTGAATAATATCATGAGCTGATTTTTATCTACCCAGTTCATTGTTTCGACCGATTGAAAGAACCAGACCCCGAGTTTACTGTTTCCCAGGAAATTGCAAACGTTGAACACATTGGATCCTTGCATTACCATCATGTGGATGTCCGCGATTCAAAACATCTTGAGGATTCGGTTGCGGAAGTAGTAGCTCACTCGGGCCGTATCGATGGTCTTGTGGCTGCTGCCGGGATACAGCATCTGAAAGATGCGATTGATTATACTCCTGAAGAGGTAACTAGAATGTTTGATGTCAACTATACCGGGCTCTTTATGTCTGTACAAGCAGTAGCTCGGCAAATGCTGAAGAGCGGGTCCCCCGGCTCTATAGTATTGATTGCTAGTATGAGTGGCTTTGTCGCAAACAAGGGAATGCATTCAGCTATATATAACTCTTCAAAAGCGGCCGTGATTCAACTAGGCCGCAACCTTGCTATGGAGTGGGGACCAAAGGGAATCAGGGTCAACTCCCTTTGCCCGGGCCACGTAATTACTCCGATGGTCGAGAAAAATTTCGAGGAAGTGCCTGACTTACAGTCGATATTGGTGAAGGAGAATATGCTGGGTCGTCTAGCCCGGCCGGAGGAGTTTACTGGGGCTGTGATTTTCATGCTTAGTGAAGCTAGCAGTTTCATGACTGGCAGCTCACTGCTCATTGATGGTGGCCACACTGCATGGTAGAATAGTCCCTCTTATCTGCCAGCACTATACTTCACTCCCTCCTAATATCCCTACTCCGATGGAGGCAATACCCTCAATATCCCTTAATAGTGGATTGTTAAATACATTTGCAGCCTCGTCTTCAATGGTTACATGAGCGGTTCGATCTTGCGGGAGTGTTTCTGTCTTTACATTTGTTTACCCTTGAGATATAATCATGAATTCATTCGTGTGCTGTTGCACATAGCTATCTGTGTACGCTCTCATACGTAGGCTTTTTTTCTGACAACTCTATGGGACTTACGATAGATATAGATTAATGACTGGACCTTCTTAAGCTACAGTACATTACGCTCACTTATACTTGGAAAATCTGTAGAGGAAATAAACTAGCAAAGGACGAGAGCGACGAACGGGACGACCCGCTGGGTGGGCCGACTCTAAAGTCTATTTTCGATATCATGACTGGAATCGAGCTTATGCCGAAGGCGAGAGATGCTAACCCCGGAAGCCTCATCCAAGATAAAGTCTATGTTGTCAAAAACATGGCTCGGAGGCGATAGTAAAGTTCAAATTTCGAAGAAAGCCAATATCTATGGTAGCTTAAATGTTGATTTCTTATATTCTAAGCACAAGTACTACAGGTCACATTGTGTCAAGGAAGATCTCTATAACTTAAAACAATACTCAATCTGCAAAAAGGAGGTAAAAGACGAAAAGACCAGCGCAAATCTTCTTCCTTAGATACCAGAAAATTCCCAGCGAATGAAAACCAGCTTTATCATGGCTGAAGCAACCGCGAGCTTCCGGACGAATAGGCACACGTCGATACCAATTCCTAGTAACAGTCTTCGAGTCGTTAAGTGATTAGTAAGAAAGGGACTGATTGATTTGAATTAGATAGGTATACTTACGGCTAGAACAGTATAAAGCCCCCAAACGGGACAACCGACCACAGCCAATGTATTTGCATCCGTACCCGGTGTGAAGACGGTCTACTAGAGACTGTCTAGGATCGCGCATGGTATACATTGCGCTCGATGTTAGGGATGGAGGGTAAATTAATCTATCGTAGTCCCCGGAGTAGATATTCGTGCTGAAGGATGGTTTTGTATACGAATACAGCGCATCGCTCGAGAACGTTCGGTATGTCGCGCTCAACTCCGGCATAGAAGACTTCGGCAGCTCACCATCCCACAATCGACGCCTGGGAGACTCTGTCTTGAACACCTGTATTGGTTTCCTTTCTCTCGAACGTGTGTAACGGCACATGCTTTCGGTGATGATATAAATTAGTGAAATTTAGATCAGGTGTTCGAGAATATGGCGCTCAAAAGTTGAATCTTGGTAGACTGGTCCGTGGTATGGGAAGAATTTCAATTGGAATTTGGAACAGGAGAAGTAGAGGGAAAAGGGGAGGGGTCTTATAGCCATAGGTCTACTCCTTTTTGCCCTGGTTGTCCCCGCTCTCAGGGATATTTCTCTAACCAAATGAATGCGGCGTAGCGCTTAGAAACCCGCTAGCGTACGGCGCTTCATCCCAGATGACCCATGAGACGAGGTGCACTGCCCAGTAGGTGTGCATTAATTCTACCCGGCACTCCGTCACAGTCGCAAATGACGCATGTACCATGTGTGGCACTGCCTGTTGGTTGGTTGTCGTTGAAGCGAAAGGCTCATCCTTTGTGAGATCGACTAAATATTCGTCCGGGCTCCCCTAAGAAAGAGGTCTGAGCCCATGAGCCCTTACTTCGCCCATTTCCATGAGTCCCAAAGGCGGGATGTTCCATGCAAGGCGGCTTACCGCCTCGGTGGCCGCCGGGCGCTTCGTTTGGGCGCATTCGGCTTGTAGGAAAGGCAGATCTCGTCAGCTGCTCATCGAAGATTGTGTAGAGTCATCGTAGCATAGTCGTGACTCGTCTTTATTTTAAGAAGTTGTTCTGAACATGGTAGCTTGCAAACGCCTTGACTTGAAACTTGAGACATCTGGTCAGTGGCATTTTTTCACCGTACATTTAATACGTAGAAATTATTCCAAGAACGCGACGGGCACATAGAGTAACCGATCGTTAAGGACCAGAGTAGTAGATATTTATAGCTTCCACACAGCTTTTGATAGATGCCATCCTCAAGGATCGTTGTTGGCTGGGAAATCTGGTGGATCGCTGCAGTCGCGTCGATTATAATAGCCGACGAGGAGCAGCCCGAACTTCAAAAACTGCACTGCGCATGACAACCTCATCTTCAACGATAACTTTGACCAGCCCTCCAGTAGCACCGCGAGATATACCCGCAAACGATGCCGCCCATACCGTTTAGCCAGAACCTACAGCGGCCTCGAGTGATCTGCTACTGTCAGACTTACCACCCGGATGGCGGGGCTAACTACGTCTCGTTGCTCCCGCTCTGCACGAACCACACCGGCGTAACGCATGTAATTCTGGCCGCCTTCCACCTAAACGAGGGTCCAGAGCTTGTCACGCTAAACGAGGACTCCCCCAATGACCCACGTTATACGACTCTCTGGGCTGAGGTAAAGAGTTTGCAGGCCGAGGGCATCAAGGTCATGGGAATGCTTGGAGGAGCCGCACAAGGGAGCTACGAGCGCCTTGACGGCGATCCGCCCGAATTCGACCGCTACTATATCCCTCTTCGTGAAATCATCCGGACCCGGGGGCTTGATGGGATGGACCTGGACGTCGAAGAGGACATGTCTCTTCCTGGAATCGTCCGGCTTATTGAAACGCTAAAGGCGGATTTTGGAGACGACTTCATTGTCACTCTTGCGCCTGTTGCCACGGCGTTGGTACGGGGCCTCCGACACCTATCGGGTTTTGACTACTTTTCGCTGGAAAGGCTGATCGGGTCGAAAATATCGTGGTACCATGCGCAGTTCTATAACGGTTGGGGTACGATGTTCAATCCGGACATGTACGACGTGATCATATCGAATGGCTGGAAGCCCGAGAAAGTCGTCGCTGGTGTGCTTTCGAACCCGGAAAACGGGGGTCAGGGCTTCGTACCTATGGAGACGCTGAGCATGATTCTCTCGGTGTTGCTGAGCCGGTACCCTTCGTTCGGCGGCATATCAGGATGGGAATACTTCAACGCACTGCCCGGCGGCACCCGTGAACCGTGGAAATGGCCGGCAATAATTTCCTTTATTTTTGGGATGAAGAATCTGTATGATGTTGGAATTGTTGGAGCCTTCTTGCAGCATTCTATCCTCGGGCAGGAAGCCATTCACTAGGTATGGAAGTATGGAGGATCAAGCTGCCTTATATTGCTTTTCAGCAGATATACAGGCAAAGCACATATCATATAGATATATTGGAAGTAATGGTAGACCGCGTGGAGATTCTAGATTTGAACCTACTCCTGATATTTAAGCTGTTTGTTTACCTTCGGCCATGTCGTCATACCCGCCTCGAATATTAAATTAACAAAAGACAAAGCGGACCGACCTGGCACATCTCTTCAACTTCACATGTAGCGAAATTCCTGTCTTTACCATCATATGATGAGGTAGCAGTCATGCAACGGTATCAAGAATTACTGATAACGGTCTGCTCGGCCATCAACCGACTCATATCGTACATATTCTTGCGTTGGGTAAGTTGGCGTCCATCGCCGCCTGAGCCTACGCTTTATTCGCTAACCAACGCTCAACCTCAGATTCCAGGTCATCATGGACCTATAATCACCGTTTCAGCGCTCTGCATGTACCTGGGTCTTCTGTGGACATCGTCGATAACCTCGCCTTCCGACCGTCAAGCGCAAGTTGACCTCGTTTCGCGACCTACCGATGCACCTGGGACACAGCGATTGACTGCGGAAGACGCTCAGCGAAGAGGCCACAAGAAAGAGGTGTCAGCAATATGGTCTTTGATATCGGGTCTACCATGCACCAGCTCGAATTGGGTTACTTGGACTACAATCGGCATTAACGTCTTACTCAACGTCCTCGTGCTCGACTTCATATACAGGGGCTCCCTTTTGCATCCGGCAGGGAACCTCTCGTTTTCTCGCGTTGGGTTCGTTTCGTCGGACAGTGCAAAGATTCTTATCCGGGAACCGGATGTAGAGAATTTGCCTTTACGAGTGTATCACCGGGCGAAATACTTGGAGGGCAACGTGCGGGAATCTGGGCTTTGGACAGAAAGCGAAACTATACATGCTTTGAACGACACGACAGACTACACATTTCCTATCTTGATAGACGACTTAGAACCAACGACAAGATACCAGTATTTGATCTCTAATAATCTATCTGGAGAATTTACCACAGCCCCTGCGCCTGGCTCGCTGGAATCTACCCGCCTAAGTTTCTGGACTTCTAGTTGCCTCAAAGCAAATTTTCCTTACAATCCATTCTCTCACCCATTCCGGATTCCTGGAGTTGAAAAACTTGCCGAGGTTTACTCCAAGCTGGATCCCATGTCAATTCCTTCATTTATGCTCTTTCTGGGAGATTTCATCTATATAGATGTCCCAAGGCGCTTTGGTTCTTCTATCAAACATTACAGAGACGAATATCAGAGAGTGTATTCGTCCCCTAGCTGGTATACCGGTGATCATCCCGCAATTGGAGTTCCTTGGATCCATATGCTTGATGATCATGAGATTGCCAACGACTGGCATGACGGCAACGCCACAGAGCCGTACCTGTCCGCCATTGACCCTTATATTCACTATCATGTGAGCGTCAATCCGCCAAAGGCGCAATCTCCTCATGCTATCTATGAGAACACCACATATTTCTCATTTACTCGAGGCCCGGCATCCTTTTTTATTGTCGATGCAAGAACATATCGATCTGCCCCAGGGTCCGACAACTCCACTATGCTAGGATATGCCCAGCTTCAGTCACTACTTGATTACATCTCCAGGCCTGAACCCGCTGGAGTCCAATGGAAAATAATTAGCAGCAGTGTACCTTTCACTAAGAACTGGCACATTGGATCTTCTGACACCTGGGGAGGCTATCTGAATGAACGAAGAGTCCTTCTAGAGGCTATGTGGCGAGCTGAACGTTCATTAGGAACTAGAATCGTGCTTCTTAGTGGTGACAGACATGAATTTGCTGCTACGAAGTTCCCTGAACCATCTGCTGATCCTCTTGACCCGGCAGACTTGTCTCCTTCATTACTTTCCGGACAGAGTATTTACGAGTTCTGCGCCGGTCCACTGAGCCAGTTTTATATACCCAGCCGTTCGTACTACCAAACCGACAACGAAGACGTAGCCGTCAAATATATTCCAAATGGCAATTTCAAATTTGGCGCCGTAGATATTGAGACTCAGCCGAACGGGGAGTCTGTTCTCATATATACACTATTCGTGGACGCGAATGCCGTGTGGAAGTACAAGCTTTCGGTGCCACGAATTATTAAAAAGGGAGAAGCGCAATTTCCGGATGGTGAGGTGCTGATTGATAAAGTCGACCTTCCCAAGGGAGCACTTGCGGAATGCATCCGAAGTTTTTGGTCAACATTAGGTTTTGGGGGTCGACAGTTCAAGGCGCTTTTGAGTGGATTGGAGGGTTTGGTCTTGAAAAATGAGAGACTAGATGAGTGATATTGGTCGTCATATCTTGTATAATGAAGGATAATATCTTTTGGTTCGCATAAAGTCGTTTCTTTTGCTTCCTCTATAATGGCAGTGGATGAAGAATTATGTCAAAAATGGTTCTCGTGTTGTTTGAACCGCTTCGTAATGTGTGACAAAGACATCGCTCCAGAACGCCATCACTCTAAAGTAGTTCCACTCAAGCCATAAATGCAGACAGTCGATGATTGGTATAATAATCCAACGTGGATGGAAAGGGATGGGACAGGCAATCCTATCGGCCTCGTCCTCTAGTGCTGCCTCCGCGGCCACCACCCATGCCACCCATGCCGCCCATGCCACCCATTCCTCCCATCCCTCCCATGCCACCCATTAGTCCACCCATTTGGCTCATCATGCTTTGCAAATCCATACCTCCTAGATTAGGCATGCCGCCACCACCTCCCCCCTGCAGCATTTGCATCATCTGCTGCATATCTCCCATGCCGGGCATGCTAGGCATTCCAGCTCCACCGCCCATTGCGGCCATCCTCTTCTGCATAGCGGCCATCTGTTGTTCTTTGTTGCCGCCCTTAAGCATATTTTGAGCACGCTGCATCTGTTTTTTCTGTCCGCCAACCTTCTTGGCCATGCCTGCCATCATCTTGTGTTGAGAAAGTAGGTCCTCTACTTCCCTAACGGTTGTCCCGCTTCCACATGCAAGTCGTACAATTCGGGTTGGTTGGTCGATGAAGATCTTCCCATCGCTATCTAGCTCTGAGGCGGTCATGCTATCGAAAACATAGATCATGCGTCGTAGTTTCAAGGAACCATCCTCGTCGTCCAGACCAGACGTTATATTAGAAAGACCGGGGATCATACTGGAGATCTTTGAAAGAGGACCCATTTTCATTATCGACGTTATGTTTTCACGGAAATCTCGAAGGGTAAAGATTCCCTCCGATATATGTTTGTATGTCTCCTTTGCGCCCTCGGAGTCTTTCGTGACCGCTTGAACATGCTCAACCAGACTGGCCATATCACCCATTCCAAGCAACTTCTGAATAAAGGGCCGTGGTGCGAACCTCTCTAGGTCTAGCATGTGTTCGCCGGTACCCAAGAAGATGATAGGCGTGTGCGTAGCGGCAACAGCAGAGATAGCACCACCGCCAGCCGCGTGTCCGTCGGTCTTTGTGATAATAATGGCGCCGAAGTCCGCAGCGGATTTGAAAGCTGCTGATTGCGACTCGGCTGCTTGACCGATTGTGCTATCAAGCACCATGATGGTCTGGTCCGGCTTTATAGCAGATTGAATCTGGGTCATTTCAGCGAACAGGTCTTCCTCTTGCCTATGCCTTCCACTGGTGTCGACTATAATAATATCAAAGCGTTCTTTCTTGAATTTTGCCACACCGTCGGAAGAGACAACAACGGGATCAGTCTGTGTTAAGCTGCCGTAGTATGGAATCTTGGCCTTCGTCGCATTCTGTTTCAGTTGATCAAAGGCACCGGCTCGGAAGGTATCCGCGCAGACAAGGGCTGCCTTGAATCCCTTGGTCTGATAATGTCGCGCAAGCTTGGTACATGTAGTCGTTTTACCGGCACCTTGCAATCCAACCATCATAATGACATTAGATTTGCCTTTCTTCGGTTTGAACGGCTCTGCATGGGGATCAACAAGCGCAACCAGTTGATCAAAGACGGTTTTTTGAATAAGACGCTTCTTGTTGACCGCTGGCGGTATGGAAGGGAGCTGCACGGCGGCTTTAATGGACTTGCGTAGTTGCTGCACTAATCTGACGTTTACGTCGGCGGAGAGAAGGGCTGCGCATATCTCCTTTATCATCGAGTCTAAAGCCTGCGCGGAGAGAGTCAGTATCGTTAAGGCTGGTGAAAGCGAGCTGGGTCTTCAGCGGTACCTTCTCATCCACGGTGTTTGACCTCGTCAAATCACTGACGGCGGCATTTATGCGCCGCCCCAGGTCCTGTAAAACCATATTCAATATCTATCGTTTATACAGAGCAAGTATAAGTGCCCTTCCCAGGTGGATGTTGACTCGATGTACATTGTGGGTTGGCGAACTGCGATAAGCCGCGGGATGTGCACGTGACCCTTATTTTTTCCATATCAGAAAAAGAAGAGACTCAAGAGTCGCGAGATGCCAGACAACCGCACACGACAATAGCAATGGCACCGTTGACATCGAAAAAGAGGAAGGGCGACGATGGGTCGAGGGGCAAGGCGTCTAGGCCGAAGAAGAAGTTCAGAAAACAAGAATACTACCACAGCAGCTCCTCAGAAGACGAGGAGGACGGGGGAGCTCCAACAGATTTTACCGCCGTGAACCTCAACGACTCAGACAGTGACGCCGGTGCCAAGTCGATACAAGGCGATATATCCTCGCAAAATGACGAAACCGAGATACCATCAAAGGAAAAGGAGGAGGAAGAAGCAGATTCCGCGGTGACGGACGCGGATACTGATACGGACGACGACGATAACTCAGACGCATCTTCGGTCACCTCGTCGCATGCGGACTCGTCACGAGGAAGCGGTACAAGCAAACGGCACCGTGTATCTAAGAGAAACGATCCCACTGCCTTTTCAACCTCCATATCGAAAATTCTTTCCACAAAACTCCCCACATCTGTCCGCTCAGATCCGCTTCTTTCTCGAAGTAAAGTTGCCGTACAAACCAGCGCAGACATAGCGAACGAGAAGCTAGAGAACCGCGCGCGCGCGAAGCTACGAGCTGAAAAGAGAGAAGAATTGGAACGAGGCCGCGTGAAGGACGTCCTAGGTGTTGACCGGGGTGAAGCTGGAGAGACTGCCGAGCTGGAGAAGAGACTACGCAAAGTCGCCCAAAGAGGTGTTGTCAAACTGTTCAACGCGGTTAGGGCTGCGCAGGTACGAGGAGAGGAAGTGGCCAAGGAGGAGAGGAAAAAGCGATTGACCGTGGGAATGGGTGAACGAGAGAAGGCCGTCAACGAAGTCAGCAAGCAAGGATTCTTGGATCTCATAAACGGTCTTGGTTCCAAGCCGATCGAGGAAGCTTGATATGACACTACATGGGCATCCCTTAAAAATCGGATAGACATATGGGGGCGTTCTTGGGTTATATTGGGCATTGTCATGAGATAAATTGGTTCCTTCTCCCACTATCAATCGGGAGTGTTCTTGCAAGTTCTATAAGGCTGTTGTACAAATGCTAAGAAAATCGAAAGCTTGCAGCTGCAGGGCATATAATAACTCAAAAGATGGGCTTAAGAAGACCAGCTTTGTGCATCGATGCTGCAGCATAAAAGAGATATGTCCATGATTATGTTCATGCAAGAAGGCGTCTCGCTCTAAAAGGTTGTAGATCACTTTATTTCTTCTCCGTAAAATCACTGGCCTGTAGATTTCGAGTCATGCTAGGCAGGGTGACGACGAGGCCGTCAAGCTCGCGGGTCATCTTCACCTGACACCCTAATCGCGAGGTTTCGGTGAGGCCAAAGGCCAGGTCTAGCATGTCGTTTTCATCGTCATCGGGCTCGGGCATCTTGTCGTACATTTTCGGGTCGTCCACGATAACATGGCAGGTGGAGCAGGCGCACGAACCGCCGCAGGCACCTATAATATTTGAATATCACCGTCAGCAATTGGCAGTCAACGGACCTGTGACACATCTATACGGACCTTCCATCTCGAGGTCGTTGGCCTGCGCTATGTCTAGCAGATTATCACCTTCGGCGACCTCGAAGTCATGTCGATCTCCGTCCTTATCGACGATTGTGACCTTGATTCTGTGTAAAGGATTAGCAATTGGATGGCCGCACATAAACCCTAGGGATAGTATAGCGGCTCACTCTTCACCTGGTTTCGGCGGTGTGATATGGCCGTGTAGTGCTTTCGAAGTCGAAGAGAAGGCCCTTCGAGCTCCCGCGCAAGTGCTTGAAGGACGACGCTGAGCGCTCGACCTGAAGGCGGGATGCGCGGCCTGTAGCCCGGTCGACAGCAGCCTGCTCTGCCTCCTCGGTATGCTCCTCAACTGCGTATATTGTCCGGTAGACAGTCTATGGCCCGTCCTCTGCGGTAGAGTCTGTAGGGCGTGACGGCATAGCCCTGTCCATGCGGCCATGGCTGATATTGGAGCGGTTTCTTGCGCAACTGCGCAGGAGATTTGGATATTTGGAGAGTCGAGCAGGCCAGAGTCCGACGATGTGTTTGACACAGTACAAACGAAGCCAGCCACCGACCGAGAGTCAGCTTCCTGTCGGCTGTCGAGAAAGGGAAAAAAAAGCAGCCCGTCGGATTGGCCGTCGCGATTATTAAGGACGAAATTTATCTCCGTCACCCAAAAGTGTTAACCAGCGAGCAAACAAGCCTGACACCGACGACGCCCCAACATCCATCGATAGGACAAAGCACTACTGGCCCCGGAGAAGAGATCGATGCGATTTGCGCCTCTGCCATCGCTTACGGACAGGCAATGAACTCGTCAGCTGAAGGGCCGAACCCGTTTCGGCCATACTATGTCCCCCCTCCCATCGGTCTCAGCGACAGTCAGGCCGCATCCAAGGCCGTGTCGAGCGCTGGAGCGGAGAATATAAGCAGCTTCGGGACCTCTGCTCGCGACCTTCTGACCGACTTCGATTATGCGGATTACCTGGGAGACTCGTCGCCGTCGGCAGCGGAGACCGTCAAGCAGATGCTGGAGAACGCAGCATGGCGGTACTCGCGCGTACTGATATCCCAGCCGTTTGAGGTTGCGAAGACCATCCTCCAGGTCTACGTCGCCGAGGATGCAGCTGCGGAAGCGGAAGAGGAGAGGAGAAGGTTAGAAAGACACAGGACGGAGCATTACGAGGAAGAGGTCAGAGGACTATTTTCCATTAATCCCATGTTCTCGGAGCTAACATGCTATCTCTAATAGAATTCTTACGGATCGGATGACGAGAATAGCTACTTTACAATGAATACGCCTGCGTCTGCCCCGTCCCACTCGATGAAGAGTTCACAGAGGGGGCCCCAGCGGATAACAGAGCGTGGTGGCTATATTCCGCAAAGCGCGCAGCCGAAGTATATGCTGAAGATGAAGGACTCTGCTTCAATGCTGGATGTCCTCTCCCAGCTCTGGGCAACTAGCGGACCGACGTCCATCTGGAAAGCATCCAATACTACGTTTATATATTCAATACTTCTACCAACACTCAATACCTTCGTCCGAAGCCTGTTGTCCGCGGTCCTAGGCTACCCGGAAGATTCGCTCTCAGCCAGCGATATCATCACATCTTCATCTCCAGGAACGGCCTTGATACTCTCCTGTCTCTCGTCAGCCCTTTCTGCTGTCATACTATCACCTATTGACACCGCGCGCACCTATTTAATTCTCACACCCCACGGCCATGGCCCTCGCTCCCTACTCCACTCAACCAGACTTCTTCCGAGCCCAAGCTACATGATCTCCCCGCATCTCCTGCCCATCACCATTCTCACCTCGACATTACCGAATTTGATTGCTACCAGCTCCCCTCTTTTCCTCAAGTCATATCTCGCCCTCGACCCAACCCTAAACCCCTCCACATGGAGCCTCTTCAGTCTGATAGCACAAGGCCTCGAGTTGACCGTCCGAGTTCCTCTGGAAACCGTCCTGCGACGAGCACAAATTGCAACGTTCACATCTCCAGCTCTTCGAAAGCCGGGCTCTACGAACAATACCCCAGCCACAAGAGCTCCAACTTCCGAGATCACGACCGCTTCTACATTAGATTCTAACTCAGATACCCCTTTACCCACTATTGTTCCAACTCCTAATAGCTATCAAGGGATCATAGGAACGATGTGGGAAATCATATACCAAGAAGGCACAAACTCCACGCCTCTGGAGATAGATACGGTAGAAGAAGCCCTCGGGCGAGCTCCCAGTATGAACAAGGACGCTAGTCGGCAGATGCAGAAACGGCGCAGGGGACAAGGATTGCAAGGCCTATACAGAAGTTGGAGACTGGAGATGTGGGGCATAGTTGGAATATGGGGATCAGGCTTCCTTGGGGCTCTGTTGAGTGGTGTAGAGGATGATGTTGCCTCAGACCAGCTTGGCAGGATGGCCCTGGGGTCAACTGGTGGCCACATAGGGACTGGGAAGGGCGCATTCTGAGATACTGACACCCTCTTCGCTATACCCTTACTCCAATATTATCCTTAAGCCCTTCCTAGCAGATCTCCAAAACGAGTATTCCCACTTTAATGTATTATACCATTTCCCCTACGCCTTGAATCACGTCTTCAGAATGGACTATGCGAGGTTCAACGCCATGTATATAATAGTTTTGCTTCACCAAGTCAAGATTTTGGCCCCAATTCTGGTATACTGAACATTGCACCTGAGCCCCTAGGTTCCGAGTTTTGACGACCAGAATCCTTGTAGAACGTCGCTAGCGACGTGCAAAAATTCAAAAGAGAAATGTAACTGGAATACTAGTATGCATAGGCAAAGCATTAATTGAAAACAGGAAAAAATAGTACTATATACAGGAAAGGTCAAACTAACTCCGTGACGCCAACCCTAGTCAATGCCAGTGTGATTATCCTGGCCATTTTGAAGTACAGATCGAGGGTTTCAGCATAAAAGCTCCTGTCCAAGACATCTAGGCAAATGAGGGCATGTGAAGAGAAGAGAGGAGAAACAGATACAACCATCAAGATAGATCGTTTTGTGCGAAAGAGAAGAGTTTTAAGCCAACAATCACTTCGGATCGGCAAATCTTCTATCAAAGTACCGCAGAACCCCCATAACGCTTGCTGCTTCGACTTCTAGAGCTGGTCGATTGGTGAGGTTCTGATCTCTTCGATGATCTGGGATCAGAGTTTGGGGGTTAGGAAGCGTATGCAGTTTAGGTATCCAGTTATTTAGGTCGTCTGTTGCGGAAGAAAACTTCGGATGCCTCGAGAGAGTTGTGAATGTCTCGGCGCAGCTGAGGGTAATGGGAGAAGATAGGGTCGACTGCCTGGTAGCGGCCGAACTCGAGGGCCGGGTTTTACAACATCCACCTTGCGCATTGCTTCCTCCACAACAGCCGCCAGATTGGCTAGAGGAGGCACGAGATGCGGCGAGGCTCTTGCAAAAGACTGAGCTTCGCGGGTCCGCGATACATTGGGCGCATGTTCCGGGGCCACCCGCACAAGGATTGCTCTTGTTGCTGGAGGCCAAGACGGCAGAGTTAGCAAGAACATCGCCCTCGGAGGGAGGTGGTGTAAACTGGGATATATTCTGAATCGATGGCAACCTATTAGAATCCGACGGTTGATTGCTCCTCTCAGCTGGTTGTTCGGCGGCCATCTCGGCACAGATACATGGTGAGCCGTCCTGGCAGAAGCCACAGAGGTCAATGAGAATTGGAGCCGCAGAATCGCTGCCGTTCCTTTGCTGACGCCGAATGGGAAAGGAGGAGGTGAAGTCGGTCTCTAGCTCGTCGGCTTCAACTTTGATCTCGGGATTGGATCTTTGACGTTTCTGTATCGTCAACCCTTGACCGGGAGATCTAGCTCGTTTAGAATATGAATCATCGGTCTGCATCTGGGTGATATTCCTTATGTTAAAGGCGTCGTCGATGCACTGGCAGCGTGTAGAAGAGCATCTTTCACAACCTCCGACGACCGAATGACCCCTGCCGCCCGGTCTATCTAAGCTGGTGGCCCTCTGAAGCTGTTTGATAGCGTCTTCCTTCGCAACCTTTTCGGAAATGAGTTCATCTTCGAGGGTTTTGCACCGATTCTTCCACCAAGAAATTTGGCTCTTATAATCATCGATTGTCTGCGCTTGACTTTGGATGGTGTCATTAAGGGCAGCTTCATCTCTCTCATTCTCCTCTTCGATTTTTTTGATGTGCTCCTCAAGCTCCCCAACCCTTGCAGCTCTTCGCTCCCGAAAGGCACGTTGTGCTGCACGGTTCTGGGCTTTGCGTTTCGTGGGTGGTGTATCGGTAGCGGGCTTTCGGCCGGGCTTCGGTCGAGGAGGAACGACCCATTCCCTCGAGGTGACGGAGCATTGGACTGGCGGTGCCGGCGACGGAGCAGCGGAGAGAGGCTTGACCGAGAGTGCACGTTGGTGTGTAACAGCCGCAGGAGCAATTGACAGCGGCTGGGGAGCCATCGTCGGGGTTGCGGAAGCGCTCGTCATGGTTGACGTCGCCTCTACTTCTCCGGCTAGAACAGGATAGGAAAAAGGCGATTAGTCGGCCCTCGAGCCGCAGTTCATCGGGAAACACGAGCGAGAGCCAGTGTAGCTGCAGTACGTCAGCAATTGGGCGGCTGTGCGGGCAGGGAGGCGGCTGCAGCCAGCGTGGACGAGAGGCTGAGAGAAGGGCGGATGTTGGTATTTTCAGGACCCGCGGGGGGATCTCGGATGATCAGATTAGATTATCGTGCGATGAACATGTGACTCGCCGTGTCACGTTGGATCGCTTATCAGATCGCCAAGGCTCTTTATCTTCGGCGTTCTCGAAAAGGGAAAAAGGCGAAGAAAAAGCAACGCGGTTCATAAGATGCAGAAGATCAATACGACAGCAGAGTGCGGTCAAAGATCGACGGCCACGTATTTGGAGGCCAATGGTTGGAGCTCAGCTGCGCATCTTGCGCCCTTCCAGCATGCACGGAGCTATATCACCTCGGTTAACTTCGAGTCCGGCTTTTTATCGGATATCTTTGACTCATAGTGGTCCCCCTTAGTTGCTATATAATGAGGCAATAATGAGTCTGGAAAGATGTTGTAGATTTTCTATTGACTGTCTCTCCAGTCCTCCAGCTCTTCAATTTGCATTCTGCAAGTATGGATCCTTCAACTCCAGTGGTCGCGAGCCCAAAGGTTGCTGCAGTTCTCAAACGATTGCACCAAGCTTCTGACTCGCAGGAGTCCTCGTTCTCAGTCCTTTCTTTCTGGTTTCGCAAATATATCACCTCCGTCATTTCCGGCAGCCGTGGATGGAATTCCAAGGACGATGACTTCATGAGAGATAAATTCATCTGTCTTGAAGCTGACAAGAGTCAATTGCTCTACCTGTTGGCGAGGTCGATCGGGGCTTTGAACATCGTCGAGGCTGGTACAAGCTTCGGTGTCTCGACAATCTACCTTGCTCTTGCTGTAGGGCAGAACGCCGCCGCGAAGGCATCTGGCCCGGTCACCCCTGGTCAAGGCGGGCAGGTCTTCGCCACCGAAAACGAGCCAACTAAGGCAACGCAGGCGAAGGAACACTGGAAAGAGGCCGGCGATGAGGTCGCCCCTTGGATTACCTTGCTGGAAGGCGACCTGCGAGAGACTCTACCCGAGCAGATGAAGAAGGTTGATCAGATTGATCTCTTGCTACTGGATAGTATGTGTATCCCTTTATCTTTCATGATTGTATTTCTTCTTTATATTGCCATTACTTACTCTACTCCTATGCAGTTTGGACTCCAATGGCTCTCCCGGCTCTCAAAGCGGTCCTACCAAAACTCCGTACAGGTGCCCTGATTGTTGCAGATAACACCGTCAAAGCACGAAGGGACTATCAAGAACTATTCGCGTTCCTCGACGATCCCAAGAACGGATTCAAACACATGACGACTCCGTTCAAAGGAGGCTTGGAAGTCATCGTCTATCTCCCGTAGACTGCTGCCTCTTCTCCACCTCCAGGATTTGGCAACCCCTGTCTCTCCACATCCTGATATTCTTTCAGCCACTATTACCGTCGAAGCAGCTTTACTCTAGTGATCTGATTATCAGTTCATAATATCCTTGTTTCCCTTTAGACCAATTCTCTAATAGGATATATAAGTAATGTACAGGTTTAGCTGAGTTAACGACACGCTCCTTGGGGTACCAAAATGCAGAGAAAATGTAGCGTATGAGAGACGATGGAGGGCTGCAGCTAAAAAGGTGGAAATTCCTTCATATGCCACTAAACCGCTGAAGGGTTTATCTTCTTCGTCTGTTGCCGCTTGCGACTGTTATACGCTTCGTTCGGAGGTAATTGCGGACAATGTTTTCCACACTTCCCATATCGTGGGCAGGTTTTCTACAGTATCTGTATTAGCGGTGGCTTGACCCTCGATTGCAGGAATGCGCTATCATACCTCATATACGTCAATTTCGCACGTCGTTTCCTCTTCTCGGTACGCTGTACAATCTCCACGCTCGCCACGTTAGGACTGTATAGCTTCACCCACATCTCACAGCTGATCCTGGTCAATTTATTCCGTAGCAGAAACGCGGTGTCCACTCCTCTTTGTCGAATGTTCAGACAGACTCCTGCAAATGGATCCCCATTCTTGAACGTGACGCGGAGAACGTCGCCGACTTTGGCGCCCTGCTCATTCATCGGGTCGAAAAGGGCTTTCCTGTCGCCGGTCGGATCTAGCACGGCCAACTGCTCGGCTGTAATGGCTGCAATGGGATCTTTACATGTGTCGTACGGAAACGTTGGAGGTGGATAGACCTTGATCTCATTCTTCCCTATGTTGCGATGCACTGGTCAGCAAGCGAGTCATCGATGGGGCATAATTAAGAGTCAACACACCTCCGTTGGGCCGACAGTGCTTGGGAAGCTGTGACATGAACTGCTCGGGAATATTGGTGGGAAATGCGATCTTCTCCTTCCGCGGCGAATGGATGGTATGGAGGAACTGGCGACGAGGGGCCAGGCGCCCCAGCTCCTTGAGAGCATTGGCACAAGGCCGTATCGACGACAGCAAGGACGCCATGGCGGTGTGTCTGCTGCGCCGTTCGTTCTAGAAATTGATTCCTCTTCACTTTGATTCTCGCGTGAAGCTGCAAAATTGAAGGCATACGGTGGCCCGTGCCACGCCAAGACTAATTTTTATAATTCTCGACGAAAAAGCGCTTGCAGACGAGACCGGGGCTGCAATTCAACCGCTATCCTGACATCCAGCCGGGTTTGCCTTATCTCATGGGCTGTGGACTATAACTTGAAGGCTACTTATATTGAGACTCGGTGGCATCAACCCCAATGGCGCACCACCGGCTGGGAAGGACACTTTTGTCCGGCTGCGCTTCCCAGTCCTCGCTATCAAGCCGACACAGGACTTTCTCTACCTCCTCAAGCTGTTTTAAAGGTATGGATGGCCCCAATTACGTATCTCATAACACGCGCTAATGATTGGATTGAACAGCTGCTGTGCCATCATTCACTCCTACCTCGTCACCTGAACTCGATGAGCTCTTCAAAAAATTTCGAGACACCTTATTCATACCGGCATGGCTTCCCCTAGAGGAGAAAAAGCTCGTTTATAGACCGTCGAGATCACACGTGCTCAAGCGCGATCCTGTTGTCGTCAACGTTGGCACTGCGGAAGCGGAGGATAAATTCACACTTCGACCCATGAAAATCACTGATGGCCCAAGTACTTCTGAATTCAACAAAGCGCTGAGGCTGTTGAAGACTGAAGAGGACTGGAAGAATATCATTCCTCTCTTGTCTGGGTTCCACTCGTCGAAGCGGAAAGTCAGTAATTCTGCTCAGGAGATCATCATACGGAAGGCTGGCGAGCAGGGCATGGAAGAAATAGCTCTACAGGCTGTAGCCCAGAGTCGTCTCACTGGACTTTCACTAAGTAACGCCAACATAGCCCGCACGCTTCTTTTCGCGATACGGCGGAAGGCGGAAAATGCCGGTTTCAAGGGTCCCGACGTTCAGCGTGCGCTGCAGCAGGCGACGTCCGTGGCACGTTTGATGAATGCACCAGAACACACAAATCCCATAAAGGAACAAGATGCGAAGAGGCTACCGAGTGTCCTCGGTATGTTACTTGAGCTGCAGGCAGCACACACCATCGACGCTTTCGAAGGGCGTGACGAAGACAACGGCGTTCGTTCTTATGCGGAGAAGCTCATAAGCAATTGGCCCCTCGAACAGTTTTCAGCCCCCTCAGATTGGGCAGCGGCAAACTGGAAGCTGCGATGTCTTGTGCCTATATGGAATGGCATAACTATGGCACTCCAAGTGAATGAGATAAAGGCGAGCAAATCATTAAGGGAAACGCTTGAACTACACAAGGCCGAGGTAGCGAATGTCATCGACGAATGTGTAAAGATGGTTGAGGGACAGAGGAGCGGCCCAACCACCGTGGTCAAGTGGTGTAAGTCATTGTATAAATAAGGCATTTCCGACTTATATCGAGGGCTGTGTATGTCTGATGACGGCGTTGGTCACTACTATTCTGGCTTATACTAGAGCACTCATTACCTGTATAATAGAGACTTTTATCTTCATTTTGTGATCTCAGCCGTCGGATTAACATTTATAATTGTCCCAAGCATGCATAAGTGCCGAAGATGTTTGCGTAATAAATGACAAGTTGCCTTCAGCCGAAGCATTCGCAGGCAGCCGTGTTCCATGCTCAACTGAAAAGTCATATCACATATATAATGATCGCTCAAACTAAAAGAACAAGCGTATTATCATCCTGGAACTGACCATTAATCTCAGTTTTGCATTCTCCACCGATAACGGGAGGTCCAGACACATAAAGCTGCGTGAAACAAGGTTAGTACATTGATGCAGAGAAGTGGACCGGTTGGCTATTTGGCAACTTGGGCGGTATATTGCTTACCTTTCCTTCTATCGGTTTATCGTCCCCGCGACTTTCATCGTAATCCACCAACTTGAGCTCTACGTTGTTCAAAGGTGGCCCGAAATGACTAAATCCGGGCTGCCTTCTATAATCATATGGGTTGGTCTGACAAACAGCTCCAGCCACCTTAGCGGTGGTAAGAGCATATGCGACACGAACGCCGGTCATGATCCTGAAATCCGTCAGCTGATCAGAGCTGAGCTGGTTGTTTCGATCGCCCTCTGCCCGATGCGAGATGAAAATCAATCTCAATCTTTGCCGAGTGTGTTCAGAGAGGGGGCCGCTCCCGCCGAGTGCGGAGAAGAAGTTTCCAGATGGCATGGTGCCGGATTCTAACGTCCGGGATTGCAAGAAGCGGCCGATTTTGACCAGAGGGTTAAGGTCTGGGCCCATGTACTGAGCATGATAATCAGAGATCGTGTGCGATGAAGCGATGATGACTGTGGGAGAAACACCCGCTGTTGCAAGCGCAAAATCCACGATTTCCCCAGCAACAGAGTTCAATGCGATTGACGCGTTTGAGTATAAGGCAGCTAGTACCAAGCAAAGCGTATATGAGTGTGAAAGAGAATCGATTGAGAGGACCAAATCCGATGAAGAGAAATGTTGGTTGCGAGGCAGGGATCCTCCGAGCGCGGCGACGGCGGACACGATGTTCTATTTACTGAATGTCAGCCATCTAGCCTCCTTAAATGCAGGCCTATTTATCTCACTTACTCCGGATGTATACTCCACGAAAGATCCATTGCCGTTCTTTCCGGGACAAAGCGTAGCGAGCGACGGGGCCGTCGATTTGACATCCCATTCCGGGACTGCAGAGCTAGCGGACGCCGCCTTCTCGTCAATTATCTCGTGCCACACAACCACTTCAATCTTACTCCCGGATCCCTCCGGGACTTGGTTCCAGTCCATGTGTCGGCTACCTTCCGGTGCAACCCATATTCCGTTCTTCAACGCGGGGCACAGCTTCAACAGGATTGTAACATCCACAGCACCGGCTTCAGCAATAAGTAAGTCAGCCTTTGCGTCTTGCAGATAGCCTGCAAGTACCTGCGGTGGTAAATTGTGCGGGATGATAACTGTTTGGAAGCCATAAAAAGCACTTGCTGTGTGTCCTGGTGTTAGTATATGTACGCCGTGTCAAGGGCCACCATTGCTCACCAAAGATAGTTACAAGCATCTCTACTGAGTCGGTGAGACAGATCGCAACTTTTCTGGACTGTGTATCCCGTATGTACTGTCCGATGATGTTGATCTCCTTGGAGAGCTCGTCAACCTTGCGTTCCTGGGTAGTCTTTCCCAGGACGGTATGAATGGATCCTTTCTTCCCTGTGGGTTTGCCATCTGCAGTTATTTCGCCGCGAACGACAGCCTTCCATATATCGCGAAGGTCCCCGCGCCGTCCAGCAGCCCATCGAGGGGTGTCAGCATCTCTAACCCCGAGTCCGGCCTTGAGCGGATAGCCGTGAGGAACATCCATAGCCCTCACGGTAGCCGACTCTCCGGGCTGTCTAACGGGAGCGAGCACCGCCTGGCGGGCAAGTACCAAGGGATGAGCATCCGGTTCTTTGGCGGAGAGAAGCGTGTATCCAAGGTACGTAACCAGGAGCGTTGCGAGCAAGGTCGAGTAGATATTCCAGCCGGAGAACAAGCCCTCGAGGAGCGAGTCGGCCTTCGCTAGGATCGAGGAGTCCGCCGCCATCGTAGAGAGCGTATCGCCTTCGACGTTGCGTTGCGTTGCGAGCGAGCGATTCCAGCTTCAACGCGGCGCTTACCAAGGTGACGTCGTTTAGGCGCGGTGACCGTACGCGTAACGGCAAGACGACGGCGGAGCAAGCAGATACTCTCTTATTTCGAGTCCAATAACATAGTAACTGTTTTAAGCATATATTTTGTGTCTGGCTTACTTCCACCACAGAGCTCTTACTTTGATAAGGGCTAAGTATGCCGGTGGTGAAGAAACATTGAAAAGCTGATACGGTTACAGTTACCCGCCGGTTTCTGTGGTAGCGCGTGTAATTCTGGCGCTTAAATAGAACCAAAAAGCCAACACAAACATCGAGCTGGCAGCAAAAAGTCGAGAAACACCCCGGCCATGGGATGAGGGAGCGTCAGACCGTGACCGATCAAGGCAGGGCGCATATTGCTGACTTACCCCCGTACTCGCTGGCGGTAGCAGAATATCAAGGTAGGTAAGGTAAGCAGTGTTTGCTCGGTGAGTCCTCCTGATCCCCTCCTCCGTTCGAGTACTCCAGCTTATAATTGCCAGTGATAGATCGTCTTTCTTTTCGAATTGCTTTAGCGTAAAGCAGCGTGGCTCTCTACTTCATCAATGGCTACCCTATCCGCTCCGTCGACTCCGCGGATGCTAGATGTCAAGACTCCTGCAACGGCCTCTCCCGGGAAATGGCGGCATCCGCACTTGAAGGAGATCATCCGCCGACAGAACGCCTCGCAGATCAACGAGAAGACCATAAGACGGGTTTTCTGGAATGCCGGAACCCTGGTGTTCACCGGCTTCGTGGGGGGCACCTATAAACAATAGTATGACACGACGAATCTTATATCCACGACACCATAGCTAATGATTCTCTGGGACCAGCTCACAGGCCGTTGGCTCGTTTTTGCAAATTTCCACCTACCCCGACATGGTGCTGCTCGCTATACGTCTGCTCTTGCTCATCAACATCGCCATGACACTATACCCTATCTATCGAGCATCAGACCAGGTCACCGACATTCCCCTAACCCCATCCCAGAGAGCACTACTCGGACTTGACCCCAAGCACACGCCTCCTCCAACCCCCGGGGCCGAGTACATCACTCCTCCCAGATATCGTGTGTCATCTGGCTCCCACAGGAGAAGCTCGGGCTCGTTCACAGGCTCACCTCGATCGGGAGCGGAGGAATCGCCAACGAGAAACCACCCCGACAGCCCTCCTTTCTCGTCTTCCGGCAGTCCCCTATATCAACACGCTCTTTGGTCGAATAGCCGGGACAGCAGTGGACGCAGACACAGCTTCGGCTCGCCTTCTCCACTGGGGCGCTCTAGCATCGGCGCGCGAGACGGAGGCTCCCTGCGCATTCCTTCAACGCCCACCCCTGTTGAAAAGGTATCGTCTCCGGTGTCGACCAACAAATGGCGGTATGAGAGAAGCCAAATGGCGGTTCCCAGCGGCGGCAGTGTCTTCAATTAGTGGTGTACGATAGTTTTTTTTTTTTTTGGCCCTATTGGCGAAGGCAGACCTCGGCCTCTGGCTTGGTGTGGTGTCATGGCGTTGAGGAGTCTGTGTATCTACTTCTTTTACCTACTTTATCGAATTCTTCGAGTGCTGGCGGTAGCCGGCGTCGTGTCTTGAGTTGCAACCCAAACGGCCATCCCGGTCCGCCATATCGGTTCCCTGGGTAGCTTGCTGTCGTGCCAGGTCGGACAGGCGGCATCAGGTGTACCGTAGGGACATGTACATACTTTTGCTGTGCTCGTACAAGGATGCTTCCCGGGCGTTGCGGGAAGTCGACCATCTCCTCCTCCTCCTCTCCTCCACTTCTTCTTCTTCTCTCCCTCGTCCGCGCAGCTCCAACTTCAGCTTCACCACTCAAGCTGAGGAACCGCACTGTCGCCCTACAGGTAGACTGCTCTGTCGCCGTCGGCTTCCTTTTCCCCTTCGCTTGGTCTTTACCCCGGACCCGCCTGCAAGCTTCAAGCTTTAACCGACGCAACAAAGCTTCCAACTTCTGCCCTTTGAGAGAAATAAAGCTATTGCGCCACCTGGCAGTCTCTTTCTGCTGGACAATTCTGCTCTTACAATCTCTCAGCCCTCCCTCCCTCTTGTGTTTAGTGCTGCTCGACACTATTCTGTGCCTCAATCCGAGCTGTTGAATCTGCTGCTGGTTTTGACCTCGCGCAAGTTGGCGCGACCGACGTCACTACGTCATGGCATCCCAGGATGCAGAACAACCAAGGCGAGACGTCAAGAACCACATTCTCTTTGAGATCGCAACGGAGGTTGCGAATCGAGGTTCGTCGCAATTGTCTGCGTCTATGTTTCCCGTAACGGTGGCTGACCCGGCGAACAGTCGGAGGCATTTACTCGGTCCTTAAGTCTAAGGCTGCTGTGACAACGGCCGAGTATGGCGACCGATATACACTAATTGGCCCTTTGAATCGGGCTTCGGTATGGCGCTTTTACATTTCAGCTCTGGATGCATGATCTTATGTGCTGACATGCCTGTTCCGGATGTTAGGCGGTGGTTGAGGTCGAAGCCCTCACCCCGACTAACCCCCATATTGTCGGAGCTATTGAAGCAATGACTGAACGTGGGATCGAAATTGTATACGGCAGATGGTTGATTGAAGGTGCGCCACGCGTGCTTCTAATCGACACCGGTGCGGGATATAAGTACCTCGACGAATGGAAAGGTGATCTGTGGAGCGCTGCTGGCATCCCATCTCCGGCAGCTGATAGTGAGACCAATGAGGCGATTGCATTTGGATACCTTGTAGCATGGTTTCTAGGGGAGGTAGGTTCCGACTTATTTCTCTACTCCAGCTGGTACATAGTAGGGATTGAGACTAACACATAAAATGTCCTAGTACATATGCCGAGATACTGAGAGAGCCGTGATAGCTCATTTTCACGAATGGCTCGCTGGAGTTGCGCTCCCGCTAACTAAGAAGCGGCGTATGGACGTTACGACAATCTTCACAACACACGCAACTCTCCTAGGAAGATACCTTTGCGCAGGTTCAGTTGACTTTTACAACAATCTCAAGAACTTCGACGTCGATGCCGAAGCCGGAAAAAGAGGCATATACCATCGTTACTGCATCGAACGTGCTGCTGCTCACTCAGCTGACGTTTTCACCACCGTTTCTCATATAACTGCGTACGAGAGCGAACACCTACTCAAACGGAAGCCTGATGGTGTCCTGCCCAACGGGCTGAACGTCAAGAAATTCTCAGCCGTCCATGAATTCCAGAACCTGCATTCTCATTCTAAAGATAAAATAAACGATTTTGTCCGCGGTCATTTTTATGGACATAACGATTTTGATCTGGAGAATACCCTATACTTCTTCACCTCAGGGCGGTATGAGTACCGAAACAAGGGCGTGGATATGTTTATTGAGTCACTGGCCAGACTGAATCATCGTCTAAAGGTGGCTGGATCCAAGACTACTGTCGTCGCATTTATCATCATGCCGTCACAGACCTCCTCACTTACGGTTGAGGCGCTCAAGGGGCAGGCCGTCGTCAAGTCCCTACGTGATACTCTGGAGAATGTTGAAAAGAGCATCGGTAAACGGTTATTTGAACGGTGTCTTGGTTGGAAGGAGGGAGATAACATGCCGGATGAAAAGGACCTGATGACAAACCAGGACCGTGTACTCATCCGACGGCGCTTGTTTGCTATGAAACGACACAACCTTCCCCCAATAGTTACCCACAACATGATCAACGACTCGGAGGATCCTATTCTCAACCAGCTCCGTCGAGTGCAGCTCTTCAACTACCCAGCGGACCGCGTCAAAGTAATCTTCCACCCCGAATTTCTTAACTCCGCTAATCCCGTGTTACCTTTGGACTATGACGATTTTGTTCGAGGAACTAATCTTGGTGTTTTCCCTTCGTACTACGAGCCATGGGGATATACCCCGGCTGAATGTACGGTCATGGGAATTCCAAGCATTACAACCAACCTGGCTGGTTTCGGTTGCTACATGGAGGAGCTGATTGAGAATTCGGCCGATTACGGAATATATGTTGTCGATAGGAGGTTGAAGGGTGTGGATGACTCGGTAAACCAGCTGACGACCTACATGTATGACTTTTGTCAAAAGAGCCGAAGGCAACGTATCAACCAACGCAACAGAACCGAGCGCCTGAGTGACCTTCTGGACTGGAAACGCATGGGGTTGGAGTATGTAAAAGCTCGTCAACTCGCTTTACGACGCGGTAAGTGTTTCACTTTCTATAGACTCAGCTATTCTATGAGTAACTCATTCTTTTCACCATTTTTAGCATATCCAACTTCTTTCGACGCCGCCGATGACTTCCATGAGGCTATTGGTCACACAGAGCAAAAGATATCCCGCCCACTCTCTGTCCCTGGCTCTCCTCGTGATCGAACCGGCACAATGACGCCAGGGGATTTTGCTTCTATCCAGGAAGGCCGTGAAGGCCTCGACACTGAGGATTATATATCCTACAAGGTCCAGTAAGTCGCACCGCCGTAGAAACCTCTTGAAATTACTGTGATAGCTACTGACTATACGTTTAGAAGCGGTAGCGACGAGGAAGAAGAAGATTCGCTGCCGGTTCCAATTCGACCAAAGAGGCAACCCCCCATAACTCTCAACGCCAACGCGATTCCAAAACCCAAGAATGCTGTCGATGAAAGCTAAACTAGATGATCAACTTCATAGGCAGCTGATGTCAAATGGACTGTTTTGACATGATCATCCAACTTGCAGGCCCACATATTGAGAGAGAGAATAGCCGTACTTAGCTATTACTATATCCTTGTTTTACTTAAATGAAGTTTCGTCAGCACCTACACTCATGCATAATATTAAAGCAACCATGATTGTTCTATCTAGATTCGAATATATACGTTTCATCGTCCATACATGTCATGAATTTTGTATTGAATATTTCTCACCTCTATCACTTAACTAGCGGGCACGGCTATGTGAATTATCCCCGAGCGAAAAAATAGTTAAGTATAGAAAATTTTTTGAACAAGTAATCTATATTCCATACCTTTATCTTCTAGCATTTTATTTATCACTAGCTACTATGTGAGAGCTACATGATCTGTACTAAACATTCCGGGTACATAGCCTCCGGTGTCTCTGATTGGCAAATCGAGTAGGACACTCCATCGTCAAGAGTCATCTCTACTTGTCACGCTTGTAGATCTTAGCCAGGAATACTTCAAACACACTTCCCTTGAGACCTTCAGAGCCATCAATGTTGGCAATCATAACTTTCAATTTTGAGACTTGCTCTTCTTCAAACTCCTGGTAGACCTGCTTTAGGTTCATCTCGTTGAAGAGAGCCTTGACCTTTGCTTCCAGAGCAGGATCCTTTCTGCCATAGCATTCATCAAGAAGCTTGCGCTGTTCAGGAGTGCAGCGAGTCAGGGCCTGATTAACTACCCATGAGCACTTGTTATCCTGAATATCCGTACCAATCTTTCCAATATGTTCTGGCTTTCCGAAGACATCTAGGTAATCGTCCTGAGCTTGAAAGTATTGGCCCAACGGGATCAGGATGTCGTGAGCTTGGCGAAGGTTCTTTGGAGTAGCGAGCTGTAGATAGTGCAACGCTAGCACGACGGGTAGGTAAAAGCTATAATACGCCGTCTTGTAGATAACGATGAAGTTGAACTTGTCCATGTTGAAGTTGTCTAGATCAACGTGATCTTCCGGGGCAGTGATGAGATCGCATAGCTGACCGAGTTCGGTTTGGAAGGTAGTTTCGTGGAAGACCTCTACTAGGTCAATGTACGCTGGGTGCGAGCGGAAGTGTTTCTTTAGCAGAACGTAGATGGCCGACTCCAAAATGAACGCGTCGTTTATCGCGATCATTCCGACACCTGGACGGCGGTACCAGCAGGGCTCGCCACGACGAGTGATGGAGCTGTCCATTATATCATCGGAAACGAGGAAAAACGCCTGGAGGAGCTCAGTCATCCATCCGAGCATGCCGAGATGCTTGAACTCCTCCTCAGTCAGGGGTTTCTCGAGGAGTGCGATGGCGGTATCCGGGACTGATAGGCCCCGGTTCAGTTTCCCTCCTGGGGCGTTGGCATTCAGGTTCTACTGCGCGCGTTAGCTCCGGAGCCCCAGCAGTCGAAGGAGAATCAGGCTGACCTTCTGAAGCCATTCTAGAGCTTGTGGGGGAATGTTGTATTGCTTTGCATGCTCACTGATGTCCTCGAGTATAGCGGGGAATAGGGCATTGAAGGACTCGCGGCTCGTAGTGGAGGCCATTATCGCAGCGGTACCGGGGAATTCTGCAGTAGGGATATAGATTTAGTCCACGCAAAAGACAGATCTAGCTGCGGTCGCTCAGCAGTAAAGAGTGTTGTCCCTTGGATTGTTCCTCGGGGAAAAGGAGGTCTTCGGCGTTTTCCCCTCTAAGTAACATCCCGCCCCCTGTTTGCACTGTTTGCACCGGCCGAGCTGTTCCTTTTCGCTCCTCCGCAGGTATAAATATGGCGGACAGCGAGCTCGAACAAACCCGCGACAGTCGAGGCCCTATTCGACTAGCTACGGTTCCTTATGACTACCTGCTAGGCGCTAGCTTCCCAGAAATCCTGCTTGTCCTCGGCCGTAGGAAACAACCTTCTGTGTTGACCGTTATCAACGCGCGAGATAATGGATTTCAGCTCTGATAATGCGAAAGAGTTGAGACACAGGCTGGAAGAAGCGGCTATCAAGTGCTCTGAAAGATGTCTATATCATTCAGCAAAATGGTATGCCACGAGATAGCAGCTCGCGCAATAATAGTGTTATACTGCCCGCGACTAACAGAAATCGTTTATCTGCGCATGAAAGGGCGGCTGAAATGCTGGACTCTCTAGACCAGAATGCAGGCACAGATACAGAACCGAACTCCCCTATGGATGTCTTGCCTGCGTCACTTGTCAATCCATTTCTCAGCCCTCAAGACCCAGAGGAAGCGGTCTTAGAGACAAGAGAACATTACAAGTACATTCTCGCTAAATCATATTTTGATACCCGTGAGTATGACCGTTGCGCGGCTGTTTTCCTCCCGCCCGCAATGTCATCAATTCCTCTCGCACCGCGTGCTTCATCTGTAAACAACAACCCAAAGGACCCCCTTCCACCACAGAAAGGCAAAGAATCTACTGCATTACTTGGCAGTAAAAGGCCCGATAGCCCTGTCAATCCATTTCCGAAAATGAGTCAGAAATCTTTGTTCCTTGCGTTGTATGCGAAATATCTCGCTGGCGAAAAGCGCAAAGATGAAGAATCTGAGATGGTACTCGGCCCCGCGGATGGTGGGATGACTGTTAATCGTGAGCTACCTGGCCTTGCTCAAGGGCTAGAAGGCTGGTTCTCTTATCGGAAAGAGAGCGGATTAGAAGAAAGGGGTCAAGGGTGGCTCGAATACCTCTACGGAGTCGTGCTTTTAAAAGCTAAAAATGAAAGCGAAGCAAAGAGGTGGCTGATAAGAAGTGTCCATCTCTATCCTTACCACTGGGGTACATGGCAGGAATTGAATGATTTGCTTTCGAGCACGGATGACGTATGGTCTTCTCCCTACACCATTCTTGCCGTTGTCTATACTAACACTTGTTCATATAGCTCAAACGAGTTGTCGATGAGCTACCCCAGAATGTTATGACCTTAGTATTTCACTTGTTTTCAAGTCAGGAACTGTACCAAGCGACAGAGGACACACATCAAATTCTCACCGAGCTCGAGGGCATATTTCCTACTAGTTCCTTCTTAAAGACTCAGCGAGCATTGCTATATTATCACTCAAAAGGTAAGTGTCCTTATTTCCCTAGCACATCGGCTAACGAAGTAATTTCTAACTTTTGTCCAGATTTTGAAGAAGCATCTCATCTTTTCTCGGAACTTCTTATTAGTTCACCACACCGTCTTGACTCTTTAGATCATTATTCAAATATCTTATATGTCATGGGTGCAAGGCCACAACTGGCTTTCATTGCCCAACTGGCCACCGCAACTGATAAATTCCGCCCAGAAACATGCTGTGTTGTAGGAAACTACTACTCTTTGAAATCAGAACACGAAAAAGCTGTCATGTATTTCCGGCGTGCACTGACACTAGACAGAAATTTCTTGTCTGCGTGGACACTTATGGGCCATGAATACATCGAAATGAAGAATACACATGCGGCCATCGAGTCTTACCGGCGAGCTGTTGATGTCAACCGCAAAGATTATCGAGCGTGGTACGGTCTCGGCCAAGCCTACGAAGTACTTGACATGTCCTTCTACGCTCTCTTTTATTATCAACGTGCCGCTGCCCTTCGACCTTATGATCCCAAGATGTGGCAGGCTGTTGGATCCTGTTATTCGAAAATGGGTCGTACGGAACAGAGCATTCGCGCACTTAAACGCGCTCTTGCTGCGGGATCCTATTATGACGATGGCTGTGCTGGGCCGAACTCATTTTCAAGCACAGGGGGTGATGCAAAGAAAGCCAAGGGAAATGGAAATCCCCGAAAAATACTTGATCCCGAAACTTTGCATCACATTGCTACTTTATATGAAAAACTAGGAAAGGAAGCCGAGGCTGCTGCGTACATGGAGCTTACTCTGCAACAGGAGACCGGGCAGACAGGCCTGGACGACTCTGACTTTGAAGGAGAAGGTGAGGGCCTGGGCGAATCACGACGTAACTCCTCATTTACCCACCGTGATGATAACGAAGAAGAAGGTAGTGGTACTGGTGTCACGGCAACGACGTCAAAAGCCCGACTGTGGCTTGCTAGGTGGTCTTTGAAGCATGACGACTTGGATCGAGCGGATCAGCTAGCCAGTGAGCTATGCCAGGACGGCATTGAGGTTGAGGAAGCTAAGGCCTTGATGAGAGACGTACGGTCAAGGAGAGAAGCAGATGCTCTTAATACCTGAGGTTATGTAGAGTGGATTTGATAGTTAGCATGTTAGTTACGGAGTTACCCATTGCAGAATGTGTCGGTTTTTAGCAAAGGGTAATTTTCTATTCACTAGCTCGATTAAATGTTGCTAAGGATCGTGAGGAGTTATTGTAATATTCATGACATAATATATACTCGGTATGACGAGGGCCGTTATATTAAATAGAGATGTGTAATCCTCTATACACATTGTGCAAGTAAGGGAAGAATTTCAGTCCAATCCTTAAGGCAAGATATGTCACAGGGTTTGTTATTTTGGGACTGAGAATCGACGGCCTTGTCTTGACTTCCCTGAGTTCCCATGAGATCAAGCTCTGTGAAGCCCCATTTGATGCTCATATCAATGACATCCTTACCGAATCTTTTCCAACGGTCGTCAAGAGGTTCACCCGCCTTCGACGCATTGAATTCGCGCCCAACGACCTTCCAATGCATGAATATTATTTTGCCAGAGCTCGGCAACTTTCCACATTGTCGTAAAGCAGCGACAGTTCTGATTACTTCACACAACTCATCAGCAACTTTCGCTGAATGACGACTGTTTGAATCTACAAGCACTATGCCATACAGGAATGGTGCCTCGGAGCTTTGTGTATCGGCCACTAGTGAATTAATCCAGCGAGAGACTGAAGACGGTGCAATTGAAGACCTGCATGAAGGTATGTAACGACGTATTAGGCTCGTAGTTGTATCCTGCAGTGACGAACCCAGAAAAACTGGAAACTTTGTAAGTGGTGATTCCTTCATAGGAGTAGATCTGCTGTTGGATCCGCATATATTGGAGGCGAATCTTGTCAGGGTTGGTTGGGGTAAAGAGCTCGTTTTCTTGCTACTGGTGGATTCGTATGAATGAAACGAGTAGGACCGTTGGATAGTCGAGTCGACTGGAGGTAAGTCAGAGGAAATGCTCGAGGTGGGCCCTTGACATTGGAGTGAGGAAGCTTCCGTATCTAGCTCCATTTCCACATGCATGGTCCCACCGTCCGAGGAGGATAAATGTGAACAGTCACTCTGGCTAATATCATTCTTAATAGACAATTGTCGCATAGATCGGTTATTGGGGTTTGGAGAGCAGCTCTCAATATGGTTCGGTTGAATGGCATCACGGACTATAGCGGCCGGTGATTCTATTGAAGTCGAATTCAAGGGCTTTTCGTGTTCAGAAGATGTAGATTGACCAAAGCCACCGAACGGAGCATCTTTGGCCTGTTCAAGAACCAAAGACACCGACTGGACCCCGGCCGATTGACTAGACCCAGCTAGTGAAGTCGTGGTGCTCGTTGCCGCCACGGTAGTAGCCGAATTTTCTGAGTTATCAATAATATATTCAACCTTTTTTTCAGGGTGATCGAGCTTCTGGGCCAAGTCGGCAACTTCTTGGGATATTTCTTCTTCGGGGACAGAGTTGGCCACACGTGCCAGCTCTTGCAAATCGTTAAAAGAGGTGGCAGTGTCATAATCTCTGTCATTATGTATTTTCACAATTCGTGGGAAACGTAGGGAGTAGTAGCGAGCACCTTGAGGTTTGTCAAAGCCAAAGCCAGTCATTTCGACTATGAACGGAATCCGAAACATAACCTGAATGTCTGGCAGTCGAGCTTGATCAACTATCAAGGAGAACGGAGAATCCTTATCCTTGGCACTGCAAGCATAGTATTGCCCAAGCTGGTTCAGAGTCTGCATGATCGGTATACTGATATTTCCCTTATTCAAGATATCGACAACTCGAAACGTTGGTTTTCGGGAGATACAATCACTATCATCGTCCAAGCAACCGATGAAAAAAGATGTCCATGATAAACCTTTAATGTTATAGAGAGCAGCTGCCTCCCTCGAATCGTATCTACCACCGATAAGGACGAAGTCGGCAGTATCCCCTAAACCTGGAATGGACTCTTTTTTAAACTTGATCCAGCAGCATGAAAATTCGCTTGTATCCTGTGAAAACGGACGAAAATATGGTTCTTCCGCCCCCTTTAGGACAATGCCTTCCCACTTTCGTGCCGAGGCCTGAGAGAATTCCTCTTTAAGTCGGTCATATGCACTTGGTAATGAGAAATTTAAATTGAATTGAGGTGCAATATCTGCAATCCCCTCAAAGGGCTTTACAACCTCAGCCAAAAGCGCTCTTCGTTCCCTATAGGGCTTTGTAAGCACGACATTGTCGTCTAGGAGCAACAGGTCGAAAAATACGATGTAGAGATGTTCTTGAGGTTTTGGCCTAGGAGATGTGAGCGCCTTCGACGATATATAATGAGAGTAGTGCATACATACGGTGAATCATTTTCGGTTCCGATGTAGGTACCTGATCTCTTGATATGTCGTCGTAGATGATGAAACGGCAAAATCTCTCGCTGAATATCACTCCAAACCAGCAATTCACCCTCTAGTATGCATCTTTTTGAGAAGCGACATCCGGGTTTGCGGATTCTTAGAGACTCTCTGATTGCCCCGTGTATACCTTTCCTGTCCACGGTAGAGTCCTTTCCACTCTTAGAGAATATGCGGATGCATTGTGATCCGGTTTCTAGGTCAATATGTACCTGGCAATATTCTCCGTCATATTTCCTCTCGATGCTCATCAATCGTTTGTTGGCCATTCTGCAGCAATGCTTTAGGCTTCTTGCTTTGTAGTATGCCGCTCTCCCAACTTTCGTACCAACCTCAGGGGCAAGATGAGGAACGCCCATAAGTAAGCGGGCATACTCAGGATCAGGACATGATGGGAATTTCTTCAACGGGCCAGAGCACAATGCCTCTAAAGCTCCCTTGAGAGTGCTCCGCAGGAGAAGGAAAGACGGAAGTAGGAAATGGAACTTCTGCAGGGCGAATTTCTGAGGGATTTCAACCGGAGTATATTCTTTGAGTAGCAGTCTAGTAAACCACTTCGCATCACGACTTTTTAGTCGACGGAAGATTCGACCTAAGACCCTATCCACCTCAACAGCGGAACCTTGGCGGCGTACATCTGGTGCAGAGAAACGACACCTAGCGGAAATTTGGTTCAAAGCGATGTCTACCTCTTCCACAGTTACATTTGAGTAGCCATCCACTTGATTCTCGGCCGCCTTTAGCACGTTTTCGACACATTGGCCCAGGTCACCCCGCCCAGTAGACTTCCAAAGCTGCAGTTCCTGCATACGTGAAGAACCAAGCGCCAGGCAACGCCCTATGATCTTCACCAGCGATGGTTCTTTGAAGCCATGAGTGCGATCTCTTCGCAAATCCGGGAACATGCATGATAACAATGCAAGATGGTCGGTATTACCACCGTGTACTCTCTTCTGATGGAGGCGAAACCAGTTTGCAACGGTAACTAAATCTGGATCATTGCTTCTTCCTACAGTTGTAGCTTTCAAGATACAGTTGCTCTCAAGGCTCGAAAGTAAATCGCATATATAGGAAAATTCGAACCCCATGTTCCATCCCAGGATTAGAAGCCAGAATGCAGTTCGCGGCTTCGTTTCATGTAGGTAGGGCGGTTAGACTGTTATCGTGATCGTAGTTTAAGCCTGGGCGTCCATCGTATAGGACTGAGACTACTAACATGTATATATATAATAAAAGCTGTGCAATATTCCTCGGACTGTCGGTCGCGAGGATGAAGAATCGATGAAGTCGCGACTTTGAAAAAGCGCCCAACACGTGATAGACGCCAAAGCACGTGACGAACCCGCGGCTCGCGGGCGGGTGGCTCAGGAGTAAGAAGCTTGACCCTTGGTTGAGATGAACATACTACAACGCCGTCGAAAATGGAGGGAGTGCAAGAAAAGAAACAGGTTTTGGGGGGGCTTGTTTGTAGCTAATTCTGTAGATCCACTATCATTTTCGTCTTGACGTACTACGCGGCAAACTCCCGATCCCAGACAACCCTTTACCTCTGACGTCACCGCTTTTCGACGATATATAGAGCGAGCCAGCTTGACCAGCAGCCATCATAGAACATAACAAGATATCAAACACATTACATATTATCACGTCGTCTTACATATTCACTCCAAAAAAGCTATTCATCCCACAGCAATGTCTTCTGAGACTTCAGGAGGTTTCTCGGCGAGTCAAGCCACGGGCGCTGGCAAAGCTGGAAGCGCAGGCGTTGGGGCAGTCGCCCCTGGACACGGAGCTGGAACTGGGGCTGCGAAAGAATCAGCTCACGGAATCGGTCATGGAGTAAAATCTGCTGTAGCAGGTGTTCACGTAAGTGATGTCTGACCCAACGAGTTGTTCAGAAGGATCTAACAATGGATTCTATAGGGGCTGGGCGAGAAGATCCGCGGTACTGCTAATGCAGTGGTTGATCGGGCGATGAACGACCCGGAGGGCGCCGCTAAGAACGAGCGGGTTCTCAGAGAAGGCGACCGGGAAATGAGAACCGGGGAATTTTCTCAATTGACCAAAGAGAAGGAGGGAATGCATCACAAGAATCGAGCCACTCACGGTGACCGAGTTGCACATCACGTTGAGCCAGGCACGGCCCAGGGCGGAGGCGTGCCTTTAAGTGGAAGCAATGTCCCTCCAAGTGGAAGTGGTGTCTCTCACAGTGGAAGTGGTGTCCCTCATCAGAGTGGCCTAGGGATGCATCATAACGAACCTGGTGTGGTCCAAGGTGGTTCAGCTGTGCCTCCAAGTGGAAGTGGTGTCCCTCACCACGGCGGTCTAGGGACGCACCCTAACGAACCGGGTATGGTCCAAGGTGGTTCAGGTGTGCCTCCCAGCGGAAGTGGTGCGTCTTTCAGTGGACAGGGAACAAACACACAGGGATACCAACAATATTAGCTTAACCATTCAGTGATTTTTGATTGGATCGTCTGCTATCGAGGTAGACTGATGCCATTTCCTTAACGAATTATATGTCGAAATTGTAATTAACGCAGATACCATGGATCTTTATTTTCACGCAACACATAGTACGTGGCTAGATATTCAACTTTAGGAAGAGTATCTGACGAGCCTATTATCTACTGCACTTGTCAGTGAACATTGGCTATATCCATCTCATTCTGCGACTGCTACCTACACTGTCTATTGTCCTCTTTCCCAGCCCTTAGCTCCCAAAGCGTGGACAAGAGCTCTCTAAGATTCTGACCATCGCGCTATTATTCCTTCTATAACGTAGGTGCGCAATGATGGAAGCTATCGGGGTCATTAAGCCGTAACATAATCTCGATGCGTTGTGCTGAGGAAACGCGCGCCGCCACGCTCACAAAATGCCTTGTTTTTGCAAACTTTTGGTATATTAGCGAAAGTTCGAAAATGCCAGAGATGAAGAGTACTTACTCAAGATAAATGCGTTCGGGCATAACATTGCCTTCTGCATCCTCCATTTGAACCACATTGTCTTTGGAATCCCTCTCTTGCTTGCGCTCCCTTTCTAGAGATTCCCACAGTCGTAGAGCCTCATCAATTTTTATGATTTCTCTGAATAAACTGGTTTGTTGAGTGATCCCTAGGCATCTCAAACCATAGATATGGCGGGCTTCAGAAAAGTGCTTGTCGAAAGCCCGACGTCCCATATATACGAAGTTTCCACAAATCTCGCATGGAAACTCCACGCCGAGGCCGTGTAGTTTGTAAAGCCAATACGGTATAGGTTTTCCATCCCATGCGAGCGGCAGCTTCAAAGGGTTATAAACCTTCTCGTCATTATCACTCTCAGAGTCAGAATCCCGACGCTGTCCTGTACCGAGATTTCCAGAATCGGCAAAGAGCGCATCAAGTTCCATTTGGCGCTCACGTTCCGTCATGCCTTGCTTTCTTTCGACATTGACGCGGGTGGCTTGACGTTCCTCTTTGAGGGCCTTCGCCAGTGCAACCACTCGATGCTCACGCTCTGCAATTGCACGCTCCTTCAGACCACGGATCGCCGCATCATTATCATCCCCAGCGGCATGTTGCTGGTTTTCCGCGTTACCGTTTGCCTGTCTAGCTTCGGCGGCTCGAATATGTTTCTTTCCCTTCAGATGATTCCTATACACGTTCTCATTGGTAAACTCTTTCTCGCAGTCGGGACACCATATTCCTTCTCCAGTACCCTCAGTTTTCGGCCCGATACTGTTCTTAGTTTGCGAATCTTCACCCCAGCCAGGCAGTTTCTTTGCTGCCCAGAGCTCAGAAAACTCGGCGTCGAAGCTTGCAAATAGCTCTTCAATAGGCTCCAATGGGTTGGACCGTTTTATGAAACTTTCCAGGTAGGCCGCAAGCTCGCCGACGTAATTGAAATAGTGTTCTGTGAGTTTGTTGGAACGCTTCACGGGGAGTGTAGGGTGCGTGAATACATCGAATATGTCCAGATATTGTAGGTATGTGAGCCTTTTCACACCGGGTAAGTTCAGGTACGTCTCGTGAAATCTCGTCAAATCGAAAAATTGACCTAGTGACTCTTCTCCGGTGAACATATTCTCTATCTCTTGAGCCGCCGCGTCATTATCACCAATGCGATATGCCTTCTCGAGATTTTCGACCGGTTCGTTCGGATATCGGCGGTGGAAATCTTTTATCTCCTCTAGCTGCCTGTAAAACTCGTCCATCGGCTCGCCGGCTGAGATAGACTGTATCTCTTTGGCGCGAAGTCCATTGGCATCTTCGTAGATATCCAGCAATCTTTTGGACTGTTCTTGGATGCGATCGAGGAAGCCAGCCACCTGATGGTCTCGGACCAATCGCTCTCGAATCTATTTCACCGTGGTCAGTCAAAATAGAACTCTGCGTCACGGATGGCTATAGAACAAGCTAACATTGCGCGGTTCCTCAGCGACGCGGTCGCTGATTCCTTGCTCAAGCCTCTCTAGGTCCTCATGGATGAATCTCTGATCTTCTACTAACATTCCGGCGTTCGGTGAGGTAGTGGATAGTTGAAAGAGGCGTTGAATATCGAGATCACTGCTTGTTTCGTGTTATTTTCTGTCTGGATAGATTCACATCGTCTTGTCCCTTGCAAATCAACCAGAAGAATGAACTTTTGAAGCTTCGAGCCAGACCCATCACGTGACGCTGCAAAAACCTTTCGCGCAAAAAGGCCGAGATGAAAGTCAAGGCCAACAACTCCTTTCGCGTCGGCATAATTTACGGACCTAGTATTGCTATTGCGTGGGGATTATATTCTGTTTAAAAGACCTCGAGACTGACCACGCAACCCAAAATGGCTGAAGGCATCGATAGACAGGCCGATGGTAGGTCGCAACCTGCAAGACCGCCCTGGATGCGCTGCTAACAAGAAATTGTATAGAGCGAATGGAGTTCGCGACATCGAAGGAGGTGACGGTGGCCCCGACTTTCGATGACATGCACCTGAAGGAAAACCTCTTACGCGGAATATATGCCTATGGATATGAATCTCCTTCTGCCGTGCAGTCTCGCGCAATCGTCCAGATCTGTAAAGGACGCGATACCATTGCCCAGGCGCAATCAGGAACAGGAAAGACAGCAACCTTCTCCATAAGCATTCTTCAAGTCATAGACACCGTTCTTCGTGAATCGCAAGGTTTGTTATACGTGCCTTGCATAATGATGCTCTTAACCTAGACTGATATCTTACTTTACAGCACTGGTTCTATCTCCCACTCGAGAACTCGCAACACAAATTCAATCCGTCGTCATGGCCTTAGGAGATTATATGAATGTACAGTGCCATGCGTGCATCGGTGGTACAAATGTTGGAGAGGATATCCGAAAACTCGAGCATGGCCAGCATGTCGTGTCCGGCACCCCTGGCCGTGTCGCTGATATGATCCGTCGCCGTCACCTACGGACCCGCAACATCAAGATGCTTGTCCTCGATGAAGCCGATGAACTTCTCAACCGGGGTTTCCGAGAACAGATCTACGATGTATACCGTTATCTACCCCCTGCCACGCAGGTCGTGGTGGTTTCTGCCACTCTACCCTACGACGTTCTCGACATGACTACCAAATTCATGACCGACCCCGTTCGTATTCTCGTAAAGCGTGACGAGTTGACCCTGGAAGGATTAAAGCAATATTTCATTGCCGTGGAGAAGGAGGAGTGGAAATTCGACACGCTCTGTGATCTTTACGACACTCTTACCATTACACAAGCGGTCATCTTCTGCAACACCAGACGCAAGGTCGACTGGCTCACCGACAAAATGAGAGATGCCAACTTTACAGTATCGAGTATGCACGGTGAAATGCCTCAGAAAGAACGTGACAGCATTATGCAGGATTTCAGACAGGGAAACTCCCGAGTGCTCATCTCCACTGATGTTTGGGCGCGTGGTATCGATGTTCAACAGGTGTCTCTAGTTATCAACTACGACCTACCAAGCAACCGTGAAAACTACATCCACAGAATCGGTCGAAGTGGACGATTCGGCCGCAAAGGTGTCGCAATAAATTTCGTCACTAGTGATGATGTTCGGATCTTGAGAGATATCGAGCTCTACTATTCTACCCAGATAGATGAGATGCCCATGAATGGTAGGTCATGCCCTTTTTATTGTCATATCGTTTACTGCGTAATTGCTGACTTCCTCGATTAGTCGCCGATCTCCTTGCTTAAATTGTTTTTACATGTCCCATCATCATCATCTACTCTGTGCTTGCCGCACCGAGTAAAGGTTGAACGTTTCTGAATATAAAGCGGTATTTTCTTACCGTTGCGAAAAAACAAATATGAATCGCATACCATCTATGCACCGTGTGCCTTGACGTCACCGAGTTTACAGGTAGCCTACCACTGATATCATTGTCCAATATCAGAGGAAAATGGCTCGAGGGGGTAAATCGCGGAGGAACAGGGGTTATCATCGAAGAAAGTATGTATAATCATGGTCGCTTGTCTACCTTTTGTCTCACCATACACGAGCTAACGCTTTCTCGCCATTGTCCTTTAGGATTGCTAAAAATTTTCCTCTTTTCACTATTTTTTGAGTACTTTTGTTGGCTTATCTCCACGATATATCCTAGCAGCGGCTATACTGGAGTTAGTGTTAAGTTATTATGATTCAAATCCTCGAAATCGAAATGGGATCTCGGGTATCGTGGTGTATCTAGGCTACTTTAAACTTCTCAAACATGAGGAGAACAGGATAGAGGATATCATGCCAATTGAATCGATTCGTACGTCATAAATACATTACCGTAGCGAGTGTCGACACTTGGTCATCAGAAAGAGCAGAGTATGTGAAAGAAGTGTATTTATGCCATGTTACGCCAAAAGGAGAGAAATTTCAAGGCCGAGAGAGGCATCATATATATGAGTGAGCGCTGGTTAATTTAGTGGGAGCGAACAATGGAAAATAATCGCAGAAGTATCAACCTTACCCCCTTCCTAAGGGTACCACCGCCACCTCCTCCAACCCTTGCGTGTGGGTATGTATTATTTGGATAGCGTTGGGAAAAAGAATTCAAAGCAAAACGAGTGAGTGGGCTGTCGTAAAGTAATCCAAACGCATATAACCCCTTGCGAATGCAATCAGTACCTAGAGGACGTAAATAGTAAAACCGGATGACGGTCAGTTCAAAAATCAAAACGATGTGGGGAAAACCGGTGGACTCCGTGAGTGATGAATATGTGGTGTCAGCGCTGTCCATAATATGTAGAATTGTGCAGGTGAGCCGCTAGTGTGTTCAAGTGGCACCCAGAGAGACAGCGCTCGAAGAGGCTTCGCTTCTTATTGATCTCCTTGATTTGTTACCTGAGGTAACGCCTAGCGAGGATTGCTTCATCCATCTTTCCAAACTATCAGCAAAATGTGACCAGGTCACGGTCATAAAGTAGGGGGGAAAACCTTACATTCGAACCTTGCGATCATCTCCAGCAGATGCAAACATTCCAGGGTTGACAGGGTTCCATGCGACCGCATTCACACACCCCGAAACATGTCCCCCGAGAGATTCAACCAGTTGGCTATTTTCTTTGTGCCATATGTATACCTTTGCATCTATCCAATGCTTGTCAGCTCACGCTTGTACCGAATGAATCTCAAAACATACCTTCACTACCACTAACAACAAAATTTTCAGCTGCTCCCCCAAAGGCGCTGCGAATCAAGAAGTTCCCTTGCTTCTGACCCAAAAACCGACGAACGACATCCGCAGTTTCAATCTCTAGGAGCTGGATTTCGTTTTCCGACATATTCACGAGCATGTATCTTGAGTCAGCACTGATGCTGATACATGTGAGATCAAGCTTCAGGAGAATGCTGTATTCCTCTTCGCGTGTGATGAAATTATAGACGTATATCCTTTTTTGCAGGGATATCGCTATTAACCGTCTGCCGTCGGGTGTTATGGCGCAGTCACGGACTCTGTAGTTCCCGGGCCAGGTGTGCAGCGTATCGCCGCGAATGCTCCAGTGGCAGAGCTGTGATTGACAATCGAGGGAGCCAGTGACAAAGGACTCCCCATCCGGCGCCCATGAAGCAGAAGTGATGGGCGCGTGATGATGGTCTATTGTCAAGATGCAGGTGCCGGTCTAGTAGACATATATATGAGTATATAGAAACATAAGTTGCCAAGAGTTATTGACGTACCTGAATATTCCACATCTTCGCCTTAAAGTCCTGAGAGCAAGTGATTAACTTAGTATCATCTGGACTCCACGTAGCATAGGCGACAGGCTCGGTGTGATCGGTGAATTTATGTATTATCTCAAACGTAGTGGAATCATATATTAGTACTGTGCGGTCTCGACTAGTAGTTGCAAGTTTGGATCCGTCGTGGGAGAACTCCAGATACCAGACTTCATCGGTGTGATGATTGAGCTCAAACGCCGTGCGAAGAGGGAAGTCCTTTTTGTCACACAGATGGTTCGAGTATAGAGATGGGGCTTCCGCGATGTTGTGATAAAGGCAGTTGTTTATCTGGGTCTGCTTGACCTGATCAAGCAGTACTGCAAGGCGGTGATCGGGAATCATAACGGATGGGGATATAGACTCTGTCATGAAGCTGTTAACACCAACTCTTTTTCCCAATAAAAGGGATCAGGGTGCGTACTTGTAAGTTCAGCCAACAGTTGGTGCCTCGATTCACTGATCGAGTGGCCGCGGCTAGCTCGAGCACGGATATCTTCAGGCGTCGACATCAATAGGCTATATATAACGTCAGTAAGAGTTGCAAGCGAAGTGAATATGAGCAGGACAGACCTCGAGAGAGCGTGAAGCTGCGCTATATCGTGATTAAGCGGAGTGAGCTCCTGTCGCAGAACAACTAGGGCCATTGCTAGATCCCGTCGATCCAGGTATTCAAGGAATTTCTGCTGTCTTATACAAAATAGCATCTCGTTCTCGTTGGCGCCGCCTGCCAGGACCAGGCCGTCCCGCTTTGACAATTGCTTGCCGGTTATTCCGTCCACCTCACCAGCATCACCGTCACGGCAAAAGGAGCTTAGTAGTATTCTCTCGGCCTCGTTCCAGTTCCCGCCCAGGATTGCTGCCCTGAAAGCTGCTACGCCAGGGCTCTCTAGTTCATATTTGCTCTCGCTACTCAGCACGGATGCCGCCTGGTGGTAACCCAGCTCATACAGACTCTGTATCAATATCCTCGTCACCTCCTCCCGATTATGGCCGTAGTACGTAGCTGATGGTGTGGAAGAGCCGTTACTTCTCGAAGACTCCTGGTGTGAGGACTGTGAATGTTTTCCGTTCGGGGAGGCCAGAAGGGACGGTTTCTGGACAGAGGTTGAGGTGCCGTTCGACACCGGTGCAACGCCGTTCGAATGGGACGGGGAAGATCCGCCATCAGGCCTCATAGTGTCCCGAGTATAACGAAGTCGTTTGTGGGGAGGAGATTCGTCGTCTGCCTGAGCCTCGTCAGGTCTATCCGCCTGTCTGGACGCGGAGCTCTCTGCAGGCTCTGCAGGCGAGTCGTTGCGGCGGCGGCGGCGGCTACGACGAGGACTGGTGGTGCCGGAGGGAGGGTTTGGAGCTTGCCGGGGACGACGATCGGGCTGCCCGGAGGAAGATTGGCTGTGCTGCACGGAGTCCGTCCTCAAGCTGCCGCTATCCTTGAGGATTAGCAACAGGTCAGGAGCAGCAGCGGTGGTGACTGCGGGATGAACTCACTCGGAGCTCGATGCGGGTGCAGCTGACACGGGGAGATGCGAGGGAGGTTCGTCTGCCAGGTCGAAAACGGCGCCGGAGCCCTTCAGTCTGGTTCGGTGAAGAACCAGCTGAGTAGGCCGTACTGTCAGAGAGGAGATAGATGTAGTATGCCTTGGAGCCAGGTCCAGACAGTAGCGGTCAGGTCAGGTCAGGTTTGTAGTGGGAGTCTAGGACTCCTGAGACGACGAGATGACGAGACAACGACGACAACTGTGACGGCCAGGGGCGAGAGCGTCTCCGTTGTCTAGCACTGGGCCAGTCAGCTTCCGCTCGGGACTGGCTTGCAATGAGGGACGTACCGGCAGGCGGTCTACTGTATAAGCAGCCAAACCAGGGGGCCAAGCAGCGGCGAGGGCAGGGTGAGGAGAGAGAGAGCGTGAGATCGAGGCAGAGCGCACGGCGGTTCGCTATGGAGCAGAGTGTTGTCGTGGTGGAGGACGGAAGCTGTCGAGAAGGGAGCGGCGGGCGTCGAGGTAGGCGTGGTGCACTATTCACGGCGGTGGAAGAAGTATCAGCCACCTACTGCTAAGGACTGCTAGGACTACGATGCTAGATTGATGCTTGACTGATGCTAGACTGATGCTAGACTGACAGACTCTACGTGATAGTCTACAGGTACCCCTACGCCGTCCGTCAACTCACATCGTCTACAGCATGACCGATGCTCAGGTACCTCCACCTCTAAGTCGGGTCCATGTCATCTTGCATGGCCTGCTGGGCGCGGAGTGACTTGTCGCCTTTCCCCTTCGCCAGTCGCCTTTCGCAGGCGATGCAGCCCATGTGATGCCGCTTGACCGTCAACCAGAGGGGCGAACCAGGCGTGGCGTCAGGGACGGGCGAGGTCGTTAGAGAGTGATCGGGATAGCAGCGGCCTCTCTCCACCGCCGGTTGCGCCACGTCATGGGCTGGCGAGCGAACGACGAGGTGCTGGGATCCGACCATCGTCACGTCAATCATCATGGATCAAAGAGCTCTCGGCCAATCAGCAGGGCCATTACTGCAGTGAAGTTGTTTACATCGACTCTCTTCAATAAGATAGTATGAATTCACTATATTGTACTACGTTCCTTACCTTGGATGCTAGGTGGACAGATGCTGCGATGCGGCCAAAACTCCAGCGGAGTGCCCAACTACCTCCTCTACTCTGTTCGCATCACACCCTGGTTGTTTTATATGCCCGTCTGTCTGTGAAGAGTGACGAGCCGTCAGGTAATCGTAAGATCGAGCCATCCTTACCTGGTGCGGCTCTGCTGGGCTTTTAAGTATCAGCAATAATCCCCGGTTGACAGACTAGACATGTCCCAGCCCTTCATTGCCTATTCACCCATGCGCGCTGGATCCCGAATGACTTTGGAAACCACTCCGGCTCTTTCCCGGTGGTCATCATCTCTACCAAGGCCTCTGCGCACCGAAACGCCAAAGCCACTGCGAGTCAGGTTAGTAATAGGTAGGTAGACTGTCTGGGCAAGTGGTGAATAACGTACTGCCGTGTCCGTTCATGCCCACGGACATCCACAGTCCCTCCTGGCCCGGGGATTCCCCGACAAGAGGGAACGTGTCGGGGGTGTAGCAGGTGATGCCCGTCCAGTCCCTGACGACATGGCCGTCGGTGCCCCAAGCGTCGGGGCCAAAGAGCTGGAGAGGCGCATGGTGGAGATATCTGGCAACGTCCGCATTCACTATGCTGTCGTCCGTGGTGTTACTCTCGCCTGTCTTGGAATGATTCCGGCCACCGCCGTAGATGAAGTGGCGGTCTCGGGCACGGTATATGGCGTAGTCACCGCTGTCGGTGTCGTTCAGCCCGGCACTGCCGCGCAACAGTGCGTCCGGGTTCTCCAGCATCGTGTTCCCGGGCCTCAGGGCGGTGACCTGGCTCCTTTTAGGCGTCAGGAAGCCCGTAGCGGCTAGGCTGTGGTGTAGAGCATTCGTGTAGCCGTTGGTAGCGAGGACGACTCGGCTTGCGTGCACGACGCCCCTGTCCGTGTTGACCAGCCAGCCGTCCCCCCGGGCGTGTGCAGCGATGTCAAGCACGGTCGTCGTGGTCTGCAGGTTGAGCCCCTTCTCCAGGCCGAGCTCCAGCATCCGACAGACAAGCAGATACGGGTTCTGGCTGTGGGCGGGCCAGGTGATGGCCCCGAGGATGGCGGGCATCCCCATGTGCTCCCTGGCCTGTTCTCCATGCAGGACCGTCCGACGGATCGAGGGCGCAAGGCCAGGCTTCCGCCGTCTCACCTCTTCCCGGGCCTCGACGACATCCAGCACGGCCGTCCACTCTTCGCGGGTGACGTAGACATCTGCGGTCTCGACGTCGGCAAAGTCGCAATCCACGCGGTGGGCACGCACGAAGTCGGCCACGTCCTGGACGTTGGCCTCCTCGAACCTCTCGAACTTGAGCGCCTCGTCTTCGCCCAGGGTCTGGACGTAGCGACAGTAGTTGACCCAGAAGCCCGCCCGACAGTGGCCTCCGTTGCGGCCCGAAGCGCCCGAGGCTGCAGTGCGGGCCTCGAGCATGAGGACGGAGAGCGTGGGATCGCGCGAGAGCAGCTTGAAGGCCGTAGCCGCCCCCGATATGCCGGAGCCCACGATGACATAGTCGAACCTCTGGGCCGTTGGCAGCGCGGGCGTCGACCGGTGGTGCGCGATCCTGTGCTGCGGGACCTGCCAGTAGGACGCCGTGGGATGCGGATGGGGGAACCCAGGCAGACACTCGCCGCCGCCCATGATGCTGATATAGATGGAGGTGACCGTAGTAGAGTGACAGACGTAGTACTCCGTAGAGTAACAGACGAGACAGCTCTTGGTCGAGAAGCAGACGAGTAGACGCTCCGGCTCGATGCACCGGCACAGACAGCCCGACAGCTTGACGCTCACCGGCCAAGTCACAGCTGAATCGACGCTCACCGGCCAGTCACAGCTGAAACGACGCTCACCGGCCACAGACGAAGGATGAATGCCCAAAAATCAGCGCGAGATCCTCGCTTGGCGGCCGTATCGCAGCCAGCTACAAAGGGACCTAGCGAGGGACAGGCGGCCGGCCGCAGGGACACCAACCCTCGCACTCGCGCCCGGCCTGTATGTTGGGACTGGGACGCCCGTCACTGAGATCGCGGCCGTCTCTGCTCGAGCTGATCCATTCGTCGCCCTCCTGCAGCGTCTCTGAAGCCGGGAGCGACCTCGCGGGCGGCGGCAGACGCAGACGCAGCAGCAGCCTGGGGCTAAAGCAGCACCACCCGACAACTCTGCGTCCACCACCAGCATCACCGCCCAGCAGCATCTCCACCACCGCCAGCACCGCCAGCAGCGCCTTCGACAGGGACGACGAGCCAGTTTCTGACTACGACGACTGCTCGCACAGCCAGAGAAGCCTCCCGTCACTGTCTTCCGCGCCCGTCATGGCACCCCAGGACTCGAAGCCGCAGGAGGACGCCATGGGCGAGCAGACGGGCATCGTCTTCTCCATCTCCGGCCCCGTCATCGTCGCCGAGCATATGACCGGATGTGCCATGTACGAAATGGTGCGTGTTGTCCCTTGATCCCTGGCTCGGAGCTTCGCAGTGCAGATTGCTGATAGCTGCGTGCAGTGTCGAGTAGGAAAGGACCAGATCGTCGGCGAGGTTATTCGGCTGGATGGGGACCAGGCTACCATTCAGGTCTACGAGGAGACCGGTAAGGACATTGTTCTTCTTTGCGTGCAGCTGCTGACAGCGCTTCAGCCGGTGTCACCGTTGGCGACCCCGTCTTCAGGACCGGCAAGCCCTTGTCCGTCGAGCTGGGGCCCGGCCTGATGGAAACGATCTACGACGGAATCCAGCGTCCTCTCAAGTCCATCGCCGAGGTCTCCGACAGCATCTACATCCCCCGTGGTGTCTCCCTGCCTGCCCTCGACCGCAAGAAGAAATGGGACTTCAAGCCCGCCAGCCTCAAGGTCGGAGACCACATCACCGGCGGCGATATCTGGGGCACTGTCTTCGAGAACAGTCTGCTTCACGACCACAAGATCCTCCTTCCTCCACGCGCCCGGGGAACCATCACACGCATCTCCGAGGCTGGCAGCTTCACCGTCGAGGAGAAGCTCCTCGAAGTCGAGTTCAATGGCAAGAAGACTGAGTACAGCATGATGCACGTCTGGCCGGTGCGTGTTCCCCGCCCCGTGAACGAGAAGCTGGCCTCCGACTCCCCCTTCATCGTCGGCCAGCGAGTCCTCGACTCGCTCTTCCCCAGCGTCCAAGGCGGCACCGTCTGTATTCCCGGTGCCTTCGGTTGTGGAAAGACTGTCATCAGTCAGAGTGTGTCCAAGTTCTCCAACAGCGATATCATCGTCTACGTCGGCTGTGGCGAGCGTGGAAACGAGATGGCTGAAGTCCTGATGGATTTCCCAGAGGTACGCATGTCTTGCCGTACGCTATCCATGTGTTATACTAACACGCCTGCATGACAGCTTACGATCACCATCGACGGACGCAAAGAGCCGATCATGAAGCGTACCTGTCTGATTGCCAACACCTCCAACATGCCGGTCGCTGCCCGTGAGGCCTCTATCTACACCGGTATCACCGTTGCCGAGTACTTCCGAGACCAGGGTAAACACGTTGCCATGATGGCAGACTCCAGTTCTCGCTGGGCAGAGGCCCTCCGTGAGATCTCCGGTCGTCTCGGAGAGATGCCTGCCGACCAGGGTTTCCCCGCCTACCTCGGAGCCAAGCTTGCCTCTTTCTACGAGCGTGCCGGCCAGACGATTGCTCTCGGCAGTCCCGAGCGGAAGGGGAGCGTCAGCATCGTCGGCGCCGTCAGCCCACCCGGTGGTGATTTCGCTGACCCCGTCACCTCGAGTACGCTGAACATCGTCCAGGTCTTCTGGGGTCTCGACAAGAAACTCGCCCAGCGAAAGCACTTCCCATCGATCAACACTTCCATATCCTACAGCAAATACACACAGATCCTCGACAGGTACTACGCCAAGAAACATCCTGAGTTCCCCCGCCTTCGCGACAAGATCAGGAAGTTGCTCAGTGACTCCGAGGAGCTGGATCAAGTCGTCCAGCTTGTCGGAAAATCTGCCCTTGGAGACGCAGACAAGATCACTCTGGACGTGGCGACCCTGCTCAAGGACGATTTCCTCCAACAGAACGGTTACTCCGACTACGATCAGTTCTGTCCTCTGTGGAAAACCGAGTACATGATGAAGGCGTTTGTCTCCTACTATGATGAGAGTCAGCGGGCCATCGCCCAAGGCCAAAGCTGGGCCAAGGTCCGCGAGGCCACCAGCGGGATCCAGACCGCCCTTCGAAACATGAAGTTCGAAGTTCCAGATGACGAGAAGGAAGTCAGCGCAAAGGTTAGTCCAATACTCTACTTCCCCTAATGGTAATTCTCTACTGACACCCTATATAGTATGACAAAATCCTCCAGGAGATGTCTGAAAAGTTCGCCTCGGTGTCGGACGAGTAAATGTTTCGGGTCTTCATCTTTTTGCTTATAGTACAGGAGCTATTTACCGATCACTGGCCTACAGGACCAATGTGGACTCATTTTTAGCATAATAAACCTCATCTTTTCCTGTCCATCGAGTTATCATAGACTGTTTTAAGGTTTTGGGTGTAGGCAGAAGCATTCTGCATTTCGCCTTGGAGCACTGCCTGTGCCGTCCCTTAGCTATAAATTGTCCGAACAACCGCAGACGACTCACCTCGGCCGTATTCTCATTCTGCATTTCCTTGATAGAAGCGCTGTTCACTGGATGCTCGAATTGCGTGTGATATCAACAGTTGCACGTGAACAAACCGAACTCTCAGGCATCAAACTAGCTTAAACGCCCAAAATACAACAAAAGCTATAGACAACACCGCATAACCACCTTGACTCAAGCTAGAGACCCTTGAACTGGTCTTCTTCCCTAAGCACACCATCTCCAGCCCGTCTGCCTAACTATCGCCACACCATGGCGGCTCAAGCTGGCTACTCGTGAGTGTCACCCCCCTGTTGTGCTGGCAGCTTCGTCATTTCACCCAGGCGGCCACCACTCGCAGGTCATAGACGATGCTGATGCACGGCACCGTCGTTCGGCTTTAGGATAAGCGTCAACGACCCCAGCCTCATTTCTCTTGTCAACAAGTTGCAAGATGTCTTCACGACCGTTGGAGTATGCTATTCCCCCAGGATACAGCTGTTCAGTGCGGGACGGAGTGCTGACCGGCGGCGCACGTTTTATAGGCACAAAACCCGATAGATCTACCGCAGATTGTCGTGGTAGGGTCGCAATCCAGTGGAAAGAGCTCCGTATTGGAGAACATGGTCGGAAGAGATTTGTGAGTTGCGAAAGCTGGCAGCTTAGCCTCACCGCCCATACACATCTAGAACAACCGGGAAAAAACTAAGTCAATGTTTCATAGCTTGCCTCGAGGATCCGGTATCGTGACAAGACGGCCACTTGTTCTCCAGCTTATCAACAAACCCCGCTCAGAGAAGTCCCAGTCAAACGGTGTTAAGGAGGAAGAAAAGCTAGACACAACTGACAGCGAGGCCAACGTCGACGAATATGGCGAGTTCCTTCACATCCCCGGCCAGAAATTCTACGACTTCAACAAGATCAGAGAAGAAATCGTCCGAGAAACTGATGCGAAGACCGGCCGCAATGCTGGGATCTCCCCCGCCCCGATAAACTTGAGGATCTACTCTCCAAACGTCCTCACCCTTACTTTGGTGGATCTGCCTGGTCTGACGAAAGTCCCAGTTGGAGACCAGCCCAAAGATATTGAAAAACAGATAAGGGAAATGGTGTTGAAGCAGATCAGCAAATCGAACGCAATCATCCTAGCAGTCACTGCTGCCAATCAAGATCTGGCCAACTCTGACGGATTGAAGCTTGCGCGAGAAGTGGACCCGGAAGGACAGCGAACAATCGGTGTATTGACCAAGGTCGACCTTATGGACGCTGGCACTGATGTTGTGGATATTCTCGCCGGTAGAGTCATCCCGCTGCGCCTTGGTTACGTCCCAGTCGTGAACAGAGGGCAGCGAGATATCGAGAACAAGAAGACTATTTCCTATGCTCTTGAACATGAGAAGAACTTTTTCGAAAACCATGCCACATACTCTCCCAAGTCTGCCTACTGCGGAACTCCCTATCTGGCAAGGAAGCTCAATGTGGTACGTGAAGATCCGAAATCTAGTCATCGTCGGTTTTGCTAATCAGCTATCTACGTTTCTTCCAAGATTCTCATGATGCATATTAAACAAACTCTTCCCGACATCAAAGCGCGAATTGCATCTTCCCTGCAAAAGTACTCGGCAGAGTTGAATCAGCTCGGGGACTCCTTGCTCGGAAATAGCGCCAACATCATCCTCAACATCATTACTGAGTTCAGCAACGAGTATCGAACCATCCTCGACGGGAACAATCAGGAACTTTCGTCTGTCGAACTCTCCGGAGGTGCACGTGTTAGTTTCGTTTTCCACGAGCTCTACTCAAACGGTGTAAAGGCCATCGACCCTTTTGATGTTGTAAAGGATATTGATATTAGGACGATGCTGTACAACTCCTCCGGCCCGTCACCAGCGCTCTTTGTGGGGACAGGTGCATTTGAGTCCATCGTTAAACAGCAAATAAAAAGACTCGAGGAACCCAGTTTGAAATGCGTATCCTTGGTATATGACGAGCTTGTGAGGATTCTTGCTCAGCTATTGAACAGACAGACGTTTAGAAGATACCCTCAGCTAAAGGAACGATTCCATGGAGTCGTGATATCCTTTTTCAAAAATGTCATGGACCCCACGAATAAGCTTGTCAAGGACCTCGTCGCCATGGAAGCCTGCTATATCAACACTGGGCACCCTGATTTTATAACGGGACATAGGGTAAAGTCTTCTTACCACAACGCCTTATTAAAATCCACTTGCTGACACACCGGGCATAGGCCATGGCTATTATCAATGAGCGTCAAAGTGCCTCCAAACCAACACAAGTTGACCCAAAGACCGGCAAACCTATTCCACCATCCGCTATTGCGCCACGATCAGCCAGCCCCAGCCTTGACCTAGGAGAGGGTAATCCAGGCTTCTTCGGTAGCTTCTTCTCCTCCAAAAACAGCAAGAAGAAGATGGCCGCGATGGAGGCGCCTCCTCCAATCTTGAAGGCTTCTGGAACCCTGTCCGAAAGAGAGAACACCGAAGTCGAAGTGATCAGTATGTTCAGATCTTTAGTAGTTACCCCAGTAGTCCACGCCACTAACGTTTTACTTACAGAGCTTTTGATCAACTCATACTATAACATTGTCAAGAGAACAATGATCGATATGGTTCCCAAGGCTATTATGCTAACACTCGTGCAGTAAGCTATACCATTGTCCTCACATCTTTTCTTAGCTCTCCTCGCTAACACCTGTTAAGGTTTACGAAGGATGAAATGCAGCGCGAGCTTCTAGGCAACCTTTACAGGGCAGAAGAGCCAGATGATCTCCTGCGTGAGAGTGAATTCACCGTCCGTCGCCGTAAAGAATGCCAGAGGATGGTCGAGAGTCTCACGAAGGCCAGCGAGATCGTCAGTCAGGTTCAGTGAGCAGGCCATAGTAGAAGATACGAATCCCATCAGGCCAAGACAGCCAAAATATCCACGCCTGGCATATTGGAGGAGGATAAGAAAGATGCGAAGAACCGAAGTCAACTTAGCGCCCCGTTCAATCTTGATAGAAATTAGGCTTGGGTTGTGTCGTGCTGCAGTGCAAATCTCTATGCTTTACATATCCATTTACCTACTCCAAGTCATTGATATCCCCCTCTTTATATTTTGTCTTTTCACACCATTAATCATCTCTTGTCCCTTACAATATCTTTAGTCTAGTCTTATGTGCCCATGATATATTTTCAAAGTTCGCTAGGAGTCCTTCGCCACCTTTCTTGTGTTTCCAGCAGTCCTCCCACTGGTTACTACATGTCTCATAATTTCAGATTGTTACCAACTACCTACCGTGCTTAGAACACAATCTGTCCCTCCCGATGACCCGAAATTTTCCGGACTAGCCATTCTGAACTAGATATAACTGGAAGGCCTCATAGCAGCCCTTGATATAGAGCCTTTTCCTTCCAAAAATAGCCTATGACGGGGAGAAATAATCAGCTGCTTTTGCCAATGTGTCTGTGCCCGAAGTGCATAATCCGATCTTGGCATAAGGATATGCGAACGGCACTTGCAACGATAACAATGGCCTGACATCCAATTAGATGGAAGACGTAGGATTCGGGATTGATTTCGCGCAAATAAGCAAGTATCAGCTGTTCTCCTTCCCAGTTCTCGAAAAGGAACGTCAAGCTACAAGGCGGGAGGGAGGTAGTATAGCATTAGCAACATGGTCATGAACACACATAGAGAATCTACATCTGCTATCTTATATCCCCTTCATAAATTTTGCTTCCGTTGTAGGGATCATTGTCAAAACGCAGATTTAGATTTTATGGGTAACTGGGTCCTCCTTGTCAAGGTCGGTGATATCGAGGTCGCACAGGTTGAGAACATCTCGGTTGGATTCTCTTGACATTGCCCCTGCTGGTCACTCCCACGGAGAATCCAAAGTCAATCGGAAAAGCAAAGATCAGGCTGTCGTTGGCCATGTCGAAGGCCGTTCAAGGTTGTCGTTGGAGCCAAGACATAAAAACCAACGACTTGCTTGCTTTTCTGTCCCGCGGGAACAACCTCCAGCGTCAACAAAAAACAATCACGGTGTGCAACCGAGACTTCGTCGTGGTTATAACGGTCCGTTCGACGCGTTTCTTTAGGCAGCAGCCATTGCCGCGTCGGCAATATATACGGACGCCACAGCTAGGTGCTCCGACCTCTACTATTGATCCTCAGGTCCAAGTCCTCGGAAGGAGGCCGACTATTAACTACAAGTCTTGCTGGCAAGGTACTTAAGGCCCTTCATCATTCATGCCAGAATGGAGAGTGATCCAGTGTCCACGGTAGTTTCAGCCCCTCAGTTCCCTAGGTCACTGCATCATTATTGGTACGGAGGCAATCCCGTGCAAACGTTGAGCCATCCACCAGACTAAATAAATCCTTTGGAGGCTCGCGGCTGCAACTCCTTATTTCTGTAAACCACTTGCTCATCACAAACGCCAGCGCGCCACAGACCATGAGAAGCAGTTCCATGCGAGATGCGTTTTTGCGTTCAATCGAGTTGGTGCCCAATTGTCTACGGCCCGAACCTTGATAGTGGCCTTCGGAAGATGTCAAACAAAGCAAAAGAGAGACCTTTCTCGCGATTCAGGGCCAGTAGTCAACCAACGAATTTCCACGTGCGGCGCACTACATATACGGGGGAGGCTGTGATGTTTCGTGTTGTACCCATCACCTGGGTCAGAGCTTATCTCGACTTTTCACAGTACGGTTAAGAAATAATCTACGATGTATAGATTAAGTATTTATGGATCTGCTCAAAACCACGCAGGTCCGTGGGTTCGCAGGGGCTGTCTGAAAAAATTCGCCCTATTGGATTGACTGAGCGCAGCCATAGGGGCATGATTCGACAGGCACTTCCCTTCCACCGTCGAGTTCATCTCACCGGCATCTCATGGAGAAATGAATTTCTTCTTCTCTGCTTGCGTTACACGTGGAAGAAATCCCGACATTGCAGCAGTCCTCGAGAGGCCATGCAGGTCACCCTGCATACTTACGTACAACAATAACAGTGTTATTTATACACACTTCGTGACCCAAGCGCTGGTACTGCTCACAAGAACTTGACTAGCGGTATAAATCCAGCCGGAGAAGCCGGCCGGTCTAGGTCTGAGAGTACAGGGATGGTTCGGTCATCCTGCCCGAGGCGGTGAGCGCCCTGTCAAACAGCTATCCAACGACTTGTCCAGCTACGATGTGCGGAGTAGTCGCTCCCTTTATTCTTTAGATAACTCCATAAAGACGAAACAATTGGAGCAAAGCAGATTTGAAACTATGGCGTCGAGGACCACTTCGCCTCCCCTAACGCCACGCAAACATGCGAAGTACTTCCACGCCAACTTGCCCAGAGTGCCAAGCCCGGTTCCCTGCAGGTCGCTATTTCCACTGCTCTTCAGCTCTCCAGGAAATCCTTGCTTCTTTCCGCCGCCCGCGGCACTTTCTGCCAACCCTTCTCTCGTGTAAATTTTGGGCTTCATACAGGGAGGAGGGCTGTTTTGTTTTGCTTTTGGGGGCTTCATTTCTTTTGTCTCGTCGTTTCTTCTTCGTCTTCAATCTGTCCGCTTCCTCGGTGTATCTTTTCCATGATGCATATCCTAATTACACCTAGCTTGCGCCCTTCTACTATCCTCTCCACGGTAGAATCGCCGCTCCAATCGCAGATATAGCAGCCAAGACGAACCACCGGCTTATCCATCAAGATATATACCGTGAGATAAAAGGGCCATCAACCCCCATTGTCTTGATCTTACTCTTTGGCATTACCCTCCCTCGCTCAAGCCTAATCATCACAATCCCTCCGAAATCGCCTTCCATGAGACGCCCCTGTCGAACGGTTCCAGCCTTAAAAGCCTGCTTAAACGAATAACACCTTTGGAGCCCTCTCTCGATCGATCAAGAGATATATTTGTGCTCATACACAGCTCAGGGCTGATAAATTTCGGGAAGGATGGACGCCGTCAAATCCGCACTCGCGAGGTGCAAGCCGAGCCCATACTACATTGAAAGATTGAAATTTGTCAAGAAAAAGACGCCCTTTATAAAAGACATACATTACAATTTCATCTGTCTACACTACGCCTGGATCATTGGCGTCACGATAGTCGGGTCTATCATCCTCTACCCTGGCGGAAATATGGCTTATATCGATGCGTTATTCTTCGCTTCAGGTTCCGCGACCCAAAGTGGCCTTAATACCATTGACGTGAATCTATTGTTTACCTACCAACAGATTTGGCTATGGTTTGGCTCTATGATTGCCAATCCCATTGTCATTCACGGAGCTGTTGTTTTCGTTCGGTTATACTGGTTTGAACAACGCTTTCAGCACGTCGTGCGTGAAGCGAAGGCTTTAAGGAGATCCAGATCTCGCTCGAGAGCGACCAGTCGGGGTATTGACGACCCCAATGACATACACCGGGCCGAGGCTGGCGTTCGTGGCCGTGATATTGTGGTTCTCCGGAACGATGACGGCCAGGCTCAAGGACGCTTCCTCGACGCTCCAAGGAAAGAGCAGGATGTTTCTGAGAGTGACTCGTCCACCCAGCATCCCGATGGCCAAGGAGAGCCTACAAATGGGAAAACAAAAGATAGCTCAGACGGAGGAAATGGTATGCTCGCACCTTCACATTTCCCAGGTGACGCCAGGATTCAGTGGTCCGTTCCCTCGGACAGTGAGCGGCATATTACTTTCCTTGAGCACCAGAGAAGGCAGACAGGTGCACTGCGTATACCCAGCCCCAGAGAATTTGATAGAGGCGGCATGCCCGAAGCGCTCGACGATGCAGATGAACCTGAGCTCAACCGTCATACCACTGTTCAATCGGACCAAGCTCCAGACGCAACAAGGCACGCCTCTCCGACTCATGGACCTATTAATCAGCACATCACTATTGATGAGCCCAATATCACGCGCACCCGCAGAGCGACTCAATCCCGACAAGGCGAGCAAGGTGGAAGGGATGCAGACGATACAGCTACTCTACGACGGATATCTTCTCGCCGATCATTAGTGCCAGGACTTCTACGCTCTCGCACCCAGGAACAGACTCAAGAAGCGCCTTATTTGAGTTGGGAACCAACTATTGGGCGTAACTCTGCCTTCGTGGACTTATCTGAGGCACAAAGAGAGGAGTTGGGCGGCATTGAATATCGCGCTCTCAAGACACTTGCTGTTGTTTTATTAGGGTATTTCTTCTTCTTCCATCTACTCGGCATCGTGTGTTTGATACCCTGGATCCTGAACACCCGGTGGGGGAGTGTGGTTCAAGCTGCGGGCCAGGGAAGACCGTGGTGGGCTGTATTTTCTTCCGGCTCTGCATTCAACGACCAGGGTTTTACACTCACTCCCGACTCCATGCTTTCATTCTACGATGCCATCTTCCCTATGCTCCTGATGACCTTTCTCATTCTCATCGGCAATACTGGATTTCCCTGCATGCTGCGATTCGTTATCTGGTTCTTTTCTATCATTGTACCCAATGGAAGCGGTGTTTGGGAAGAACTGAGGTTTCTTCTAGACCACCCCAGACGTTGTTTTACGTTATTATTCCCAAGTTCGGCCAATTGGTGGCTTTTTTGGGTCCTCGTGCTTCTAAACGGCGTTGACTTGGTCTTTTTTATTGTCCTTGATGTAGGTTCCACGTCCCTTCACATTTTCTGGCAGCGAGTTGCCTATACTGATTCGCTCTAGCTGAACGACCCAGATGTAACACGGATCCCCGGCGGGATACGATTCGTGGACGGTCTGTTCCAGGCAGCTGCCACACGCACCGCCGGTCTCTCCGTCATCAGCCTTACGACCCTTCATCCCGCCATACAGGTCTCATATATGATTATGATGTATATATCTGTATTTCCCATCGCTATATCCATGCGTCGGACCAACGTGTATGAGGAAAAAAGTTTGGGCATCTACTCGGACCCAGATGAGTACAGTGCGGATGAGAAGGAGCCCAGCTTCGTCGGAGCTCATCTGCAAAAGCAGCTTAGCTTCGATATTTGGTACATATTCTTGGGATTATTTGTCATTGCCATCATCGAAGGGACCCGACTTGACAACCCGAAGGACCTTGGGTTTTCTCTCTTCGCTGTGCTGTTTGAGGTTGTCTCCGCCTACGGCACGGTTGGTCTTTCGTTAGGCTACCCGAACACGAACACTTCATTCTCCGCGCAGTTCCACACGCTCTCGAAACTCGTGATCATCGCAATGGAGATTCGAGGCCGACACCGTGGTCTGCCGTACGCGCTCGATCGGGCAGTACTACTGCCTTCGGAGGGATTGCACAAAAGGGAGGAGGATGATGCATCCAAACGCCTTAGACGGCGCAGTTCCAATGCCAGTGCGATATCCGCCGCAACCGGACAGGCCTCTGGCATCTTCCGAGACGATGGCGGGATATTCGCGCGCAACGCTGCAGGGCCTTCTGACGTTCCTCCGAACACCGCCTCATCTGGCCGCACAAAGGGCACCGCGCCGCGTTTATCGACCCACCAAGAGCACGCTTGACCCAGCCGCGGGCTTCTTATATACCTATTCGCTCGCTCAGAGCGGATACTACTAAATTTCGGGTTTTAGCTTGCTGTGTTTGATCTGTTGGTTAGCAAGCGACTTGAGCGACTGAAGCGATTTATACATTTCACGCAGAGTGAACTCAGGGGTGGCTCTACACATACATATTGAATCTATCCATGTGTATCTATTTTGAAGGGTAGTTGAAAGTGAAAGCATAAAATATGTTCTGCACATAAGGCTCGTATTCTACCCCTGAACCCTGCAGCCCTGCAGCTTAAAATCCCATGAATACCCACATCTCGCATTCTAGTTCTAAATAAGGCTTAACCGATACCGTCATGGCCTCCCACGGCGCAGAGAAAACCGGTTCTCCCTGCTAATTGACATCATTCCGGACGTCGCTTCTTCCTCAGCGGCGTGGGAAAGAGACAAGGAGCGGACTGTAACAATGGCCGGGCGGAGAGACAAAACGTAGATATAACCAGCGACATCGCCTGTTCAATTGGAGACATTCCAGCCTAACGCGGCTGGGTTCTTCGTCTGACAACGCTCTACTCAAGCAATACTGTCCCGAGCCATGGTTCGTCCTATAGCTACTCTTAGACAGCCATAAGCCATCAAACTGACCGTCACAGAAACTCCCACCACGCCAGTACGTCGCCCCGGCGCCCAGTCCAGCACCAACATGCGACTGTCTAAGCGGCGGTGCCATCGCGGGGATCGTCATCGGCAGCATCGCGGGCGTCTTCCTCATGTGGTGGCTCATCAAGTTCGCCTTCCTATCCACGAGATCGGACGGACTGCACAACTCGTACACAACCACAACAACATACGAGCCTCGTCGGAGCAGCCGGAGCAGCGGATCTAGATCGAGACGGGGTTCGTACTACGTGTCGCCTCCACCTACAAGCGTGAGTGCGAAGAGAAGCCGTCGATACCGCGACTACGATGACTACGTGGAGAGACCGTCAAAGGTGTATATCAATTAGCGGGCGAAAGGATTGCTTCATGAGAAGCCCCGACTCTTAAGTACTGGATTACAGAACAAGTCTTTGTAATGATGATGAACATGTATATATCTTTATTTCATGATAATGAAGCCTAACGCACAAGCATTTTAGAAGATCAGTTATCAATCTATCTACTACTGTCTTTGTAGTTTCTCTGTCCTATACCACCTTGTTAGTAACTGGACAGTAAAGATACCAAATAGAGGTAAAGAAGCCTACCACCATGCTTTGAAATCCTGGGTGTGGACAGAGATGCCAATATCTCTGAGGGCCTTTGTAGACAGATGGGTATCATATGGCCGGCGCACACCCTCACCAGGCTTGCCGCCGTCAGAGACCCTGATCATGCCAGGGAGAGAGACGCCGAGCAGCTCGGCAAACAATTCACACATCTGATATTTTGTTGTCTGCACCTCTGAAGAAAACTGCAAGATCGCAGGCAGAGACGCGGCCTGCTGCTCCTCCTCGAGATACTTCACGGCGACGTCTCGACAGACCCTCGCCACGTCCTCCGTGTGCGTGGGATAGCGCTTCGACCAGTCGTCCATCTTGACGGCGGCGTTGGCGTCCTGGGCCCGTTGGACCGCGTCCAGGAGCACGTTGACGGCGCTGTCACTGTTGCTGGAGGCAGGCCCATACAGGACCGGAATGCGCAGGACGACGCCCCTCCCGGAGCCACGAGTCGCCTCCAGCACGGCCGTCTCGCCGTCCCGCTTCGTCTCGCCGTATATGTTTGGCGGGTTGGTGGGGGACGAGGTCTCGTAGGGAGCCTCCCCCTGGGCGCCAGAGAAGACATAGTCGGTGGAGATGTAGATCAGGAGGACCGATCTGGCGGCCGTGGCATCGGCGAGGGCCCGAGTAGCCTCTACATTGGTCCTGCGAGCGAGAGCTGGATCCGCATCACACTTGTCGGGGAATCTGTTGGCGGCGCCTTATGAGACAGCCGGAGTCAGTGGGAAGATGACTGCTGAGGAAGATGAGCAGCCGGAGACGCACAGTGGACGACAACATGGGGCCTGCAGCGAGTCAGCCATGCATGCACGTCAGATCAGACGAACGGGCTACAGACCTGACAGCGTCGAGCAGCGACTCGATCTCCGCGGCCACGGTGAGGTCGGCCTTGAGGATCTCTGGCGGTGCTGCGCGGCTGAAACCCTGGCCGACGGCGGTCCAGCGGGCGTCCTGCTGGAACGCGCGGAGGACCTGGCGGCCCAGGAGGCCGCTGGCGCCGGTGACGAGAGCAGTCGGCATGGTAGCTGTCTGGATGCTGAGGAATCGGCGTGCTGATGCAGCAGGTCGCAGGTTGATGCAGCGAAGTCACTAAGACCGCACGATGACCTCATCCCGCGCGCGCTTGGCGGCTCGCCGGAGATCTATAGTCATGTCTCTCTTCAAGTCTCTCCCGACGCTGGATCTATAAGTCTCTTCTCGATGCCTCAGGGATCTTACGCAGTGGACACGGGGACACTCTCTGCGCGAGGACAGCTGCGATTGACTTTGGCCGTTGCTCATCTTCGATCTACTGTCGCTAAAGCGATCACACTACGAGTCCTCCCGGCGAGCCCATTCTTGCGACGGCCAATCGTAGCAGCTCGACGGGGCCCACGGCCTGTCTCCCGTCATCAGGTCGATTTAAAGAGCGCCGGCCTCCCCTGAGCCGTTGTCTCGAGGCCCAACGGCGGCGCCCAACCGCTCAGTGCACCGCCGCCCTACGTGCATTCGTCCTACGTATTCGTCCTGGCCTCGGGCGACCCGACTGGCTCTCGTCGTCCTGTCCTCCCGCGCCCCAGAGCGACCTCGCTAGCGACTTTCCCCTAGCTAGCGACTTTTTTCTACCGTGGGTTCCGTGAAAGTCAATTGATGTCGATGCCACAAAACGGCCTGCTGCTCCTCGCTCCCCTGCCGTTAGTTAGGTACAGAGCGCACACTGCACCCTTGGTCGCTCGTCTCGCTCGTCTGCGCCGTCGACACGCGACGTACATCTGCCCCAGTCTCTTGTGAGTGTCGCGTCTGTTCACACTTAACACTCATCGTCTAGTCTCTGCATGACAGATGATAGATCTACTTAGGTATTTATCATGCTAACTGCCATAGATTGACCTTCTCTTGGAGATCTCACCAAACAATCAGGATCGCCAGTGCAACGGGAATGGTGACAGATCACACCAACCTTGTCCATCAGCCTACCGTCCCCTGAGAGCGTCGGCGCTTGTTGACTATCGACATGGCGACGGTGGCAGACGCGCAGCAGCCCCTGGCACCGCCAAAGTTTGCCCGCTACCGCTCGATGCGCAAGGCAGCAAACGCCCTCCCCCAGCAGCAGGCCCAGGAAGCCCCCCCTCCGCTGCCCACCGCTGCAGCCAACGACCCTCGAAATGCATCCGTTGGCAGGAATATGTCGCGTTACCGGAAGCCAGGGACCTCCTCCAGGGCCAATCATGCCGTACCACCGCCCCCTCTTCCCCTGCCTCCCCAGGCCGACGACTACCAGCGCCCGGATTACCTGGGCCAGCTGGACTACCCGGACCTTCAACGCACCAGCTACGACGACCACGAGCTCCGCGGGTTCCCGGGCGCGTTCGAACCGGACTCCTCCATGCTCGCCCACGTCGAGCAGACCCCGTCCTCGTCGCGCAGGGTCTCGCTGCAGAACAACACCCGTCCCGTAATCACCCCTCTCACCGACGAACGCTACCAGGCGAGCGCGAGACAGTCGTTCGAGTTCGGAAAACGCACGGAACCCTCGCCGCGCAACTCCACCAATCGTCACTCTTTCGTCAACGCAGGGCCTTACGATAGGCCCTACTTCGACGCCGGAGGGGACCCGAATCGCTACAGCTATGAGAGCGGCGGCGCTTTTCATCCCTCGCTTCACCAGTACTTTCCGGACGACCCACTCACCGCGGCAGGCATGGGACCAAACACCTTTGACGAACGACGCGCGAACGAAGAGGCGATGAACAAACATGCAACCAAGAAGGGCAAAGAGAAAGGAGGCGGCTTGCTCGGACGGCTGAAGGGAACCTCTAACGAGGCCGCCGAAGGACGCACAACGCTGAAGAAAGACGCCAAGCGGTCTCTGAAAGACAAGATATCCGCGCCTATTCCAGTGGACATGACCGAGAATCCTCCCAGGAGACCGGGGCCCGGGGTTGACGCCCCCGTCTCGGCAGTGAACTCGGGTGAGAGAAAGGTTATGGTCAAGTGCAACGACTCGTTCATCAATCTACCCATCACCCCAACGACTCAAGCTCAGGAACTGATTCACTCTGCCGCCAACTGCCTGTCCGAGAACATCGTCCCGGATGCCGCCATCATTGTGGAGTCGTTCCAGCAGCTTAACCTTGAGCGCCCTCTAAGAAAGTATGAACATGTCCGTGATGTCTTGAACTCATGGGACACCGATGCACAGAATCATCTGAAGATCATAACGGATCCCGATCCCAATATCATCGGTGCCCTTCTTGCCAAATCTGCCCCCAAGAACAAACCATCGGAGGTCTCTTTTCAATTATACCACTGCCAAAGAGCTGGGAAATGGGACCGCCGGTGCGTCACCCTCAAAGCCGACGGTCAGGTCACCATCTCGAAGAAGGAAGGTAGTCCTGAATCGACTAACATCTGCCATCTTTCGGACTTCGACATCTATACTCCCACCAGGAAGGAGTATAAGCGACTGAAACCACCCAAACCACTATGTTTTGCCGTCAAGAGTCAACAGAAATCAGCCATGTTCCTCTCCACCGAGAACTTCGTTCATTACTTCTGTACGAAGCACGAAGAGGTCGGCGGTAGCTGGCACAATGCCGTTCAAGAGTGGCGTAGCTGGTATCTTGTCAACGCCATGGGCGTGGGAGCCAAGAAAAAGAAGAAGACTGATAATTCCCAGCAGCCCCTTCCAGGCAACGGAATGCCCTTCAACGCTGAAGCGCTTGAGACTGATCCGAACCGGCTCTCTGGAGCTCCTTATCTGCTAGGCACGTTTCAGTCACTTGCCATCGACCCTAATCTTGCCGACTTTGACAACGAGCAATACAACGAACCCCCGGTATATGACGTACCGGTAACAGGCAGAAAACCAAGACCTACTTCATTCAGCGCCCAGGATGCTTACGGCCAGCAACTGTTTTCATCATCACCCCCCAAACGCACAGTCACTACCAAGGACAAACAGAAGCGTAATAAAAGCAAGTCGACCTCCAAGAAGAAAGGCAACAACGAAGATCCCAACGAGGAAGAACCGTTCGCGCCAACAGGCTTGCTTGGCCGAGCCTACACCCAGAGACAGAAGGCGATGCTCGATCGGGAAAAAGAACTCGCCGCAGATGCCGGTCCTTTCATCTCTACTGGCCTGCTAAACAATCTCCGATCAGGCGCACCTCAATCGCCTATTTCCCAGCAGTTTCCAGACCACCTTGCTTTCCAGTCCACCCTGTATCAGCAGCAACCGCAGCAATACTATCCCAACAGCCGGGAAAATACCATGACCAGCGACCCCCGTCCCGCTTCTTCATCCCAACCTCGTTCAAAATCTACTCGCCATCCCCCCAAACCGCTTATCGATCTCACTCCGACCTACAAAGAACCCCCACAACACGCCAGAAAGGGCCGAGGAGTGACTCCATTACAGGGCGTACCTCTCGTGGAAAGCGCCACAGGACCAGGCCTACATCCTAACGCTATCGTTGTACCCTCTTCCACCACCTGGCGTAAACCAAGCCACCGGAGCGGAACAGCCGGCTCGGATCCTCACACACGGGATACACAATTTAATAATGGACAACCACCATCGTCACGCCATCGCTCAAATACCAACCATAGCGGCTCACGATCATACCAGCAAACCCAGCAGCAACAGAAACAGCAGGCCCCGCTCGTCGACCTGAACAGCGGATATCCCGGACACATCCCAGGCGCTTTCCCTTTCCTCCCAACAGGTCTTGTCGCCCAGTCGCAGAAAGCCGGTACATCCCAGGGAGCTTCTAATCGCGGTCGAGGCATCGCGACCGGGCGTCGAAACAACACCCGTCCACTACTGGATATCAGCCATATCACCCCCGGTCTCGTCGTGAGAAGCACTGGATCGAGCGAAGATGGCAAATACGCCTAGTTCAACTTACGAGGTTTGAGGTGGTGTACTTATCTTCATGATATGTACACTTGTATGTCTACACTAACGACTCTTCTTGACTTCATGTTTTATGTATGTGTACCTAAATGACCTTACTTGTTCACTTTGAATTCCAACTTGTGAGACTACCATGATTCTAGCTAGCACGAAAATACATAAAAGACGCCCGCTTGGGTTGAATCCTTCTCACTCTCTATGTAGTTCATTACACATAGTTCAGGTACTCGTCTCTGGCCTGTTTCCGTAGGGCGCACCAAGTCGGGAGTAGAGAGACGAAATGTCAGTGATGTCTGAGGCCAATTCCTTAAAATGGCAACTGCGTTCCGTCCCAAACCCTGTACTGGCCTCCAACTGACTCCCTCGTCGCGCCATCGATATCCCTGAGCATTCCATTCACAACCTCCTCCACCGTTTGGAACGCTTTCTCAAGACCATGGAGTTTAGCACCAGCATTTCCCATGTCAGTCTGAGGAAATCTTCAATTATCGCATCGATAAGCATCCCCTTTCATCGAATACCTCGCAAGGCCATGGAGAGAATTAATAGTTCGACTCACCCTGGATCAACCACGAAACTCACAAAGTTCTCATTCTCAAAATGGATCTTCCTCACTACCCAATTGAGCAACGCCTTGCTTGGCCCATATGCCGCTCCTGAATACGGGAACTTCTCCATTCCAGTGATACTTCCAAGAGGACTACCGACACCTACAAACATAGGCTTTTCACTCTTGGTGAGGAGAGGGTAAGCTGCTTGGTAGACGTACATCGGGCCAAAACTATTGACCTCGACATGTTCTTGAACCGCCGCCATAGGGACTGTATGCACGGTTGACCAGTCCTCACAGATGCCCGCATTTGCGATCAAGACATCAATGTGGTCTATGTCCTGGTTTTGCAGCTCTTGGATTGCCGTGGCTGGGTCGGTGCTTGATTTGGAGTCAATCTTCACTATCATGAGCTTGGAAGAGGTGCCAGTGGCCACTTCATGGAGAGACCGGGAGCTGGAGCTGGATGGGTCTCGGACAGCAGCGATCATAGTGACGTTGGGGCGTGAAACGAGAGCTTCTACTAAGCCTCGCCCAATGCCTCGATTGGCTCCGGTGACCAGATATATGGTATTCGAGTTTCCAGGCTGCATATCGAACAGTGGGCTCAAATGATTGAAACGAAGAGTAATGAGAATGTAGCGGACTAGTCTGACAATCAAAGCTGGGGGGGTTCTGTCGGTGATTTTATATAGATAGACTCCTTCTTGGGGCCTATTTTCCCTGTTCGTGATCTAGGATGAGTAGACATAATGATCAATCTCGGCTACATTATTTCTATAAGTCTCCGGAATCATTTGACTAGATGCATGCATATGCAAGTAGTTGCGTGACGTCCGCCCGTACTTCGGGTTATCTAACGTAATGATTAAAGGCATTCGCGGTCAAAAGTCAAATGTACGTTATGCAACAGCCATATCTTTGATTCAATCCATGTCGTTTCGCATAAATCAGGAGGTGTGACCTATACCTAGATAGGTAGATGCACACCTATGGAAAGAAATCATCCCACATCCATGCGCTTTTGAAGTACGGACTTTAGTTTTTCGAGGAACATTTCTGTTATATAGTACCACTATATTTGTGATTTAACAAGTGTTATCGTAATTCTATCGTGTATAGCGTTAGGAGTACCTGCGAAGTATACTTTGTAAGTTGACGTGCCTGAACCTGAACCTGTGGAGTGGACTCTTCAAGCAACATCGCAGTCGAGTGGTAAACAGACTGTTGAAAAAATACATGCGAGACATGCATGGTGGGCAGCACTATCATCGTCAAATGCTGAGATGCTCTCGCTAATCCCTTCAGACGCCTCATAATCAACAGGAACCTTTATCAGAACCTCGCGACAGAATACGTGGTTGATCCAGACCTACCCTAGCATGACTGCTGTCCAGATATCGAGACAACACTACTGCTTTGATGATTCGGTCTCTTCCATACAGAGTCCCTCCAGGAGACATCGGCAATGAAAAGAATCGAATACATCGATCACTTCTACTGGGCCAGATACCCAGATACGGCGGCCAGTCCATCACCGCTGCCAGGCAACAGGAGACACGACCACCAAGACGACAACTCAAACGAGGTTTGAATCTTTTTTTTTTTTCAAAAATTCCCAGCCGATCCGAAGACCAACCGAAGCGGTCACTATTTGTAGTTTTCAACTAGCAAAAACGTTGCCTCAGGCGAACCTTCACTGGAAACGTAAGACCCTTGCACTCGGATGGGGAAGAAAAGGAAGAAAAAGAAGAGTAAAAGGCAACGGGCGGGAAGGGCGACTTATATACGCGGGAAAGGGGAGGCTGAGTCAGCAAGGCGCTGGCGAGGTTTGCGTCGCGCGTTTCTATTGGTCACTACTCATTGGTCAGATGTTACGTAACAATATCACAGGAGATAAGATAAGATAAGGGCGATCTAATTCATATAGAAGAGAAGCAGTCGTGGCACGTAGTAATTATCGTAACAACTTGAAACATCAAAGCACAGCGGTCAACGCCAGAGATCGCGCCGTCCGCCTGTGGAGCCCCGGGTGCTGGTGCTGGTCCGCCGCTCCTCCTCGGCCGGCACCGCAAGGAAGCCTCCGAAGCCGTTGCCCACCAGTACGCTCCGCCGTGCCTCTCCTCCCCACGCCGGGCTCAGCTGTGCGCCGTGGAAACTGACCGGCCGTGTCGTACTCATCCGCCGTCCTGCCTCTTCGTACGGCTGGTAAGTGGTGAAGTTCCACTCCAGCTCATCCATGCCCTTGCTGTACACGGACAATGCCTGGTTGAGGCCGCCGTGGGAGGGCGAGCCACTGCCTCCGCCGAATACCCGAGGTGGAGGAGCCAGCATCAACGTCTCGGGGAAGTTGGCGTCGCGGACATACAAGTCTGTGAGGTTCGGGAGGGAGCCCGTGAGCAGCGAGGACATGAGATAGGTGTAGTAGGACGTTGACAGGTTCTGGGCACCATAGGAGTTCGACCCGGACGAGACCTCGTAGTGCAGCAACTGGAGCGAATTGGAGGAAAGCGGCGGTGGAGTTTGGTCTGGCGAGAACTCTTTCGTCACCTCCTGCGTCATTGAGAGGCTAGAGAGGAACGGCGCCTGGGCTAGTATTTCGTGCAATCGTCGTGGCTCGACGCCCGTGTTCGTCACCGACAGATGCCGGAGAGCCCTGCGGCTCTGCTGGCTGGACAGGTACCAAATTAGACCCTGGCTAGTGACCTTGGGAGTGTCCGTCAAGGTAAGGCGTTGTAAAGGTGGAATCGAAGGCAGATTTGGCATTGTCTTGAAGGCTGTATCCTCAAGCATCGGCATGCTATCTAGTCTGAGGTCCGTGAGCCGCACAAAGTATCCGATCACCCCGCGCAGCAGGTTCGTGTCGACGTGTAGTCCCGATATTTCTAGGATCTCAAGGTTGGCCCAGCCTTTGACCTTTGGCATGCGCGAGAAGCTGCCCTCCGCGCCTCGTGCAAACTTCATCCGTCGAATATCCGGGCACCGGGCCAGCAGTTCCTGTTTCAACGTCATCGAGGAGATATCGTCACTGAAGAACCCGACCGGCAGGTCGACGTAACGAAGATTGGGCAGCACGGAGATCGTGCGCGCAAGTTCGCTTTTGCTTGATTCGCGAGTCATATACGCCAGGCGTAGGGACTTGATCATGCACCCTAGTGCTCTCGATTCGCGGACGGTCCGCATCAAGAGTAGCAGCCGTGTCCGGGGTGCGTCGATAGGTTCAGCATTGTGGTTAAGGAACGAGTGCTTTTTGCGTTTGGCTGCGAGTTCAACCTCCAGCTCGCAGTAGTGGACGGCGTCGATTCGGATATGTTGATACCTATACATATTCATGGTTAGCGTACAGACCGGATCTTTAAATAGGTGATGGAGACGTACAGCATGTTTTGCGCAATGCCGTACCAGTGCGTGCAGGCCAGGGCGGCATGTGCCAGGTCGCGCATATTGCACAACATGCAGCCATCCTCCGTCATTGACTCTTCCGATGAAGTCAGAGAATTGTCTCCCGCGTGCGGGCACACTTGATGGAAGATATTCGACAATATTTCCGAAGGTAGAACCTGGGTGTAATCCCGCGCCGGTCTGCTAGAATGCGACTGGCCGTAGCCATATCTGAATTCACTCTGTTCAGCAATCTCCCTTTTCGAACCCCGGCTTCTTGTCTTCGCCCGTAGGCGCTTGAAGAAGCCCATGTTCCTCCTCTTCTTTGTATTCTCGCTGTCTCCGTGTAGTGTCCAGGAACCAATTTTATAACTACCAGGCACCTTCAGTCCAGGATTACGGCCTTCTGGCCGGTCCTCTCAACTCGCGCGCTGTCGGCGATAGCGAAGCAGCGCGGGGCAAGGTAAAATTAATCAAAACCGTGCAGGGAGAATCGCGGGCCGCTCGCGTGTCATAATCAATAGGCGGGAATAATGTCGACACTAAGATATCAGAAGCGAGAAAGGACTGCGCCGTCTCTTTTGAATGAGCGCGCGCGCTATAAATAGGTAGTCAGTCAATGACAAGAAGTGAAAGCAAGCAAGCAGGCAGGCGATGGGTCACTCACTCACTGTGTTTGCCCGGCAGAGTACCTGGCAGTTGAGTCTTATGCGGGATGAAGCTGCGGGCTAAGCGCCGACGGAGTGAGCGCAGTCGCGATTGGACCGTTGAGCATTTCGGAGCTGCAGCCAAAAGTAAGGAGCTTTTGCCTGTCGGACGAACTGCGTCATGGACCTGAGGGTATTTGCTCTTGTGTTCGCTTGGCCTAGGGGTCTTCTCCCGCTGGTTGGCTGCGGTGCGATTGCAGAGTCGCCCGGCGTGTTTGATAGACGTGGAGCCCCTGGCCCCTGGGATGCTGCATGGGCGCTTTCACAGGCCAGCAAACACCTTTCATACTGAAGAACACCTCTCCTCTGTGGCTATAGCTGATATCCTAAGGAATCTAGCCATGACCTGTAAGTACTTTCATGTGCGTCAAACATTTGAGGGTTTGTGGCTTGTGTTAAAGCTGAAAGTGATCTATAAATAGGCCTAGAATACAAAGACTTCATGTTATACAAAAGTACTAGATGTTTAAGTATAGCACTGATCAAACGGCCACATTGTCTTGAGCTCCTCACGGTCCTGGTCATTCTCCATGCCCGCCATGATAGTCTCATAGTAATATCGATGGGCTTTCTGCGCTTCCTCCCAGCGATCCGTAGACACCCATCCGTCGGTCTCTACTCCTAAAGACTGGACCATATCATGTTGGAATTCCAGCAACCCATCATATGTTTTCAGCTGCTCCTCCCAGGAGCTCATCTCCTCCGAGCTCAAAGCTGGAATCGGACAGGCACCTTCAAACCCAAGTTGGGTCCAAGAATCTCGCAGCCGCAATAATTCGTACGTGAACGGCACTAATCCATCTCTCCAGGTTCGATGGCAATAGCGAAACGGGCGTAGAAGAGGCTCGTCGATATTTCTCGTCGCTCCTAACCGCGGGGCAAGTAGGGCCAGGCCTACTTCGTACGCCTGGCTGCAGAGCTGTGCCTCATCATACTCGGAGGCGCCGTCGGCTGGAGCCTGGGCGAAATCGGGCACATCGTCTGCATAATAGAATGCTGGCTCGATGCTGGCCCCTTGCCAGTCGATGATGGCAGTCACGGTAGACGGGTCGTCCTGGGAAACGAAGACATTTCTCTTGTGAAGATCTGGATGAAAAAGAGTAGGTGTTGCATTGGACAGGATCTGTGGGTGTTTTATTAGCTCGGGGAAGACAGCCCGGCCCGTCTTGAGCAGATCGAGATGCCTATCCACGGAGCCTTGATAATTTGCTTGCTTCTTGACAAGTGAAGCATGATCGGTTGGCGGAAGCCTCGCCAGACCGGAGTCAATCAGAGCAGAAGCATATGAAGACAGATCTCGCCCTGAAAAGCCACAGTCAATATGTGGGTACATCACATCGTTTTTGCAAAGACAGTCTTACAGGGCCCTCTATTCGGTTTGCTGAATGCATAGTATCTTGGTTCCCCAACATTGCAGTCCCAGTAAGTGCTACCTCTGCAGTGTGGGCCAACGCAGTACTTAGAGTCACTAGCCAGCGTATACTTAGATCCGGCGTCAAGGAACGAGGCATCCGCAAAGTAGAGACTGCCATAAGCCGGAAATTCAAGCTTCGAGATAGGTATAATGCTCGAACATATGGCTCCAGTGCACTTAACTTTCTTGTCAGCGGGTATACCTGCCCATGTCTCTTGGAGGAGCACGCCGTTGGCGTGTTCCATGATGATGTACGCGGAGCCAATAGGATTGTCGGGGTCATCATTCCAGTCTAGAATAGCCGGGATGGGGATTTTGGTCTTAGATTGTACTGTTCAGGTTATTCAGTTAACTATTGAGTTCGTAGCCTCTTAGCAGCTTCAAGGATAGGACGTTCTCACTCACGGTACGTTATTGTCGCAACCTCAGAATTTGTCACATACATCGCTGATCCAGCGACCGATGTAGGGAACTTGGTGACGACCTGTGTGCCATCGTTTGTTTGGAGGATAAACACTTTACTAAATCCGCCTTCTATCTTCCGAACGCTCTCGATCGAGGTAGCAGATGGATAGAGTGACAGCACTTTCTCACATAGACGGTTGAGATCAAACTCGACGTATCGCGCATCGCGTTGGGCCTTGTCAAGATGAAGCCAACGGCCGGCGGTGTAGGCAAATAATGGAGCTATATCATATGGTTAGACCATTGCTGTTCGAGACCACGGTGGAGCTTACAGCTTGGAGATGTGGCCCCTGCCATTGCTGCTTGCGAGACATTGCTACTCTGGCGATGCAGTTTGCATATTTCTGGGGCCACAAATGACCGACTGACTATGCCTGCTGTTCGGCTGAGTGAGCGAAGAGAATGCATGCGTCTCGCGTCTCTGCTCGATGTTCTTTTAAGAGCCCTGGAGGTCTCAGACCTCAGACTTGTTGGCCGATTATCTGTTACGCGATGGTTCGGTTGCGATGCGCAGCTCAGTGACCAACGCCATAGCGAGCGAGCCAATTGGCTGGACAAGGAACGCCTGCAGGGGTAGGTATTTAGGCAGCTCACGCGCGCATCTCGGGATCGAGAGATGAATCAAACATAAAGCTAATGACTTACTCGGCGACGTGGTATCGCCCCTTTCTGACTTGATCATTTGAACCAAAAGCAACTTGGGAAAAAAAGTAATTAATTATATCTATTAAGATAATCAGTACCGTGTAAGCTTTGCCGGGTCGGGCGAGCCGTGCTCATGACTTCTATATCCCGGGTGTGTATATTGAGAAATAATTCGTGTACGCAGAGCAATGGAGAAACAAAGTGATAATGTGGTCTTGAAGAGGCCGACATGTGTAAGTATGAGGGTAGACAGGTTATGCCTCAAGTCGAAAAAAGGAATCACGTAGTTATAGAGTGAAAATCAAGTAAAGACATCATGATCCGGTGCATTAGGAGTAGTTTGTATGTCATACGCATGCAGGAAAACGAAGATATGAGGGAGTTATTCACCCAAGACCCCTGCACTTATCAGAATACTGTGCCATCAGATATGATCATAATGGGGGGTTGCTTGGTATTGGGTCTGGAGACTTCGGCAATCTCTCGCCCTCCCTATTGGACACGTTAGACAATTCTCCATATGGTAGTGCCTAAGTGAAGTTGACATTGGACTAACCTTCCATGAGCCCGCCTCGAGCATCTGGGCTAGTGAGAGCTCCCGTCCCTCAGGAAGCTCGAGAAGAGTGTTTACTTCTGCAAGTAGCTGGTCCAAGAAGCCGACTGTGAGAGCTCTCCACTCGACGATGACATCGTCGTCTGGGGTGAAGAGCGGGACTACTTCCACACATGGCTGGCCCGTGCTGGCGGCATTGGCCTTGTAAGCGGCTATCCCTCGGTCTGTGTCTTCTTGCTTCAACGTCAATAGACCCAAGTCGATTAAAAGTCCACCGTTTCGATATTCCGGTAAGCCTGTTAGGAGCTCACGGCCAGTAAACCGAATGTTCAGTATCTTTGTCATCGGAACCATGATTGAATAGCATAGCCATTGGGTTAGTTTATGAAAAGGGACTATGTTTTCCCATGGTTCAGCGGGGGGCGATGAGGGCATGGCTTTACATGGCCACGCATCACCAATCGATATTCCGTCGATCTGGGTACGAGAAGGCGGCCAAATCGGGGAGAGACCGTCCATCAGCGCATTCCAGAGAGTCGGGATAGGAACAATGGGTACGGATGCTACAACAGTTGATGGATGGGAGAGAAGATAGTCTAACCACGCCAGTCAGTAAAGGAAACGTCAAAGACAAGAACAGACGAAGGAGAAAGTAAGTAGAAGGAGGGCATGTGTGTTTACCTAGCATATTCCCCGGTCGTGCATCGACTCCAAACAGCTCCTGGTTGTTGAGAGCGTTTGCTAGTCGTGCTAGTAAGCTTGCTCTTCCCTCCAGACCAGCAAGAGGGTTTTGCTCGGAGTGTTGCATCCTCCTAGCTAGAGCTTCCAGTGTGACACATCTCAGGCCAGCCCCATCGACCTGGCATGGCTCGGTGTGATCACTGCTGAACATCCCGGCCTTGAACATCTCTAGACTGGCGACCGCAAGCCCCTCACTCCTTCGGTACACTTTACCGTTCTCTTTCGACTTATAGCTCCAGTTATTTCCGGCACCAGCATCCAACAAGACCGATATCAAAAAGAGGTCAATAAGACGGCGTGCTCTCTCGAGAGTGTCGATGGTGCTTGGCCATGACTGGAGCAGTTGGTCCACGCGGGGCCTCCCACCGACGTCAAAGTGTTGCCAGCGTCCATGTTCCGGGATGGCATAGAAATTAGGGGCGTAGTCTCGCTAGAAGAAGTCCAGGTATATGATTAGAAGGTACACAGAGCGAGTGTGGAAGTATCATCAGATATGTATCAACGTACCTTGATGATGGAGACTATATATTTGGCGGTCGTCTGGAGCTTGCTGATGTCCACGTCGAAGTGGTTCAGCTCGTTCGTCTTCGCCTTGTCCATCACCAGGCTGGACCGCTGACGGACGGCATGAATGCTCCTGAGATAGGCTGCCGGGTCCAGGTTGGGGTCTGGCGGTGCGGCCATGGTGGCCTCGGGTATTATGGGATAGGAGTGCGGGCCGTTGAAGCTGGAGCGTGGCAGTCTGGTGGACGCACTGGAGGCTCTGGAGCTGACCGACTCCTGTCCGTCCTGCTTCCGCTGGTCGTGGTTGTGGTCGACGTTGTTGTTGTTGTGGTGGTTGTGGTTGCTGGCAGACCGGCCGTCCTTGCGCCTGAAGAAACCCATGGCGGGCAAACACGGCGGAGGTTCCTTTTTCCTCTTATCAAAGCTACGGCCACTTGGTCTGCAGATCAACTCGCGCTCTTCGCAGCCAGAGCAGGTTCGAAGCAGCAGAGCACGCTGGAGATCAGCTAGAGGACGCGGACGGGGAGACTGTGCTGGTCACGCTGCGCCGGATGGAAGAGAGAGCTGCGGTCCTCGACCATGGCACGAGAAGCCCGGGCAGAGGAAGAGAATAGACAGTGGGGGGAGGCTTTAGTTGGCGGGGCGGAGACGAAGTGGCCATCTTCCCTCTCTACGGGTCTCTCTTCTTCTCCTTCTCTCTCGCAGGAGCTAAATCACCGTGCCGCAGACATATATATACTCGAGCACTAGTACTCCCATGTGTGAGCCGATGGCATAAACGGGTCGTGTCTCTGCCAGGGTTCAGGGGCAACGCCGCCCCTTGCTTGCTCCGGTTTTAATATTACGACTGTATGCGGACTATTATTGTCACGACGGAGCAACGCTCGGCTGGGAAAATTCTGGACCTGCATAGATCCATGGCAGCATAACATATAACTATAACGTACTCCGTTCTCCGTACGCCAACCGGGTTCACCAGTCATCCCTGGGGGGAAAACGTTACTCTGCCATTCACCTCCCCTGCTGCTGTCTTTCAGAAATAAAGGGGGGGGGGAAATATGGTTGGATATTTTGCCGCTTGGAAGAAACAATCCAAGCATCAATGGAAAGACGGAAGGAGGGGGAATGGGAATTGTGCTATATCGTCGAATCCCAACCGAGGAGAGAGGGCCGCCCCCGTCCACTAAAAAATGGAGCATAACTATTCGAGTGGCCCGAGCCCATCGCAGGTGGTGAATTATTGTCACCGGATGATATCACTGCCCCATAACGCAGCAATAGTCCTGGTGGCCGGTTCTTTCTCTCTCGAACTTGATTTCGCTCGAGCTTGACGGCTCAGCAACCGCCACATCGAGCGTCCCGACATAGACTTCCCCATCGGCGTGGGCTAGATGTTTTAAACCTGCATCTGCTGGGTCTGCTAGCACGAGCCTATCGCGAATAGTACGCGGCCATCCAACAGTCCATAGCAGCCATGTGGAGCTTAGCGTCCCCGAGCTAGGAGACGGAAAACGCCCTGGCAGCCGCTTCACACGATAACAAATTTCCCGTTGCTGTTGGTAGATTACTTAGCTGGTCAGACTATGGTATTTCCCGAGGACAAATTAATTCGAGACCCGAGACGTCTTACGTGCTGTACGCTCGTACGGAACAGTTACGCGGGCCCGGGTTCCGTCTCCCCTGGCGTACAGTATCTCTCTCTGAGTCAAAGAGGACGGACGGAGGTGGACCAGGTTGGTAATCGGCTAATATCGCGGGGGTCTTGTTGATCTCGCGACGTGCTGATTGGGTTCGGCCATCGCTTCTTGGGAAGTAATTTATTTTTATGCACAGCGTCTAAGCACGTCAGGAGAGCTGGCCATTAGGGCGTTTCAGCAGGCCTTACGAGCTGTTTTTTAGCGCCAGCATGTAATTCCTGATGTAGTTTAACGCCGTGGGGGGCCAAGCAGGCGGTCATTTTTTTTATAATAGGCTATTGGAAGACTCTATATATATATTAATTAAGTTAGTACTTAGTAGAAGGCCTAATTTAGTATATTTAATATTGCTTTCTAAGTATATCTCTAATATATAGTATTAGTATTATTTTAAAGATAGATATTAATAAAGAAGATATATTATTATTACTCTAGCTATCTTTATTAGTACTACTACTATTATTACTTATTAGTTAAATTATAATTATATTAGACCTCTATATTAATAAAATTAGTAACTAAAAGAATTTCTATAAAGATATATATCTTCCTTTTAGTTTAAATTTTAATTTAATAAATAGCTAATATAGTTAATAAAATAGTTATTTAAGTAGTAGCTACTTTAGATCTTTAAATATATTACTATTATTACTAATAAATTATTAAGATTTTCTAGAGAAAAAATCTATTTTATTATTCTATACCTTTATCTCTATAAAGTTGACTAGCTAATATATATTATTCCTTCTTATAAGTTTATCTTCTATCTAATATTAGTATTCTTATTAATTTAATTATAACTAATAGAGCTTTAACTATTTTTTAAATAGAGCTTAGATTATCTATTTATAGTTATTAATATAATATTAGTATTCCTTAGTTAAAAGTTTAGTATATTCCTTAAGTAGAATAGTATTTAGACTAACTTTAAAGAAGATCTATAAATATATCTAGTATATTATTTAGAATAGAGTTAATAGTAATATTTAGAGCTTTATTAATAATAATATCTAAAAGATTAGGTAGCTAATTAATAAATAGAGATTATTTTACTCTAGTTATAAATATATCTATAGATATAAATATTAAAGAGTTATTATACTAGATAGAATAATATTATTACTTTTAGGTCTAGTTATTAGTAGCTTTAGTAACTAGCTATTATTTTAGTAAAGTAGTATTAAATAAAATATCTAAAAGGTATTTAATAATATAGAGAAGAAGCTAAACTAGGCTAATAGACTATATCTCTATAGAGATCTAGTATATATAGGGTTAACTATAATATTTAGAGCCTATAGAAGGCTTCTTAGCTATTAGCTTACTAAGGAATAGAAGAGATTTAATAACTAAATAGTAAAGTAGTAAATATTAGTTAAGTATAGATTTAATCTAATCTAAAATAGATAAAAGAGGCTTAGATATTACTATACTAGCTAGACTAGTAAATCGCTAATTAGAATATATTACTAGATTACTTATCTATTAATAAATATTAAGTTCTACTTTATTCTAAATTAAATTAGTAAGTAGTTTAACTATCCTCTTTTTATACTAAATAAGTATTTTATAGATATAGATAGAGCTAATATATTAGAAGAGAATAGAATACTAGAGGATCTACTTTTAAATAATATAGACTTTAATAAAGAATTTAAGCTTAATAATAATTATAGTAAAAATAAAAGTAATAAAGAAGATAATACTAAGGAGGAGAAGAAGCTATTAGATAATAATTTAGCTTAATATTTAATAAAATATCGTATTATAGTATATATTTAGTAAAATATTATTATTTAGTAGAATAGACTATAGAGAAGACTTTAGAATATTTTATATAAAAAGTTATAATTTTATTAAAATTTAATATTTTTATTTAAAATAAGTAAAAAAAATATAAAATATTCTATAATATTTTTAATATTTAATAAATTTAATAAATATCTCTACTATAGTACTAATTACGCTCTAACCCCCTAAGAATATATATTATCTTATTAAATTAACTACTAATTTAGTCTATCTTAGCCTCTAATAGATCTAATTACTCTATTAACTTCTAGAATACTATAATAGATATAGATAGTAGTAGTAGTAGTAGTAGTATTATTAACTCCTTTATAATATTACAAAATTTTCCTAATTCTTTATATATTACTAATATATTCTTAGAAATATACTTCTTTACTATTTTAGAGACCCTTTTATTAGCTATAGACTCCTCGAGCTACTATTTATTACTCTAGATTACTATTAGATTATTTTATATAAGAAGAGCGTCTATTTTATACTTCTCTTACTCCTTTATAAGGCGTTCCTTATTAAGCTCCTTAATTAATTTCTCTTTATTAAGTATTATAATCTAGATATCTATTAAATAATAAAAATTAGTCTCTATATATTTAACCTCTATCTTATTAATTTTATACTTCTAAAAGGCCCTATAATTAGTAGCTAGCTAAGTTAAAATATATCTAAGTTCTTTAAATTTAATACCTAATTTCTCTATATAGAATATATAGAGAAGAATATAGAATTTAATATATATTTTATTAAGGAACTTATTTTTATACTTTATATACTACTAAATAAGTTTAAGCTTAGTATATTTTAATAATTATAGATATATCTTTACTATAGTAGAAGACTATTATTTAATTTAAAAAAAGAAGGCGGATTATAATACTATATATATATATATTATATATAGTACTATATTTATACTATATATAAACTAATAGATAAGAATACTAGATAATAATTTCTATATAATTTTATATTTCTATATATTTATACTTAATAATAAAAACTCGCTCGCTATATTTAGTAGTATATCTTAACTTTAATCTATAGTCGCTTTTGTACTACCGTTACCTCTTATTATATTACTCTAACTTAGAGTATTATATTACTACTAGTTATCTAGATACTATTAGTATCTAGAGGAGCTACTCTATAGAATACTACTAGTATTCTATAGTTATACCTCTAGAAGTTTCTTTCTATATATTATATATTAATAGCTAAATCGATATTTAGTAACTTTTAATAGTACTACTTTATTACTAGTAGTATAACTTAGCTAATATTTATATTCTAATATTGTAGTTCGGAGGGCTTTATCTCTATCACTATATTAGAAAGAAAGAGCTACTCTACCTCTTAGTAGTTATTAGTATTATCTTTTATAGATTAACCCCCCTCTAATATTAGAAAATATTAGGATTCCCCTTTCTATCGTCTTCCTTTATTGATTTCTTTTCTTCTTCTTCTTTTCTTCTTCCTTTTAACTACCTTTATTTATAAATCTAGACTATAAGGAATCTTAGTTTAAATAAATAGAGATTATATAAGCCCTTAGATTAATCTAACTATAAAGATTATATAAGCTCTACGGTTTTATCTAAATATAGTTTCTATAAGGATAGACTCCGCATACGCCTAGTTAATATATATCTATCTAGATCTCTTATAACGTCGTTATAGTAATATTACCTCTATTCTCTTCTATAAGAGTAAAGTATAGTAACTTAGTCTCCTCTATAAATATAAAAGGTAATTAATCTAAATTATTAAATAGTATTAAGAACTATAAATAGTTTACTATATTTCTAACTTAAGTATAAATAATATATAATAGTACTATCTAGATAGATATAATCGATATAATTATATTAGAGAATTATATATAAGCCTTTATAGTTTACTCTATATTATTAGAGATTTATTTTTAAACTAAATTAGCTAATATATAAAATATACTAAATAGTAAGGAATATTTAGCTTTACTAATTATAGCCTAGCTAGATTAACTAGTTTATCTATAATCTAGTCTATCTAACTATCCCTTACTAAATACTATTATTACCCCCTCCTTGGCGGAACTATAGCTACTTATTCTAGTAGATTTAGAGGCTATAGATCGGCTTAAAGAATAAATAGCCCGTCTATATACTTAATTTAAGGTACTATAGAAAAGATTAGCTCTTCTAGAGGAAAAAATAGCCTTAATAAACCGCTTTTAGTAGATAATACTAAATTTAAGGTCTTATCTAGATAAGGAGTAGTATCTATATAAAGCTGATAAGCAGATATATATAGATATAGTTATTAAAAAGGAGAGATAGCTTACTAAGTATAAAAGAGCTACCTAAGATAAAGAGAGATAGCTATATAAGGAGATTAGGGAAGCTAAGGAGAATCTTAGATAGTAGAACTTATCTATAGTAAAGAAGGAGAAATTAGTATATAAATATTAGAGATACCCCTTTAATCTAACTATAGAAGATATCGAGGAAATTAATATACCCCTACCTCTACTATAGAAGAAGACTATATATTCTACTATTCTATATATAAAATAGCTCCTTACCCTATTAGGTAAAAAGCTAAATATAAATATAAATATAAATATAAATAGAAATACTAGATCTATATCTCTCTCTAAGTAAATAGTTACTATAGAATAGTTTACTAAACTTATAAATAAGGTTAACTTACTTATCTAGAGAGTAGACTATTTAACTAACTCTAGATCTTTATATATATTATCTAGTTATTTATACTATTAGAACCGCGATATATCTAGAATATAAGGCTATCTACTAGTATATACTACTAATATAGAAAGGTAGTTATAGAATATTTAAAATAATTAATTAGTATATACTCTAACTCTATTAATAGAGGTTAAGGAACTATAATAGACTAACCTTTAGACTAGATATAATCTAGTAAGGGATCTATTAAGAGAAAGGGGATATTTCCTTTATATAAGGTACTCTTACTTTAAACTATATCTATACTTTAAATAAAGTTATAATACTAAGGCTCCCTATTTATACTATAGAAGCTTAGCTACGGCTAATAAGTATCTACTATAACTTTAGAATATAATATTATTTAATTCTAATATAGACGAAGTTATAATATTTCTTAACTAACTATATTTTATAAAAAAAATAGAAGAAGCTAATACTATTCTAAGAATACTTCTAATATACTTAAAAGGGAGAGCCCTTAAATAGTATATAGACCTTATAGAGAATATATAGTTAACTATAATAGAGTTGCTACCCTTATATATAGATAAGCTAAAAAATAAATTTAAGATAAATTAGATTACTACTTAGAACTATATAGTAGAACTAAAGTTCTTCTTTAAAAATATAGTATCCTTATTACTTACTACTTATATAATAAAGAAGTTAATATTAACTATAGCTACTAGTATTAAAAACTTAGTAATACTTAAATATATTATTTAGAATAGCCTTAATCCCTTTCTAGTCTAAATCACGTTTATTATTAATAAAGAATAGATTAATATATTCTAGTAGAGATATTAAGACTATAAAGCCGCTAAAAGAAGAGCTTAGGCTATATAGTATATAGTAAATAAAGCTATAAAGGCTCTAACTACTCTAGTTCTAGTATCTAGAGTCTTATTTAGTAAAGATATAGCTAAGGTAGAGAAGAAGTCTTCTATTTCTAAAGTAAGCGCTAGTACTAAAAATAGACGTCCCCCTATTAACTATTTAAAGCCTTCTAAAGGTTCTTGCTACTTATATATAGAACTATACTAGAACTATAACTATCTATTAAAAAAGTAGATTATTAATATAGTTAATATAGATAAATAGATAGTTATTAATATATTACTTAATAATACTTAGAGAAAGAATAATACTAATAATTTATCGAGTACTATTTTAGAAAACTAACTCTCTATATTAATATAGAGGAGCTAACTATAGAACTATAAGGTAGTAGATTAAAGTATATTAGATCTAGTAAGCTATCGAGATATAACGAGAGTACGACTTATAATATATAATTATTGATATATTATTAACTAACTAGCCCGAAGATAATATAATATATAGTAGTATATTATATAATAAAGAGAGTATATATATAATATTACCCCCCCC
>JWPT01000104.1:0-346948 GCA_000812245.1 Onygena corvina | reverse complement strand
CTCTCTGCCTCTCTGCCTCTGTAGGGTGGTGGGTGTAAGGAAGAGGAAGAGGAAGAGGAAGAGAAAAAGGTGGGAAATGTGGGAGTTATAGGAATATGCAGGCCTAGGGGGAAGGAGAGAGGCCCCACTTTCTCGCCGTTTAGCCAATCAGGGGCCTCTATCTAGTAGGCCAGCCAATCAGGACCCTCCCTTCTTCTAGGAAACGTTGCAAGATACTACTATAGGTATCCCACGGTTTCTATCTAATAAAACGTCTCCTTACTTGATAGAGGTAACCACCTAGGAAACGGTGGATTTAATTGAACGTTACTAATCTAGTAACCGTTTTATAGTTGTAACGTCAATATTTGTTTATCTACGGTGTATCTACGGTCTATTTATCGATACGGTGGATCTACGGTGGATTGACGGTATCTCGGCACCACGTTCGACCGCTATGGTACCGACGTCGAGTCAACAGAGTCGACGATGAAGCAAATCTCAAGGACGGTATCGCCATACTAAATAGATGGATTGTCTTACTCTGGGATCACCCAGGGACCAGAAGAACAAGGACCAGGAGGCCATATCAGGACCAGGATGCACCTAGGGACCAGGAGACCAAATGGAATCAGATCTATAGACACGTACCAACTCTGGTTGCTTTCCCCCGCTTGTTGATATGATTGGATGTGGGATGATATGTGCTACCTCGAGGTACGAATATTGGCGAGGAACATAGGCAAGCCGCTGTCCATCGTCGTCTTGTGCATTAGATCTGTCTCCCTTTGACTCTCTCTGCCGCCTCTTTTCTATCGAAGACCCGGCTTACCACACACCGGTGATGGTCACGGATGAGACAATCACGTCTCACGTCGGAGAATCGATAGTCTTGCAGGGGTTCCGACTACATCCTCAAACTTGGCAGATAAAGCTGCTGGCGTAGGTTGTGATGTTTTATCTCTTGCAGCTCTCACTATACATGATTTATCAGGAAGTGCTCATCAAAAGAAAAGGTAAAACGGAGATGAGAATGGAAAAATCACTGTACATACACGGCAGTAAAAAATTCCAAAGAGATATTCCGCAAACGAATCCAAGACTCCCTCGACCTCCTTCTTCTTTGATGGGGGAGAAAACGCTCCGAAATCAGGAAATCGAGACACTCCACTGGCAAATGTCGGTGGCCCATTTTTCATGGAACTGGAAGTTAATATAAATGAAGAACTGTTGCAAGAACTTGTCCTTTGCTTCTGAGTACTCGTAGGTCAAACGAACTAGCGTTACTTTTTAATAGGAGAGAGCGCTCTGTCGAGGTTCACAGCGGCTAATAAACTGGGAGAAGACATTTCCGGCCTGCGCCCGTTCCTCTGGAGTCAAAACCTCCTGCCGGGAGAAATCGAGAATGCGCTCGAGAGACATCGGGCCGCCATCATGTTGCTCGTCTAGTGGACAACCCGAGAGATGAGGTTGGAAGGCTTGCGCCTACGCACCGAGGCTGGCAAGACTCAATGGAAAAGGTGATAACCATGTAGGCTACCGGGACAAAAGGCCTAGTGCCCTCAGCTCCTACGGAGGTGTAAGTGGGACTGTCCTGACGAACCACTGTTCCGTATATTTAATGGTTCTGCCTAGGTGACGTATTTCCCAGTGAAGCACGTCACATGTTCAGCTCTCCGACCTTCAACCGTCTCAACTGCAGCTGAGGTGAAGTCGAAGTGACCGCTATTTATTTACAGAGTCATCTTTGCTCTGTCTCTTCTTACGATAGCTTGGGAAGACTGACCGGTGGGCTAAGCTTACCCCAGTCGTTTGGATTGATTCCCCACCACAGCACGATGGCTGCGAGCCGCACCCCGCCGGCATCACCCCCATCCCCCACGGCGTCCTTCTATGATATCAGTGACCACGAGGATGGAGAATACAACACGGTCACTCATGCAAGTGCCGGAAAGAAAGTAAAGCTGCTATATTCCAAGAGCAAGGTGTGTTCGTCGACATGAAGGGAACCTATCCAATAAATCCGTAAAACTTACGAGTTGCCGCAGGTCTACGTCCATCCGAGCGCCTCGTCAAAGGACAATATAGCCGGCTTCATTGCCTTGGTCCAACAAAAGAAGATCAGTCCTTCTCCTGTCCCGCCCAAAGACGGCCCTTCATCCTCATCCTCCGTGTTCACCGGCCCCTCAGACGAGGATATCGATCCGTCGTCTCTGCTGTTGTCCTGGGTTCCTGAAGCATCGCTAGGAGACGAGCGCAATGTCTACGTCAAAGTAGATCTGTCGGATAGCTCCTCGCTTCCGAAGACATCCTATCTTGTTCCGCCACTACCGACAACTCACAACAGCCTAGGTCCTATCGGATCGTACGCCTTTTCCGTTCCGTTGTCGCAAGTGTATTCGCTTCTGGTTCGACCTCCGAGCATAGGATGGTGGTTTGGCAGCGTGATCATCAACACAAAGGCTGGAGATAGCTTTCCCGCACTATTCTTCCACGACAGTGAATGCGAATCGACCATACTGCAGAAGAAGAGGCGAACTAAGGAAAATTTCGATCCTTTCGCTGACGATGGGAGTATGTTTTGGGGAGGTGATGAGGTCTTGCGATGGCTACGTCGATATGTCAATGTCCATCGTTCAGGAGAAGACCCGGGGGTCTATCTGATCAATCCTACCGATGAGGACAAGACAGCATTTGGGCATACCAAGGGCAAAGGAAAATCAACGAGTGGTGAAGCTAGCTCCAACAAAACCCCTCGAGATGCCACCATGGATCCTTTCACCAAGGCCCTGAAGGAAACTAGGTGGATGGTTCTGGAGCAGTTCAGCAAAATCACAACCTTCACTCGGCGAACGGCTCAAGACATCGCAGATAACCCTCGAGTACCTCCACAAATGAGACGGCTGATGAGGAATCCTGAAGTTCAAACCTTACAGGACGAGTTTGACAGCGCTAGACTATACCTCGCGCGCTGGGCAATGGGTATTACCGAACAGAGTGACCGCGAACGCAAGCAGCGAATATGGACGGCAAACGACGTTCTAGCCATGGAGAACAGTTCCGTCGGTGACTTCGAAATTCTCGACATGGAAGCTGCACAGATGAGCATCGGTGATAAACGTAAACCCGTTAGTCTTGAGGAGTGGAAGGCCTGGTTCCATGACACGACAGGGAAGCTCCAGATCACTCCTGATGAAGCCAAGAAGCGAATTTTTCACGGTGGCCTTGAGCCGAATGATGGGGTCAGGAAAGAAGCATGGCTTTTCCTACTAGGATTCTACGCTTGGGATAGCAGTGAAGATGAACGAAGAGCTGTTATGAACTCGCGACGAGACGAGTATATCCGTTTAAAGGCCGCTTGGTGGGAGCGTATGATTGAAGGGGCTTCTACCGCCGAAGAGCAGGAATGGTTCAGAGAGCAAAAGAATCGAATCGGTATGATAGCTTCCTTTCACCCCCCTGCTCGCCCTTCTGCGATCTTCTCGGATGACTAACTATAAACCATCCCTCGGTGTTCTTAATGTAGAAAAAGATGTCCACCGAACAGATCGCAATATCCCTCTTTTTGCTGGGGAAGATATACCTCACCCAGATCCGGACTCGCCTTTTGCGGAAACGGGCACAAACGTTCATCTAGAACAGATGAAAGATATGTTACTCACATACAACGAGTATAATGCCGATCTCGGATACGTGCAAGGGATGAGCGATCTTCTTAGCCCGATATATGCAGTCATGCAAGACGATGCAGTCGCGTTCTGGGGGTTTGTTGGATTCATGGATCGGATGGTAAGCACCACCTCTCATCCGCGATGTGTTTGGTGTCTAACACAGCTCTATTAGGAACGTAATTTTCTCCGAGACCAGTCAGGCATGCGTCAGCAGCTCATGACTTTGGACCAGCTGCTGCAGCTCATGGATCCCAAGCTTTACGTCCATCTGCAGAAAGCAGAAAGCACCAATTTCTTTTTCTTTTTCCGCATGCTGCTAGTATGGTTCAAAAGGGAATTCGAGTGGGTCGACTGCCTAAGGCTTTGGGAGTCCCTATGGACCGACCACCTGTCCAGCAACTTTCACATATTCGTTGCTCTAGCGATTTTGGAAAAACACCGTGACGTAATCATGGCGCACCTTCATCATTTCGATGAAGTTCTGAAATATAGTACGTCAAATCATCACATTAATCGTGGAGTGCAAGGCTAACCTACAAATAGTAAATGAACTGTCAAATACAATCGACTTAATACCAACTCTAAGCAGAGCGGAAGCTCTCTTCCACCGGTTTGAGAAGAAAGTGGAAGCCATCGATAAAAAATATAATTTTCCCGAAGCGCCTGTCCGACAACGAACTAAGCGCCCTACCACGCAACCCAACAGCTCTGCCTCTTCCAGCGCAGACACTTCAGCCACCGCCACCGGTGTTAAGCCATCAATCGGTGGAGCCGCAAAGTCTACTAACAGAGCAGAATTCAAGCCTGAATCAGAAGCTGATGTTGATCGAATAATTACTCCCCAGCTTCGAAACCTTTTGAGCCGTGAAGTAGAAGTCATGGATGCTAAAGAGGTTCGAGAACATAGTCGTCGTCCTGGGAGGCAATAAGCGGCGTTCAATAGAATGCGCCGGATACGCTCAATTCTGGCTCTTTTTAAATATTATTTTGATGTGTTTAATGAATCTTTTTCTTAAATATTTGTATTAATTGATCTCTAGCAGATAGCGTGCGTGTTGCTCGGGAGTTCAGGGGGCATGACGGATACTTAGCTTATAATTTGCAACTCACTTCAATTTTCAGGCCCATGACTTTTAAGGTAGCAAGACTTTTTCAAAATTTGAGTTTGGAATTATTACTATTATACGGAGGAAACACAGTATGCAGACGGTTCGCTTGAAGTGTTGATGAGATCAGTTTTCTACCGAATATGACAAGCGTTTAAATCAGACAGTAGGGGTATAAGATTAAAGGAATATTGGATGAGAAACACAACATCGGTGAATATGGACCGCCTGAGCTAAAAGAAAAAAGAAAACAAAGTGAAATAGACCGGGGCAATGGACTCAACGGGTAAAAAGGGAAAGAGGAGCAAAAGAGCGCGTGTTGTTGATTAGATAAAGAAGTAGTCGTAGCGTCAGATGTGAGTAAACCGATATGAATACCGTGAAAACGCCTTTCCAAGAGAAATATTCACAACAATCGGCCCAAAAAATTGGACAGGAACATAAATATGAAAAATAGATGTAAGGAATGCATGCTCGACATTTGAGTTAGAGAGTGTGGATGGGGAGGATTACTCCTTTTCTTTGCCTAGTCGACGTAAGAAAACGCGCTTGTTGAGCGATACACTCCCCATATCACTAGCGCTTCGGAGCTTATTCTCGCTTCTGACTTTATTCATTGCGATACTAGGAGTGGGGCTTTGTTCATTGAGCGTTCCGCTTGGCATACGTCGGAGAATACCAGAGCTGCTACGCATGGTGGTCATGGATCGCCGTGCTCTGAGCGACGATGAGCTTCTCCTTGCCTGGCCCATAACGTCTTCGACCCATGCCTCACTTTCAGGACTAATAGTATGCTGTTTTGACCGCGGTTTTGGGCCAGCTAGCCCCAATGGAGTCGAACGACTAAGATTGGTAGCTGTGGAAAAAGAGCGGTGTGAAGGGGTAGTGTTAAATGAGGTATCGCCTATTGCCGAAGCCATACTCATTGAAGTAGCGGATGATATTGAGGGACGTCGTTGTGAGGATATAAATGAAGAGTTGGCAGGGCTGACACCCTCTTCTGATAGTCTTTGGATATTAGCAGCAGTTAAATTGGGTAGCAGTTCTGGGCCGGAGCCAGTGGCGCGTCGCGTTTTGTGAATGGCCAGTGAAGACCCAGGGCGAACATCCATAGCCGAACCGGGCCGCGAAGGAGGTGCGGGAGTGGATCTTCCATTTGTTGGAGTGGAAGATCGAGGATATGAGCTGACAACAGGGATGCCCTGCACCTCAAAGCGACCATCTATAATGCCCCGTCGACCGTGATGCATGGCATACTCGCGAAGATATTCTCCTAGGTCCGCCCAGCCGCCCCCAACACGTACCATCACTCGTTCACCAGTCTCTCCAACGAGTCGTACAAAGAGCCTGACTGGGGCTGCTTTACCGCCTCGATGGAGATGGTATAGTCGGACATCATCTGGGCCAGGATTGTTTCTCGATCTCTTGGAGCGCCCATATGCTGGAGTTAAAGTAAGAGAAGGCGTAGGGGTGCTGGAGCGGGAGGGTGTAGGAGAGGACGGGCGCGTACGCCCGGCGTTTTTGGGTACCCGTAAATTATCGCTAGTAGGACGATCCCCGGTGTCTTCACTGACAGCAGATTTTAGGCGGATTTTGGTGGGAATAGTGTCCAAGATAGAATGTATTCTATCATCTAACTGATCATGTGAAGATTTACTGGGAGTTTTGAGAATTGGATGAATTTTTGGCTTCGGAGGAGTGGTATGCTCTAATGGGTCGATTTCTGTGTAATTGCTTGGAGAGTCCGGTGTTGTCGAGCGAGCAGGAGGGCTCAGCTTAGGAGGAAACTCTAGAGGTTTAAGGGGGGTGGACGCGAGACTAGTTTCGGGGGTGCCTATGGATATCGGTGACTTCTCCAGGTATACTAATTCAGAGCTTGGGCTGCGTCTTAGACAAGAAGGTGGCGTGAAGTTTGATAACTGAGCGTTACTTGGGTCCTCTTTGAATCGAGGGGATGAGGATATAGTAGTTGATGAAACTGATCTGCGCAATCCAGAATGTACTGAAGCCCATTGGTTTGAATTTCGCTGTCGCTCATGAGTGGAATCACGGTGCTGTGAAGGTTAATACTTGTACAAATATTGTAAAGGAAGATACGAGACATACTAGTATTTTTGGAGACACAGCAGTTGATTCCAAGGAGGCGTCACTAGCGTTGGACCGGCCATTTGAATTGTAGATACTATCGCTCTCGTATACCGACCCTGCTTCATCATTGATGAAGCGTGCCAGTGGCCAACTCATGGTCCTCTCAAATGACCGCACTGATGGCGGCGTCAGCGATTCTGGCGAGGAATACGTGCTGTTTGGACGAGAGGAAGGGGTATCCTTCGAAGTCTCTGGAGTATGGTGAATTACCGAACCACCTGAGCTGAAATCCGGGGAGATGTGAGCAGGAGTTTCTGGGCCCTTTGGTATTTTCCAGTCGCTAGGATTGGCGTCATTGCTGCTCGGGGCGGCATCAGCATGATCTGAGGCGGTGATAGATGGAATCGTGTCGCCCTGCTTTATAGTCGCGTCCGAACCGGATGGTATCAATTGCAGCTTGGACGGTATTGGTTTTTCTCGTCTACTAGGCCTTTTCCGTAGACCGACCAGAGGCGCAATGGATGCAGGCGAGGTGTCCGGTGACACGACCCTGTAATTATCCGTGATGGCCATGTTTTCTTCGCAAGCTAATCCCAACTCGTTATGTTGAGGACCCTGGATAATTTGGACTGGCACGAGAGAATCAACGTTATGCGGATCTTCAACATCATTGGCGCTTTCTCCTTGATGCCGCGGGGTCGCGACCACTCGGTCGACCTTTTCAGGCGTCGTTTTTGATGCATTTACGCTATTCGGTGCTTGAGATTCGGTGAAGGTCTGCAATGGAACGCATGACGTATTCTGGAGGTTGGCAAGAAGGCTCCCGGGGGTTGTGATTTCTTGGAGAGATGGTGTCGTGGGGGCGATATCAGCGAGCTTATCAGAAAGGCTGCCTGACTCTTCTCTCGACGAGTCATCTGTCGATGTAGGGTTTTTTGGGACATTACGAGCAAGATTCCTGTCGACTTCAAGCTGGTATAGACCTCGCAGTTCGTTCTGTAGAGCCCTCCTCTCTGCTTCGAAAGCCCACGTAGCGAACTTAGACTCGATCAATTCCATCTCATCGATCCAGGTGTCCGGCAGGGAATCTTCTCTTCCCTCTAGAATGTCGAGAATCCCGTCTATACGCCGTCCGAGGGAAGAGACCATGCCCTGTAGGTCTTTCCAACTAGCTCTGAAGGAGGCTCTCGAGAACGAAGGATCGTCAAGCCCTGGCAACATCCCTTCTTGCAGGCGACTAAGCGCGATATCGATGGCTCGTCTGGTATCTTTGAGCCCCGAGAGGAGACCCGGGACCTGGCTCAGGACTAGAAGTCGACAGTGCCAACTGCCGAGGAGATTATTCAACTTGGACAGAACAGGAAGCGCCCGGAGTATGGTAGCCGTGATGACGGCTGTAAAGTCGCTCATGCGTAGGTAGCCAGCAGCACGAGAATTCGTGGACATCATACTGCCAGCGGATGGCGGGCGGGAGCGTGAGGGTACATGAGCCGTAAGGACATGCTCCTTGAGCTCCTCAACATCTAGAGCGTCCATGCCATCCTGGATTGACCTTATGCGGCCCTTATATAGATGTAGAGCGCTCGCCGGCAGACATCCAAAGTAGTCTTCCCCGTTCGGTGCCGCGGAGGTTCCAGCAGCATCTTGAGGGCTCTTTGGTGGGAGAAAGCCGGTTCCCGCCGCTCTCTCTTGCTCGCTGCCCGGCCAGAGCCAGGAGAGAAGCTCTGTATGCCATTCGTTCAGTTTCTGGGCAGCCACAGCGGCCCGAATGCCAAAGGCGCGATCCACGGTTGAGACATCGGATATGCTTCTGGCCAAAAGGCTACGCGAAGTATCTTTGTTGTTCAGCGGGACAGCGTCCGCTGCGGACAGCAGCTGGAGTGTTGTTTCTGGAGTAAGGTCGGAGAGGAGAAGGTCGTGCTGGTGGAACAGGGCCTTTCGCTCCGGGGAGCGCGAACGAGGGCGCGATGAACGCGGATGGAGGCGCACTGCCGGGTCGAGAGACGTCAACGGGGATGTCGCCATTTGTGACGCTGAAGCATCGCCGGTCCCCTGGGTTGTCGGAGTGCGAGGACGGCGGCGCTGGCCCGGTTGAATATCCTAGACGGCGCCTGAGCTGGTGGTCGAGGTCGAGGATGAGGCCGAGGATGCGGAAGCGGATGGAGGAGTCATGGCTGGGCTTGCAGAGAATGATTGACACCAGCAGAGGGTGAAAGAGAGCGATACAGGTGAAAGAGAGCGATGCAGGTGAAAGAGAGCGGCGATGGTGAGCATGCCAGAGGGACAGACAATGGACGGCCGGGTGCATCAGCTTGTGAGGATGGAGATGTGCTGGCGAGCTGCCATCGCAGGGGAAGAGACCGCATGCACTCCTGCTGGCTGGCTGAGTCGCAGGTCTGTATCCTGTCCGTGGAATAAGCTGTCAGTCCAGGGTGATTGGTGTAGAGCGAGCGATGTGAGCAGAAAGCCAAGTGGTTAGTCTGCACAGTCTGGATCAGAGACATCCAGCAGTGTCTGACTTGTGTTTCATGTCACTATACTGAGTAGGCTTATACTACTGGTATCTCTACGCACTGAGTAGGCATACACTGCTGTATCTGTAGATGACTACCTAGATACATGCGCTAGGAGACTTCTAGCCATACGTCTTTATCTCTGGACTACCTACATACACTAGGAGACTCGCTGAGAACTACAACTCCTACCAACCGCCCAGATGCGCTTCAGAAGCCAGCTCACCAACGTCGCGACGTTCTCCAGTAAGTGCGCCATCATGGCAACGCGCAGCGCTGACGTCTCGCAGAGTTCACGGCCTCGCTGGCCTCGCTGGGCAAGGTGTGCTGGCTGCGGCTCGAGGACGAGGTCGTCCGCTTCTCCATCGTGCCGGACCAGGGCACGCAGGTCTGGGCTCAGCTGCCGATTGTATGTTCGACCCGCCCCAGACTGCGTCCTGCATGGGCGCCCGCGGCTGAGAGGACGCCCTAGGACACCGTCTTCGACTCCTACTCCATCGCCTCCGTGGCCAAGGTCATCAACCTCGAGGTGCCCATTGGCGCCCTGCACCGCGCCCTGAAGTCGGCCACGGGCGCCACCTCCGCGCAGCTGCGCCTGACGAAGAAGGGGAACCGGCCCCTGCTGGCCCTGACGGTCGTCACCTCGTCGTGGTCGTCTGCGTCGGGAGCCGACGAGGCGCGTCGCGGCAACGCCCAGTCCCCCGACGACGGCGGTGCCTGGATACCCGCCGCAGAGCTGCTCCGGGACGGGCCCAGGGAGCGTGAGACCGTCGTCACGCAGGAGATACCCATCCGCGTTCTTCACCCGTCCATGGTCGAGGGTCTGCACGAACCGCGCTGTCGCGACCCGGACGTCCATATCATCCTTCCAAGCCTCATCCAGCTCAAAAGCATATCGGAGCGTTTCACGAAGCTGGCCACCGACACCTCCGCAGGCAAGACTGGACACGGCAATGCTGCTGCAGGCAACGGTTCCGGGCCCGGTCTGGTCGCGGCCAGCCACACTAGCGGACCAAAGCTGGAATTGAGTGCAAATATGCATGGTTCTCTCAGACTGGCCGTCGCCACGGACGCCCTTCGAATATCGAGTGTGTGGCATGGCCTGGTGAACCCTCCGCTCGACCAGGCGAACATGACTCAGAGTGAGATTGCCCAGCTGCCTAGCGAGAGGATGCGAGCCATGGCAGCAGACGGTGAGGAAGGATGGGCTAAGGTGAGGATTGATGGAAGGGATTGGGGCCGTGTACTGAGCGTCGGGAGGCTAAGCCCGAAGGTCGTTGCCTGTATGTGCCTTCTCGGTCAACCTTCCCTGTCCTGATGTCTGTGCTAACTCGCTCGAGCAGGTTTTATCCACGAGACCGCTCTAATACTCTATGTCTATCTTCCCGGAGGCATGGGCGGAGAAGACTCGTGTCTCACCTACTACATAAATTCATACGCCGCTTAGTCTGCTGCTATGTCTGGAGACGCGCAAGATGGATTAATAACGTATTAATGATGATAAAGTACATGTCAATGAATCCCAGAAAAATACATGCAAGAAAGAGACGTCGAACGGCTATGTAGTTGCTCAAGAATAGATGGGGAGATTAAAAATGGGTATTGAAAGGCAACGGGAAAATCAAAATGCATGAACACAATGCTGACGCCAGGTCGATGATATATAGAAAAGGGCCTGTATTCAGGACAGAAAATGATTTGTGTATAGTCGTAGAAAGGCGTCACACATGTATTTAGAACCACCGCTCGTCGAGACGATAGCAGGAGAAACACTGTTTCATGACGTGGCCATAACGTCAACGTATCTGCCCTTCTTACGTCCTTTGAGAGTTCCCTTCTTGGTCTGTGGAGCCGCCAGCAGGTCATCGATAGAACTTGCATGGCTCAGCGCGGTACCGGGCCTGGAAGGTGGCCCGGCGGGTGTATTCCCTCCAGAAAACGAGCGTCCGCCTGGACTACTGGACAAAGGCGCTCCCACGGACATTGGAGGAGCGGAACCAAAGGGAGAATTTGGGCCCTGTGCCGACAACCCCCGTTTCGGAATCGGTAATGCGTCCGGAGCACTTGCCATGGACGCTGAGGTTGGTGGTCGCTGTTCAGAGCTGGCAGACCGGCTGCCTGGCGCTGACCCTCTAGGTGGTGGAGGCAAAGCTGGTGCAGCCGCAGTGGCACTGTCAGGGTCCTTCTTATTGACCCATCTTTGTAGATCTTCGTCAAAATAAAAAGAGCTCTGTTCTCCAAGCTTGGCGCGTATAGGACCGCCGGAAGAGCTTGCGTCTCGCTTCCCAAACCAACCCGTGAACCAACCCTTCTTCGCCTCCGCTTGTGCTGCCGCTTTCTTGGCTACAGAAGAGACTTAGCTTTTATCTGATTTGCTTGGGATTGCCAACACTTACCGTCTTCTTCCGCGGCCTTCCTTACAAGCTCAGCCGCTTCCCTATCTCTACGACTCCTATCACTTTCCTCCATCTTGGGCGCAACATCTCTGCTGAAATTGCTGTCGACATCATCATCCATGAAACCTTTCCTCTTTGGTTTCTGCTCTTCAGCACTCTCGCTTTCTGGTGACTCGGAATCATCAATATGAGGCTCATACGACGGCGGCTCGTAAGATGGTGGCTCGTACGATGGGGGTTGATATCTATCTTGGGAAACCTGAGACGGCGGCGAGTACGTAGCATCGTCCGCTAGATAATCGGACTGGAACGAGTTGATATTCGGTCCCGACAGGCCGACCGTGGGAGCAGGCTCTGAGGTGATGCTTGGAGCCAGGGATGAGCTAGCCTCCTCGACAGGAGCGAGGGATGATTGAATAGGCAGGGGGGCGGAATGATTTGTAGCGTGAGACGCCATACCGACTGGGGTGTAGCTATGGATACCGCCCATTGAGTTGTGCGTGCCCTCTGCAGTAACGGAGGGGTCTTGAGAATGTCGACGTTGAGAGTACGATCGTGCACTCGGGCCACGGGAGGGAGAGCGCTGCGAGTCTAAAGAACGACGACCGCGGAGCTGATCAGGCGACGAAAAAGTAGAATATTGTTGATTGTTCGGAGCATACCGAGAATTCGAGGTTGGGATGGACACCGGTTGTTGCTGGTGGGAGGGAGAATAGGAACCATACAGCTCCGGACCGCCTGGTGAGTGCGTGATTGGTGGTGTGCCGACGATATTTGCAAATGGGCCCTGATCGTCTTGAGTTTTGGGGGAATCAGAGGAAGTGGGATCAGTATCATCTCCAGCCACAAAGCTGTTGAATTTAGCCCACATAGAGCCAGATACCTTCTCCATACTGGGTTTCGACATCCAGGAGGAAGCTGCATCGCCGGGTGATTGCCGGAGGCGGTTCGAAAGTTCATCCAGCTCGATGAAGAATCGCTGATTATATAGAGGTGAAATCTTCGTGGCCGCTTTGAGCAATGCCCCTAGAGCATCGCAATATTGCTGGGCCTCGCTCTTATGACCGGTTTCTGCAAGATTGAAGGCGTGTCGCAATTTGAAAGCTTGAAGGTGGGGCAGAACATGCGCTGGTGTTGCTGTCAGAACAGATGTAGCAAATTCGTACACTTCAGTGAGCAAGCAGCACGTAGGGTCTGTCATAAAAGTGAATGGGTATCGTTTATGATCAGCTCCAATGAGGGTAATATAAGCGTTCGGGTCATCAACACTCCCGAAAATGGAGTTAGCATTCGACCGAGCAACTAGAAAACAGATGTGTGCCGCCTCAACCCTTCCATAGGATGAAAGCAGCTTCCCTAATGCCATAATAGCTTGTTCATCCTGCGCACTGCGGTTGCTTATGATCAAGCTCAAAGTCTCTTGCCATTTGTTAAGACCATCAAGGGCATTCCCCGCAGGCCCTTGACCCGTACGCATGTTCACCATCTGTAGCCCTGCGCGTGCTGAGGGAGGAACTAGTTCATCGGCACTCTCCTCAAAGTTTCCAGCAAATACTTCATAAAGAGCTGCGAGGGATTGGGTATTTTCACCAACGGATCGCACTTCCCGACGAATGAATTCTTGCACAACCTGTTTCCAAACTGACTGGTTAAGGGTAGAGGATAGTAGCATTGCGTGACCCCACAGACGATGGTCGACGGCGTCCCACACGGCTTTTTCCCGCTCGCCAAGAAGAAGGTTTTGATGAATGGTAGATAAATTGGCGTTTGCCGGCTCAGCTTTGCCGTATAGACCATCAGCGGAGCTAATAGCGGGTCCATCCTGGATTTCTCGTTGAGCAGTAGGAGCGAGAATTGCTATAAGGCTTTTTTCAACCTCCGGCGCCCCGCGAAGTACGCCATCATATTCGACCAGCGTTCTCAATACCTTCCACAGCAAAATCTTTTCCTGTTTGGATTGATTCTCTTCCAGGGTAAGCTGAGTGAAGCCTTGTGTATTTTCATGTTCAAGATTGGATATCATGTTGGATAACCACGAGATAACTTCTTTCTTCTTAGATTTAGACCTCAGCGGGCCGGGAAATTTTGCAACAGCCGACCTAGAGAAGGCTTCACTGACACTGCGCAGGTTAACCTCCCCGGGTACAGGTTTCATGCGAGGAGCGAGTTGGCCAGTCGAATATAAAGGAACCCTTTTCGGAAATGAAATAATGAGGGTTCCTCCAAAACCAAACTTAATGATAGGAGCACCTTTCCACCTTTCCAATTCGTCAAGTGCATGGTTATCTGTTGGTGGAATAAAGTCATGAGCAGGAGTCAAGTGCGACTCATTGGTCATAGCGCGAGTGGGTGGAGCGTAGGCGGAGGGTTCCGGTGCGCTTTGAGCGTGAGCAGACGCTGGTCTTTGCAAGCTGTTTTGTGGTATAGTCATTTGTCCTAGGCTATTAATTCGTTTTCCAGGAGATTGTGTTTGCGATCTTCGAGGAGGCGACGCTTGGATAGGGCCAGGGGGAGGTGGCATGTTGGACTGTATAGCTGCTGTGGGGGGATACAATTTAGGACCAAAATCATGGGAGCTTGGCGGCGATAGATGCTGAGCAGGTTCATGATTAACGAAGCCATTAACACGGGGGGTCTCTGGCTGAATTTGAACCCTCATATTGCTAGAATCATGCTGAGCCAGCGGACTCGACGTTCTGGGCTGAAATGGGAGTGTGATTCCCGAAGAGTATGATCCTGCATGGTTGGGCATATAAGAATGAGCAGGAGCACTACTAGACAAAGGCGGAGCAGGAGAGTATCGAGCCGATGATGCTGGCCTGCCATTAGTTCTAGGTGAATGCTGGGTTTGTTTTGGAACACCCGGATGAGCGGGAGCTGGAACATTCGCATACGGATCCATCCGAGCAGGGGGTTGCAGTTGATACTGGCTCTGAAGTTGAGGCTCAACTTGCTGTTGAGTAGGAGGTAGGGGTATCATCGTTGTCGGAGTGTCTAGAGGCGCCTGTCTGCTCGCGTCAGTAGGCTGAGGAGCATATCGTCCTCCAGTGGACGGTCTCGACCGAGAAGTAGTAGGTAGCTCTTCAAAGAAATTGCTTGGAGCCGCGGGACGCTGGACTAGAGGCTGAGGCGGAGGAGCATATGCGGGGTTAACCGGTACTGGAGGCGCTGTAGGCGTTTGTCCCGTACCATAGGAGCTCGAAGGCCGTGAATCAGGTATGGCTTGGAACGGTTGGCTCATGTTGGACACTGTTCGTGGTGCCACGCGCCGTTTCGGCTGTAGGTCATCAGGAAGATCATAAGGAGATTTGTAGCCGGCCTTTGACTGGTTCGAAAAGCTTTCCGTGTGTCCAACGACTGGACTGGTAGGTTGGAAATGATCTCCGTAGATGGCGGGTGCTATACCTGCCACCATCGACGAAGACGAAGGCTGGTGTGGAGCGTAGGGATTTATCGGTGATGGCGGAGGAGGAGCCCGGGGTATATTTGTGGAAGAACTGGGAGCGTAACGTTGTGCAGCCATGGGCTGTTCCTCAACATGCACAGGCTCAGGTACATCAACATTGTCGTCAAGCAAATCGTCGTCTAGTAGCTCGTCTTCAAGCAAATCTCCATCGAGTTCGGCCTTCCATCGCTCTGCCAAGTCATTTTCATCCATCTTCTCTGGCGCGGTGGATTCATCCTTTGTGAGTTTATCCTCAAGGTAAGGAAACTGGTGTCCCTGAGCATGAGAGCTTTCAATAGGAGACTCGTCTAGAGCGCTATCTAGCTTTAATGAGTCTAGTACCTGTGACGTCTGTTTTCGGTGCAATGAAGGAGGTGCGCTAGGATATTGCTGCTCATTGGCGGCAGGGATAGAGCTAAAGAATCCAGCTTCCTCTGTTGACTCGTCCTCCCTAAAAACCGATGAGAGGCGGTTCTCCTCTTTTAGCTGAGGGGCAGACGCATAATCCTCGTTGTGGCTAGTGTTGTCTACCAACGGTAAGCCTTCTTCAAATCTCGACTCGGCAAATTCAGGAGGAATATATATAGGCTTTGTCTGCGAGCTGACTTGACTGAAAAAGTCGTCACCCTCAGCCTCCGCTTGATCCTCGTCCTTCCAGGCAGAGGAGGTAGGCTGCGTCTTCGAATTGGTGGTGGTGAAATTGTTACCTATATTTTGCTCTGATTGAATGGCATTATCAGGGTTTTGAACGTTTTGAGTGTAGATGCTGCATTCTACCGATTTCGTTGGTTCGTCACTCGACTGGAAGGTGGGAAATGAATTCGTTCTCGAAACGATATCATTGCGCGCAAGGAAGTCAGTCGCAACTGGGGCCGAGGAGAGCCACTCTGTTTCGCCTACAGATTGAGTAAGCGGTCCGTCGGTCTGTATCTGCTCCATATTAACCGGAATAGCATCCTCAGCTACCAAAGCATCGTCCGTCGAAGTTTCAACTATCGGAGCTTCAACCACCGGAGCCTCAACTACCTGGGCATCAATCAACGGAGCATCAACCACTGGAGCGTGTTCGCGTTTTTGGAAAGCCGACCCAAGAGTCCCAGAGGCTGTTGGCTTGGCGGCAATCAGAAGCTCGGAGTCCGTAGGAGTTACATGCTCCGCCGTTGAAGGGTTTGTCAGAGAGTATGAAGGATTGGACTGGGGGGTTTGCGGAACAGGTGAGTCTAGATGCGCTGGTAGTTCAGAATTCTCCGGGAATGCGGCAACATCACCGAGCCCTGGAAAGAAGCTCGGGTTCTCAAGAGGCGGTCCATCAAACTGTGACAACTCTTGATGCTCGAAGTCCAGGTGATCATTGTTATAAGACTCGACGGGGATTTTGGGGTTGACAGTTTGATCCGGTATGGGTACAGTCTCCTGTGTATGCGGAAGCAAGGGATTATGATCTGCCGCAGCACGATTGCTGGGCTCGGGATCGCCCGACATGTTTAGATATCAATCTGCATGATACCGCGTTAGTGCTCGCGATCTCTAAGGGGTTCGCCGCTGGGGGAGCTACCTACTTTAAGGATGGAGAACAAAAGCAAACGGGAAATAAACAACGCTGAAACTCAGATGCATATGCCACCCATGGCGACGCAGAAGCAGTGCCAGGAACGTGTGCGTCTACTGACAAAAGTCGCTTTGATCATGCGAAGCCTTTTCTCCGACGTCAGAAAGTTGCCAGCTTTCGCTTTTTTGGGGCGATCAGAAACGCGCATCGGCGGAACCTCGGGCCGACGGAGTCACGGGACCCAGCGCCACAGGGGTCGTCACGTGAAAGAAAGCCAGCCCGACGTGATGACGGAACGCAGACGAAGCAAAGACAAATAATAAATGTTGATGCCTCCAGGAAAAGACGCTCGCTGGCGAAGGATCTAGCGTCGAGTCCGCTCTCGGCAGTCGGGAACAGTCGAAGCACCCTGATATATATCCAGTCTTACGTTGTCTTGCGAAGGCGGGGCTACCGGCAAGGGAATATCTAGTTGATGGCCGCAGGGAACTATTCGGAGCAGCGGCTAAGAGACAGCGATGCTATCGGAATAGCGCACTCGAAACGCTTTCTTGCGTATATCTAGCATCTATCCTATCCAATCCTTCCCTTACATTACTACCACGATGCCCACGCCACGATACTCGTTGCACTCCGATCGTCGGGACTCGATAACCTCCTTGGACGACGACGATGATTTGGAGCTGGAAGAGCTCGGAGCTTTCTCTAGCCCCAGATCTCGTGACAACGAAGGCTTAAGGAGGACGTCAGATGGCTCGCATTGGTATAGCCCTGCTGTTTCTTTGAAAAAGCTCCAGGGGAAGACTCCCAAACGGCCGTGGGAGAGGAGCACACAGCCGCGCGAAAGGGAACAGGATGATTCGGATCGCCTACTTTTCAGCCAGGAGCACGAGGAAACCCAGCTCTCCCGTGGGACTACGAGTTTTGCAGACGATGACGCCCCTCTATTGGCAGCGGGAAAGCGGAGATCGCAATTCCAACAATCCTCTAGCCAAGCTAGCTCTGTTTTCCGATCCGGGGTTCGAGTTCCGGGCTTTAACAGCGGCCACGATGGTGGAAATATCTTCAAGCGGCTGAAGTGGACGAGATCGAAATCTTCCAACACCGACGTCCCTCCGCGTGAATTATTCGTTGGCCAGCCGCAAAAATCACGCTATCCACCCAATATTGTTTCAAACGCCAAATATACCCCATGGAGTTTCCTTCCGCGTACTTTATACAATGAATTCTCTTTCTTTTTTAATATCTATTTTCTCGTCGTCGCTCTATCCCAGATAATCCCTGTTCTGCGGATCGGCTACATCTCCTCATATATTGCGCCACTTTCGTTCGTCGTGCTGATCTCTCTGAGCAAGGAAGCGTTAGACGACATCTCTCGTCGTAGAAGAGACGCGGAAGCAAATTCAGAGGAATATACCGTCTTATCCTTTGATCGATCTTCATCACGCCCTCCCGGTCAAAGGCAGGCAAAATGCCAACCTCCTGACTGGCCTGCACCTTTGGAAATCACACGGAAGTCTCGTGATCTTAAAGTTGGCGATATATTAAAGCTTGGAAAAGACCGACGTCTCCCTGCTGATGTCGTTATACTAAAATCCGTTCCCACCGACACTCAGAGGCAGGAGTCAATGCTAACATCCAACACTGATGCTGATCGCGATGAATCTATTGATGATGACCAAGCGAGCGAAATGGATACTTCTACAAGAGCAGCCGGTTCTGCGGAGACATTTATCCGAACCGATCAACTTGACGGCGAAACGGACTGGAAGCTCAGACTTGCATCCCCCTTAACGCAAAGTCTGCCTTTAGCCGAGTTCAGGAAAATCCGTATCACGGCCAACTCGCCGGCTAAAAACGTTAATGAATTTGTTGGAAAAATTGAATTAGCCCAATCGCAATCCGAGCCATATGACCCAGTCGTTGAAGCAGGTGGAAAACCAGAAGATACCCTAAAGCCCCAATACGCCCCTCTTAGTATCGACAATGCTGCTTGGGCAAATACTGTTTTAGCGTCTAGTACAACGACATATGCCGCTGTGATCTATACAGGATCGCAAACAAGATCTGCAATGTCCACGTCTGCATCTCGATCGAAGGTTGGGCTGCTAGAGCATGAGATCAACAGCCTTACTAAAATACTATGCGTTGTCACACTATCACTGTCCGTGATCCTAGTCGCTTTAGAAGGGTTTGAACCCACCAGCGATAAGGAATGGTATATTGCTATCATGATTTACCTTATACTCTTTTCTACCATCATTCCAATGAGTCTGCGGGTAAATCTTGACATGGCCAAAACGGTTTATGGTAGATTTATAGAGAAAGACAAGGGCATTCCTGGCACAATCGTGCGGACAAGCACGATTCCAGAAGATCTTGGGAGAATAGAGTATCTTTTATCTGATAAAACAGGCACTTTGACTCAAAACGGTAAGTTTTCTTTTAGATCTAAGCATACGATGGCTAATTACTAATTTATTTAACATTAGAGATGGAGCTAAAAAAGATCCATGTCGGCACGGTGTCATACGCCAATGAGGCAATGGAAGAGGTTTCTTCTTTTGTATATCAAGGCTTCTCAGTGGGCGGTCCCGCGGGCGGGAATGAACTGCCTTCTTTTAACAGCTCCTCTATTCAGCCAAATTCCGGACCAACAACTAGAACCCGACGCGAAATTAGTTCTCGAGTCAGGGACTTGATCTTAGCCCTTGCGTTATGTCACAATGTCACCCCAACAAAAGAGGAGGAGAATGGTGAGACTATCACTACCTACCAGGCTTCTTCACCCGATGAAATTGCCATCGTGAAATATACAGAAGAGGTTGGACTCAAACTTTTCCATCGGGATAGGCAGTCCATAGTCCTTAATGTCGCTAGTGCCAGCAGCACTCTGATAAGGGCCAAGATCCTGGACGTCTTCCCATTTACTTCTGAAAGTAAAAGAATGGGAATAATAGTCCAATTCTCTGACCAATTTCAGTGTTGTCCACCACATCTCAAAGGCGAAATCTGGTTTTTCCAAAAGGGAGCTGATACCGTCATGTCGGCTATCGTGGCAGCCAATGACTGGCTTGATGAAGAGACCGCGAACATGGCTCGAGAAGGCTTACGAACACTAGTCATAGGGAGGAAAAAACTCTCAGCTGAACAGTATCAGGATTTCTCTAAAAGCTATAAAGAGGCTTCCCTTTCCCTCAGCGATAGAGATAATCTAATGGCGACCGTGGTGCACGACCACCTTGAGCGCGACCTTGAACTTCTAGGTGTTACTGGGGTTGAGGACAAGCTGCAGAAGGACGTGAAACCATCTCTTGAGCTGCTTCGCAATGCTGGCATCAAGATCTGGATGCTTACTGGGGATAAAGTGGAAACAGCGCGCTGCGTTGCGGTGTCCTCCAAACTTGTCTCGCGTGGACAGGCTATCAATACCGTCACAAAATTAAGGAATACAGAGGCAGCAAATGAAGCCTTAGACTTCCTCCGCAACAAGACTGAGTCCTGTCTACTAATTGACGGCGAATCGCTCGGATTGATGCTTTCGCAGTTCCGGATTCCGTTCATAACAATCGCCGTGCGACTTCCTGCAGTTATCGCGTGTCGCTGCTCTCCAATGCAAAAGGCTGAAATTGCTACGCTAATTCGACAACATACTAAGAAACGCATTTGTTGCATAGGAGATGGTGGTAACGACGTATCTATGATACAAGCCGCAGACGTTGGCATTGGGATCGTTGGAAAAGAGGGTCGACAGGCGTCTCTTGCTGCCGATTTCAGTATAACGCACTTCCACCACCTCACAAAGCTTCTATTCTGGCACGGTCGCAACTCTTACAAAAGGTCTGCTAAACTGGCGCAATTTGTTATGCACCGTGGCCTAATTATAAGTGCATGTCAGACTATGTTTAGCATTGCAAGTCACTTCGACCCTAAGGGATTGTTTATAAACTGGCTTCTCGTCGGTTATGCGACCATCTACACCAACGCCCCCGTATTTTCTCTTGTCCTCGACCGAGATGTCGACGAAGGCCTGGCAAACCTGTACCCCGAACTATACAAGGAACTGAAATCGGGAAAGAGTCTTAGCTACAAGTCCTTCTTCACTTGGGTTCTCGTTTCTGTATATCAGGGCGCTATCATCGAAGGTCTTGCGCAGATACTCGTTGGTGAAATCAAGGGTCCTCGGCTAGTCAGTGTCTCTTTCACCGCCTTAGTTCTCAACGAACTTATCATGGTTGCTGTGTCTATCACCACATGGCATCCTGTCATGATACTCTGTATCGTGGGCACCGCTATGGTTTATGGCGCCAGCGTCCCTTTCCTCGGCGATTACTACGATCTAACATACGTTATCACATGGGGCTGGGCATGGAAAGTGGCTGCCATCTGTGCAGTGTCACTAATTCCAGTTTGGGCCGTTAAGCTGATATCTCAGACTTGGAGCCCACCAAGCTACCGCAAAGTACGGGGATAAGGGAGGCCAGACCTGTACAGGTCGCGGTACGTGTTATTTTGTTCCTCCGGGGCTAGTTAAATACGTGAAGGTTTTGGTCTTATACTTCACTTTTTACGTTTGATGTTTGCACTTAACGGTTTTTCGCGGTTATGATCTATGGGTTGGCATTCTTTATATTCTCTTACCGCGATTTTTGGGTTTCTGAGTGTCATGTACAGTACCGAGCATGTGTTTCGATGGATCGTTTCCTTGTAGATCTCGTTTTCTTCCAATTTTGGCCATCATATGTTCGATATACCCATCTATCACGTCCCCTATTAATATAAGCTATATATCTTTCACCAAGAGGTAGCCTCTCATTATTAAATAAATTAGACATCGATAACAAACGCACCGCCGACGTATTATGTTATTGACTAAGCTGTCCGGTATATACAACACAGGATTGTTGATAGAACGAGGATAAAATGGGCATGAGAATTAACTCCAGTAAACAAAACAGACTGCTAATGGTGATTTGAAGACGAGATCCACCTGCAACCAAAACGCCTGGGGGAGGATGGGACACGGTTTGAGTATGGAGGTACCATGTATTAATCAATAACCGCCGCGCTGGCCTGCCGCTCCTGATCTAGAATGTCCGCCTCCGCTGGAGCTAGAGTCAAATGAGTTGTGGGATCCTAGTGAAGGGGGTTTACTACCTCCGCCGTGCAACCGCGCGCGAAGTCGATCCTGGGCCGATGATACTGATCGATCTATATCAGGACGCGATAGTTGTGTCCCGGATGTTTGGTGTGACCCGGCCCGTTGGCTAGGGAGAGGTCTCGCGCCGCCTACTGAGTGAGAACGGCCTGTTCCGCTGGGTGAAGTCGCACGGTCATAGGCCCCGCCCTGCGGTCTCAGCCCAGATGCGGTGGGACGTTGTGGTAAATTATTCGGCGAAGGCTTCAGCGAGGACGAGGTGGAGCTCTGATGGCCCAGCATGCTGTTCTGGCTTCGGCCAGCCCGAAGACTTCCCGTCGATTGCTGTGGCTGTGGCCGTCCCGGGTCGTCCCAGAGATCTCCGAGTCCGCCGCCGCCGCGGCCTCCAGAGGGAGATGTGCCTCCATAGCCCTGAAAGGACGTCTGAGAGGTGGCGATTGCAGGAGTGTTGGCGGCTGATTTCTTGTCTGGAGGCAGCCAGGGGGGCAATCTGCGACCCTTCTCGGTGTAGTATGCTCGTAGAACGTTGGAGATGTGAGAGAGATCCTCATTTTCAGGGTCGTCGGTCTCATCGGAAGATATGGCACGGCGAAGAGAGGTGAAACGGGTTCCGAGATTGGATATCGATGGTATGGAGGAGAAGTAGGATGCCATGGCGAATCGGCGGCCCGCGGGCAGCGGTTTCGTGGATGGTCGTGTCGCAGCGAACGAGAAACAGTTGGCGTCGAGGAAGAGGGTATTATACGGAGTACTCGAGCGGAATGGCGGTGGACAGGCGGGCCTGTCTGTTTGTGCAGAGGTGAAACATGGAGATATATTTACGAGGTTGCTGGAGATATATTTACCGTCGCCGTCACATGGCCGCCGCAGAGCGCCCTGGAGAGCTCTCGACTCCAGCCTGAACACTCACGGACGGAGGAAGACGACGTTGTTATTCTTTCAGCTCTAGATACATTGAACCCTACGCTTGATCACCGGGGGGAAGAAGCCCATTCGCCTGGTATATCCCAAACTCCATGCAGACATTGTCCTTAACCACTTTTGTATATAGCCTTCGTGATATGTTTATGCGAAGATAGAGTCTCGGGTTGGGGCTTCGGCTTCATATTCAATTTCCACGCGTGCGCCCTTCTTGCGTGGTCTCGATGGGGCTGTTGGCCGTTTTCTCTTGGATGCGGTGCTGGCTTTCTTCTGTGTCTTCGCATCGCCGGCCTCGTCACCGCTGTCTTCTTCTTCTTCTTCATCGTCATCCTCTTCCTCGTTGTCGGTCTCCTCGCTGCCCGCGTCTTCGCTCTCAATACCAAGCCAATCCTCGAGATCCTCCATATCCTCGTCCTCGTCAAGATCACTAACGTATTCGACTTCTCCGACACCATCCTCCTCCTCTAGCTCTTCCTCGATTCCTTCATCGAGGTCCTCATCGCGTTGGCCTTCTCCCTGCCGTTCCAGCCCCTTGAGAACCTTCTTCCATATGTTTTCCTGCACGTTGAGGGGCTGTTCGCCGTATGCTCCACTGCGCAGTCGCTCGATAAGCTCTCTCTCGATGGCCCTCTCGAGTTTTGCGGCAGCCTCAGCCTTTCGTTCCCTTGTCTCCTCTCGCCTTCTAATTTTAGGAGCGAGCTTCGGAACCAGCTTCTCACCAAGGCGCTCTTCTTCCTTGGCTAGCTTTCTCATGCGTATGTTGACCTGGGTGAGTCGAGTAAGGCGTTGCTTGCATTTGTGAATCAGAAACTTAGGCCAGTATATCAGACGTTCGTCCAGCTGTGCGAGGGCTTTGGCGTAATTCGAAGACAATTTGATCTTTTCCCACCACCTATTGGGCATATGAGAGCGCTCCGCCGTCTTCATGTAAAGGTACATTGCACCTGTACTAGGATCCGACCTGACGGTTGCATAACGCGAGTTTGCCAGCGGGCATGACTGTCGGTTGCAGAACCCAGTGACGTTGTATTCGTTGCGACAGAAATTTTGGCCCTTGTCAGTTCTTAATACGCAAAACCGTTGTTAGAAGCACTCCAAAAATCGAGTCCGCGATGATGCACGCGAGTGGAATATTCTACATACTTGAGCTTGTAGGAGCAAAACTGCTGATTGATCACCTGCCAGACAATTTCGTCGGAAGCCATTTGGGCAGTCTAACCCCAGTATCGACCCTGCGTCCGTCGTTGTAAGCACTTGATTCCATTTGATTTCTTCGTCGAAAATAATTTTTACCTTTTCTTTGATTGGGTCACGTGACATGGCTTTTTTTAGTTCGACCTCGAGTTGACATCGACGACTTCAACCTCGACATCGCCAGGTACAAGCAGGAAAAATGGTGTTTGCTATGCTCTATTCACCTAGGGTTGGAGCTCCGCTGCATCCAGAAAGGATACTCAGCTCTGAACTTGAAATATCCCTGTATGAGTTATGGAGCAGCTGCAGCTTTCGGTAGCCCCTTTTGGAATTCTTCCTCTGATATCCAGAACGCGCTATGACTGCTGCTGTAACTAATTGGCGGGGCTTCTATACGGAAAATCCCGCCAAAGTGAGATGAAAGAAAGTCTTCTAGACCATGGCTAAGTCACTTGGGTATCAGGACGGTCTTGTCCTTCGACCTTCACTCTGCGATCTTACCTGGTCTTTAGAAGCTCTGACTGGCTATCTATTCATGAAATAGACAACTTACAATTAATGACCTTCTTTCGATATCCTACAAGGGGATTCTGGGCTAAACCGTCTACCAGGCTAGGATCTCGACTTAGTGTGAAGAGAGTGGCGCGATCCAGCGTCATCATTCTGATACTCGCTGTCCAGTTCGACATCACAGAAGCCTGATACAGAGTATGATGCGTGATAGCAAGGGGTACTGCTGTAACCGATGCAACTCGAGCTTTTCATCGGTAAAATACTACCACGCTCACGTCAGATTCTCTATCAACCACAATATCTGCAACCTATGTTCAAGAGATTTTGAGACGTTCATTGGCCTTCAAGAGCACCTCGAGCATTTCCATCTCTATTGTGAACCGTGCCACTGGTTTGCGCCCTCGGTGATAGGCTTACGCCAGCACAATACCTCCAGACACTTCTTATGTAACGTCTGTGGCGATTACTTTCCAAATGCACATGAGCTCAACGGGGTATGTTAGGATTGCAGCTTGGCCCAGGAGACACTTATGTCCGTGATGTTAGGAATTAATTCGTTGGTTTCTTCTGTTGATTTATAGCACGCATTCAAGCATCGACCACGCGGAGTCTACTGCTATTGCTGCCCTCAAGATTTCTCCACCCTCTCAGCAATGTTCAATCATCTTGAATCCGGAAATTGTTCGTCGGGGATTGGTTCTGACGATATATTGGAACTTGCAGCAACTTTTGCTCGCAGCACAGCACCGCTCGAAGGATATATCTTCTTCTGTCTTGGGTGCAGGAAAGCTTTTCGCCGAATGTGTGATCTCCTGCAGCATTCTGAGACTAGCTCGTGTGGAGAAGGCTACTGGAAGGGAACGGGCAATATAGGGTCTCTAGTCACATATATCGCCAACAATATCTCAAAGCTCGTCCCAAAACCAGAGGAATTCGAGGTCAAGGCGGGATCGAGCTCGGCACATGACGACCCGGATAAAACTCCTCGTCCAACATTCACTATCCCATCGATCGTGGTTACGAGACCAAGCTAATATCAGTACTGCGTATACGGAAGAGGTAGCCAGCTTTTCTAGGCCGACAACTTTTTGTTCAATTCTCATCGGCTACATCCCTTCCCCCCATATGTCATCAAGGAGCCTTCTATGCTGCTTACTCCCTCATTTTTGATTGGATGACTACCTCCCTTTAAATGCTGCTGGAATTTTTACCCTGGCCTTGATGTGTACTGCCATTGCCACGCCACTTCTATTTGTACGGGATAGACTAGATAAAACTAACGTGCTCCTCTCCCTAACTTTTTGGGGGTCTTTTCCAAAGAGGCTCACAAAGCACCGCGCAAGAACATGAGCCACTCCCTCCACCATAGCCCGTCTCTGAGTTAGTGTACTGTTGTTAAGTAGGAGGTGTCATGGTGCAGCGATGCCGCGGCTCTTTTCTTCACAGGCCCCGACCGAGATGCCGAGGTTTCGCGGCTGTCGGCTCCATCGCGGCCAAAGCTGTCACACTGTCGCTCTTCGCGGCAGCAGGCAATACATGTACCGACATGTTCTTCTGTCACCCTTACCTATAAAGATATCTCGTCTTCTGAGGCAGTCGTACCACCACACTGCTAGCCTACAGTAGCTTTCATCAGTCAACCAGCTACGCCGGTAAACCATTAACGGAGAACTAAATATTTACCCCCGCGGGACAACCCAATTTGTCCGCCGCCCTTTCGGAATATCCTACTAGGCCACAGCGCTGGGCCCTTCGCAATGTCGTACCCCACGGACGAGGTCACGGTTAGCTACCATGACCGTGTAGCCGTCATCACCGTAAACCGGCCTAAGAAGCTCAATGCGATGACCGAGATACACTACTATCTCTTGGGGCAGAAGATGCGCGAGGTCGCTGCTCGAGATGATATCTTCATTACAGTACTTACTGGCAATGGTCGTTTCTTCTCTGCGTAAGTCAGGTGTATCATGAAAGAGGGGCCCTGAATGCAAAAGTCAGCTCTAACATCCAACTACAGAGGTGCGGACGTGGTACAAAGCGTCTTCAAAAAAGGCGATAACATAGACGGGCGTCGAGATATCGTCCAAGGTTTCGTCTCTAACAACATTGACGTTACCCATACCTTCTACACTCACCCGAAGATTCTGGTTGTTGCTCTCAACGGACCAGCGGTCGGCTTTTCAGCCGCTCTCACAGCATACGGAGACTTCATTTACGCCACCCCTCACGCCTACATCCTGACGCCGTTTTCATCTCTCGGTCTGGTTCCGGAGGGAGGCTCTAGTCACACCTTCGTGAAGAGAATGGGTGTTGCGAAGGCCAAAGAAGCTCTTATCATGAGTAAACGTATTTCGTCCGAGGAGCTCCTGCAAAGCGGCTTCGTGAACAAAGTGTTCACCCCACCAAGCGGAAAGGAAGACGACTCAGAAGGTTTTCTGAAGATGGTCCTGCGCGAGATTGACCTGACTCTAGGCACGCATTTAAACCAGGACAGTATGTTGAAGATCAAGGCTTTGATCCAGGCGCCAGACCGAGATACGTTAGATAAGCAGAATGTCCGTGAAGTATTTGGAGGTCTGGAGCAGCTTGATCTGGGCATTCCCCAAGCTGAATTCCTCAAGATTGCTTCCGGCGAGAAAAGGCATAAGCTATAACTCATGCGACCATGAAATAAAACGGCGTCGGATGATCTTCGGGAAGGGTTTGTCTTTATCCCTAACATATTTATAGAATTCCCTAGGTAGACGGTCCACTTATGATTTGTGTACATATATTATCTTACAATCTAAGCTTCATGAATGATATAATTTTGCTGATGCTAATCACTGTCCTCTTCACCATTATTCGGTTGTATCCTTCCATCGAGTATATCTCTCCACTGACCAAGAAATTCGCCCATTCCCGCTGGCCCCCCTATAGAAGCGTCTACCACGTCTTTTGGAAGCTTGTGTGCTGAATATGGCGCTGCATTCATGTTTGCCCCTATTGGGTTCCCTCCCGATATCAGTAGAAATAACGGTATTTCAGAGACCTCCTCAACATCAGAATCTCCATCCTCGTCTTGATCACTTTCCACTAAGGTGGGATCAGTCTGGAACCCTGGCTGAAGTGGGTCACCGATATGTAGTCGAACAACTTGTTCCTCAAAATTATTAGTCTGCCCATTAACCACAGCATCTCGTTCTACCTCCTGGCCAACTTTGAGTATCTGTTGCCAGGAAAATAGGAGGGGATCGGTCTTTGGAGCGAAGGGGTTAATATCGATAAGCCACACTCGCTTGTATGGTGGAGGAACATAAACGTCGAATACAAAATCGGAGTCGGGGAAGGTATCTCGTATATTTTGATCAAAAAATGCCTGAATTACTCGGAGAAGGTCATTCCGCATATCGGATAAAAAGTCATAGTATGTCAAGTCACGCTGACACAAACATATTAGCTGTCGATGACGGACGAAACATCGAAACTCGAGAGAAGTATTGACGTTGAAATATTTGCGGAGCACCAGGTGATAAGGCACGGACTGTTGATTGTCGTCCTGTTCTTGCTGTCCTCCATCAGAAACACAGTCCTCAAAGGCATGGTCCAGGTCATGATTCATGAAGTTGCTACTTTTGAGGAGCAGGTAGACGTCGTTGGCTGTCCTGCATTGCATGTCATTCGTGGCCAATATCCACTTTGCATCTTTGGGAGCACTCCAGTTGAGCTTTGGTGACACTTGGCCCTCAAGCTCTGTGATTTTCGCCTTTACCTCTGCATGCACGTCTGGCCATTCCTGCGAAGGGTCGTAAACATGGCTCTCATCATCAGATTCCTCTTTGTCAGAATTGCTGTCGGACGCAGACGTGGACGCAGTCCAGCTGTCATCGTCCGAGAGATAAAGGCTATTTTCATCCGGAGGAAGGATGATGCCATCGGCGCGAATATAGTTTATGAAGGCATGTGGCAGCGGAATGAGACGCGCCTTTGGAGATATGGATCGATAACTACGAAAGTAATGGTATTAATTCAAGCGCCGAGTCCCTCGAGAAAGCGAAACGTACAGAGAATACCATGAATGGTATGAGCAGTTAAGTATATGCGATCTGGTGACCGGAGGAAACGCGATTAGGTTTCGTCCTGGAGTGCCAGTCTGGGGCCTGGAAGGGGTAGTCATGGCAAAATGATAATAAGCAACCTTTGATACTGCTGAAGATCTAAATCGAGATAACTCTGAAAAGAAATCGATTCCATTGAACCTGTTCCGATGGACCTGGCCGGGCCCGGCGCCCCGTCGTATCACGTGATGAATAGATAAGCCGGGCAAGGTCAACCTCTTATGGGTTTACCACCGTTGACATCAAGAGACTCAGCTTCCACGGCTAGGCCAGGGGTCGGTGATGCAGCTTGCAAACCAGTACATCCGATGGCGACCGACATACCGGACGCGATAGCTCTCAATTCGTGGGAGGAGGCGTTCCAATTTCCCATACCGACAGTTCGGCGTGCCGAACAAGAACTCCGCAGGGATGCCGAGAGCAATAAAGACAAGCTGAGGTCACTGGTTGGGTATGATGACACTTTTGGGAAACGTCTGCTACACCGAGGATAAATGGAGCTGATATACAGTTGCGAAGTGTGAAGTACCGGGAGCTTCTTGGGACCGCGCAGACAATTGTGGACATGAAGAATGATATACAACAAGTCGAGTCTACACTTTCTAGCGTTGGCAGACGATGCAATTCGCGGTTCATAGGGGTCAAGACCGAATCTACTCGTGTTTTCAAAGATGGTAGCCCTGGAATAGGTGAGAAGACATAGGATTGAGTTGGTTTCTCCCTAAACAAAGCTGATATGTACGCAGAGAGCGACACACGACTGCTCACCGCCCACCTGTCTCTCCTCCGAAACTGCACCAACTGCGTCGTAAAGCTGATTCGGAAGCGTGGATCGGTAGTTCTCGCCGCGAAGCTGTTGGTAATTTCGAGGCTTCTACTGAAGGCTCTTTCACAGAGCGAAAGTGTACCCCCCTATGTGGACAGCTTGAAGAAGAGTTTGACATCTCTACGGGCTGTGTTGCTTAAACGAGTGAAAAGACGCTTGGCTGCAGCGAATACTACTGCAGATAGATTGGTCGAAGTACTTTCCGCCTTCTGCTTGGCTACAAGCTCGACTTCTAGCGATGCAATTCGCCATTTCTGTGAAGTGCGAAAAAGTGCCATCAGTCAAGGAATATTACTAGAAGCTCAGGATAATGGCATTCTTCTTGCTCTCAAGTTGTATCTGAAGACCTTGCGACAGATAGAACACCTTGTCTCTGGACCCTTAGCAAATATGCTAGAAAAGCTAACGAGTCAACCACTGCTTGGGGACCCGGAAATTCTTCAGCTAGGCGAGTTGAACGTTGATGTCTTGAAACCGTGGATTCTGGCTGATATCCAGCACTTTATTCCCTGGATCAAGTATACTGAGATATCGAAGCCGGAAAGAGACGATTATTTGAAAGCCTGGTCTCGAGAGGCACTCGAGATGTTTTCTTCTCAGGCGAAGCTGAAAATGAAAGATTCGCATGATTTTGGTGAAATTTTGAACTTACGAAAACAGCTTTTGCAGTCATGGCTACTTGTTCATTCATCAACGCCAACCCATTCGGACTCACAGACGTTAGAGAGTTTACAGGGCGTCGTCAATAATCAGTTGATTTCGATTCTCCGGAACCAGGCTGAAGGTCTTAACCAAATTGGAAGAGAAATCGCTTCTGTCGTAAAAAGCAACCAAGTGACAGACGAATACAACAAAAAAAGGGCTGCTTTATGGGAACCAAGATTTTCGTCCACCGATGTTTCTGAAGGGGCAACGGTTTTCAAGGAAGAAATCGTCAATAGGACCCTGGGTAGAGGGGCCCGCGTTCTAGAGATCTTGAACTTATACCAAAGCTGGATCGGAGACATTCATGCTAGAGCCGCTCTAATTAGGGGGATGAAAAATGATAATTGGGAGGATTTTGTTGAAAATGGCGGCGAGGAAGACGTTATAGATTATGTCAATAGGAGTCTGCGGGATGAAGATCCTGCACTTTTCATAGAGGAGCATCGAAACTCGCTGATCAACGGGTTTTCGTCTCTAGAGACTACGATGACTAGTCTACGGAGCGAGCTTTCCGGCCCTCATAAAGCATTCAAAGCTGTATTCCTTCTTCGCGCCATCCGTGAGATTCAAAGCAAGCTACCAAAGGAACTACCTAAGGATCATCAGCAGCGTTTTACACCGAGTATTGTTCCGGAGCTTCAAGATATCGTTGCTTCTGACATTGTGTGTCGGCTTTCGGAATATATGGACAAGTTGAAACCCGGTCAGATTCCACCAAGGTGCATTGGAAGGTCACTATGGGACGGAAAACCTGAAATGCCAGTTCAGCCGTCCCCAGCAGCATTCAAACTCCTACACAAGCTTGCACTCGCGATGGATGATGTGGGAGCGGATTTGTGGAACCCTAGCGCTGTGCTCGTTATGAAGCAGGTTTTCATGAAGGCATTGACCGCATGTCTCCAAGAGAATGCCACAAAAGTCACTGGCGAAGTCAACACTAGAGCCAATGCGGATGAAGACAAGGAGGAAGTGGAGGAAGAGCAAGCCGAGGACCAGGAGAGAGGGGGGACTCCAGGGCGCGGCTCAAACTTTTCTGTCAAACGGGATTGTCAAGTACAAACTCTTTTCGATGTGATGTACTTGAGCAATGTAATGGTGCCCGAATCGACGGCAGCAAAAAGTCAAAGCCCTGCTGGACCAGGTAGCTCGATAACCTCCCTACTTGAGCACGCCTTGGGACTTGAAGGCGACACAGTGGAATTACTCAGGAAAAGATCCTATGCATCCTGGGAGCGAACCCGGCTTCTCTTCGGGCTTCTTGTATGTTGACATAGCTATAGAGTTTATTGCTGCCTACTGCGAATATCTGAACATTCTTCTTCTCCCGCAAAAAGGGGTAAAAAGTTGATAGACAAAGAAAGGAGAAAATTTCCCGACGCTAACCTGGCACGTGATGAAAGTTTTCCGGCGCGCGCGTTTGCCATTTCAACTTCAACCTCCCCACGAGATATCGCCGAAACCACGATCTATACCACCACAACATCGACATGGCGCATCCAAGGCTCCCTTTTCTCTATCCTAATCTTCTACGCTATGTGAGAGCATGCGAACCCACCACATATCGATCTATTTGCCGCTCCACTTTTCACTCAAGTCGCGCTTGTGACCAAGACACCCGTTTTCAGAAGCGTTACGGACCAGCGGTAGAGCCACGGTCGCGTCCTTCGCAGGGCCCAGCCGATGACACTGCGCCCGATCAATCTCCAAGCTCGGACGGGAAAGCAGAATCGGCAGTAGCTCCAAGCGATAAAGCATCCAATGACACTCACAAAGCCGAGAAAGACTATGACAAGGACCCGAGGGACGGATCTCTTCCGGAGACCATCTTTGAAGGGAGAACTGAACAGAACGAACCGCCTGGTTTGATCGAAGTTGGATCAAGCAATGGAATTAGTGACACTCCCGCACAAAATGGCTTAGGCTCTACATACAAAAACTCGGAAACGCGCAAGGATACGGAGGATTCTCCAGTGAACGCGATAGAACCTTACATCCACGTTCGTGGCCACAAGCCTCCACCTTCGCATAATCCTTACGTCCACCACTTTGATACCTACACCTTAGTGAATGGCCTCAGTAAAGCTGGTTTTACTGAAGGCCAAGCGATTTCTATAGCCAAATCAATCCGTGGACTACTGGCAGTAAACCTTGGGGCCACTCGTGAAAGGCTGATATCAAAGTCTGACTTTGAAAATGAGGAATACCTCTTCAGGGCAGCATGCTCCGAACTACGAAACTCCATACAAACGTCTCGGAATGCCGAGATACAGTCACAACGTACACGACGTGCTTTGATTCAGCATGAGCTAGATATCTTGACACAACGCATGACACAAGATCTTGCGGGTTTAAAAGATGACTTGAAGGAAATGTTCAACAATCAGAAAATCTCGACACGAGAGTTACAGCGGACCATTGACACGGCGATCCAAGAATTAAATTATCAGATCACTGTATCTCTAAACAGTGATGGGAAAAGCGAAGTGGAAGGGCTTCGATGGGTTCTGACCCGCAGAGCCGTCATTGCCATCGCTACTAGTGCTAGTGAGAATCCCTTAAACCCTGTTATAGCTTCGATTTGACAGCACTGACAAACATTCAAATTAAATCTAGGCATGATTATACTTGCTCTTCGATATCAATCCTATAAAGTTCAACAGCATGAAGCTGCGAAGAAAGCTGCTGCTGAATCCGAGGAGGTTGCCATTGGCAATATTGTACAAGTTACAAAACAATAATCTACACAGTATTTAGGCCACGATAAGGGGGCTTCTAATCTATCTATTTTTTGACGATAGATTTTATCTGCACAAAATATCCGATTCTTTTGCTGAAATAAAATTTTCATTAGAAGTTTTTCGTAGACCTTCACCTTTACTAACCTATTTGAGCCGCAGTGTTCACCCTGTGCTGCGAGAGAAATGGTCTTCTAAAAGGGTAAATAGCAAATATTTACCTAGAGACTTCATCCTTCAATATCTAGTGGTTAATCTATGAAGACCTATACATCTTTCTACTGGTTATTCTAGTGGAGCTATTGGTCGATCAACGAATTTATCAATAGGGTCTTATAAAAATTTTGGAGGTAAAATACTATATACACAAAAGATAACGTCATGACGCTGTTGCATCAGGCGATGGATATTCAATCACAGAAGTCGTGTTACTAGAAGTCCATCCGTAAGGTTATGCTTGGAGCAACCCTTTCTTGTTCGTGTAAACTCCGTTTGTTTGGATCATCGCTTGATCCAACCGTCCTCAAAATTTCCTCAACAAGGCTCTTGGACTTTGGATCCATGTTGGCTATGAACCCTCTGAAAGTGATCTGATCGATTTTCGCGAGCTCCAGTAAGCATGTTGCTGTGTCTCTGTAAACCGAGTAACCCTCACGCCTCGCTCGTCCCAATAGAGTAGGCACCAACAACGACAAGGCCATAGGTTTAGCAGATTCAGGAATTTGAGAAGATCCTAAGCAAGTAACCAAAGTTTGGATGATGTGAGACCTCGTGTTTTCGGGGTCGATGGGGATATCGTTACCCCTGTCGGGCGTTTGTGTTACAAATGCTAGGAGTCTTGGAAAAAGGAATCGGGCGATCACATCATCAGTGCCAGATCGCGGGTTGGGCTTTAATAGCAGAGAGCGGATGCAACCTGCTGCAACGCTACCAAGTCCACGATCCTGTAAACAGTCGAGTAGCTCTTGCATAGCTCGAGTGATAGATGGGTCGTGAGATTGAAGGATAGACCCTGTATTAGTTAGAAGAATTGTTATGCCAAGAAGAGTATTTTTAGCGCAAGAAAGCGAGGTATCAGATTCTCGACGTTGGGCAACGCTTAGAATATGGAGAAGCTTTGCCAAGCAGGCTTGAACTTGACGACTGGCGCTTGTGGTCTCCTCCTCAGGGGTAATACGGATTGTATCTAAACTTTTGCGAGATTGTCGCGACAGCTTTTGAAGGAACTGTTTGAATATTGGCAAGACTTTGGGCACAATGTCAGCTTGACAGACTCCCGTTGCAAAGATCGTCGTAAATATATGTACTATGCAAATGTGGAGGTCGTCTCGGATGACGGAGGGGAAGACTGATGTAATATCCACGAGTGAGGAAAGGGACTGTTGAATTAGTATTATTGATTCCTCGGAGATGTCTGATCGAGCTTTGGGAGATGATTCTCCAAGGTTTGGCAGTACGCCCGCAATCACCAAAATGATGTTACGTGTTAGCTCAAATAATTGTTCAATATCGTCTGACAAGTGCTCCGTGGAGCTGCTATCTCTTGTTGCAGAAGGATGATGAAGAGCTAGACCTCGAACAATGTGAACGATGACAGATTGAATAGTTAGATTTTGGGTCATCACTATTCGGTTCAACGTGTCAATTGTCTCGGAGAATATTGCGTCTTGATAAATGGTGTTTCCAGCAACGGAAGGATGCAAGATCTTCCGTAGGGCTTGAAGAATTTCGAGAATTTGAGGCGGGCTACCGCTCTGGCTGATTAAAGCATCGAAAGCTAGGCCGAAGAGGACAAAAAAGAAAGCTACCGGTTCATCCTGATAATTGATTTGGTTTTCTTTGGCTTTCAATTCGCCGTCTTGGCTAGAGTCACTTCCGAAGCTATTCGGTTCTTGGGTGTCCTGCTTTCTATTCAACGCATCGAACACGAAATTGCTATCTTTTTCAACAAGTATAGCGATAGCGTCCACGAAGTTTAACCAAGAATCTTGATAAAACTGAGGAGAAAATGAGTCAGTATGCTTAAAAGCAGCGAGCTAATTAACATACCTCGAGAAGAATTTCCCTATTCAAAGCTGCATAGATATCGTTGGGGTTATCGGAAAACCTAAGTGAATCTGTCGTACCAGATATTTCGGGTTCAAATCTTAATCGCGCAAACTCTTGGAGGGAGCAAAGCCAGAGTGGGGTTAGCATCGCAGTATAAGGGGATACAATGTCGACCAGATAGTTCTGTTCGTTGCTAATGATTTGTAACCGCGCCCACGCAGAGTATAGTGCTAACTTCACCATGACGCGAGCGTTAGGATTAAGCCCTTGCAAATCCCCAATCTCGGTCATACCCGGTTTACCTAGGGACGGATTAGAGAGTGATCAATATACAGGGCGAAACAACACCTACTAGCAAAATTCTCTAGCCCCACAACGAGAAGTTTGAAAATACGACCCATCCTTTCGACGCTGGTTACGATTCCAGTTCCAACAAAGGTTGCACAGACGTTTATTGCTTCAGAAACAAGTTCAGGAGACGAATCCGCAGCGAAGGCGGGGGTCAACGCGGATGCAATCTGGGCTTGATATTGTTCAAGCAGCGATGCTTCAGTAAAGTCGGGATCGGGTGTCCGCCCAAAGATCTGTCAACCATGTTGTTAGTAGTTTCTTAGCTTCCAAACATGCGTTCAGCTACTTTAGCCTACCTTTAAAACCTGGTCCAATATCTTCAATCCCCAGATACGGAGATCTATAACATTCGCTGTCGAAGCAGAAAAAGCCATTCGAACGATATCACCAATTCTTTCCTGTAAAGCAGTTTCAGAAGGAACAGTCTGATCCGGTAATATTTCGCCCTTGACTATTGTCAGAAGCTCCCCAAGACACCCAATGACAAAATTTCGGGTTTGCCATTTCAACAACTCTTGACCACCAGTTGATGTATCATTGGCTTCTCGGTTATCTCCAGCAACCGCGGTAGCAAAACCAGCTACCTCATCATCCGGAAGGTCAGGGCCTCCAGCAGATGTGGCAGTTACTGGGGGTTGGGACACCTGGTCATTGCGTTTGGTGCGAGTCTTTGTGAGGACTTTTTGAAATCGTTCAATCCAAACTATGGTATCTTTGAGCCCTGTCTGTTGGAGCCAGTTATGGATTATGTCTTTGAGAAGGGTATTCTCTGGGGCGTTGTCGATTGCTATCCATAACTCATCCTCGAAAGTTGAAGATGCGGTTTGAACGACTCGATCTGCACCTCTTTTCATAAGATTGCTCAGGCCGTAGACTGCTGCCTGCTGTATTTGTTTGTCTGTCGAGGCTAATTCCTTTTGTAGCCATTGGACGTAGCCTGAAAAATCCATATACTGTGGCGCATAGAGTGACAAGTGGTCAAGGCACTGGGAGCTAACATCAATTAGCGGAGCGTCACGCTCTAATTGGAATTCTTTGACGATAGTGAACACCAAATCCCTCATTTTTGTGACATCTCTGAGGTCTGGTCCAATCACATTGACGAGCGCATCAACACATCGGCCAATTGCTAGAGGAGTTGAGAATTCGGCTTCAAAATTGGATGTACCGAGGGTTGATGCCTCGCGGTTATGTGTATCCGCAGCATAAAGTCTTGCAAGCATTCCGAAAGCTGCCGCTACATATGCAGAAAATGTCAGGCCGGCGGAGTCTATAACGCGAACAAACCCTTCTAAAGCCCAAAAGTGGACAACCGGATGCGGATCATTGCACAGAGACATAAGAACACCAACTATCGTTTTCAGGTGGAAACCAGCCGCCATTCCTCCTACTTGCGCATGTATAGATCCTAGGGCGGCCGCACATCCGGCACGGACATGTGGATCGCGATTCTCAACGATAACATCAACAAGTCTATTTATTTCCGAGTTCGTGTAAGCGTTACCGGAATTATTGCAGAGACGACCAAGCGCTTCAAAGGCAATGATTCGGATAATATAGTCAGGATTGGTTAGAAAGGTCTAAGGAAGTATAAGATCAACATTACAACCCCAAAAACTTAGGATGATATGAGAATACAAACCTGAATAAGCTCTTGAAAAATCTTCTCAACAGCGGCATGTTTCAAGTTTCCGGAAAGATACGGTGTTTCATTTACTGCAACTCGAAGGGTGAATAAAAGGGCAAGAGCAATGTTTGCAGTCATGGCGGCCTTGCGACCTGGATTTCGGTTGAGACTATGCGATGAAAGCAGGGTCGCAATTTGCTCGACACTACTCTCTTGGACCTTTGGATTTTGAAGAGGTAGAGTAACCGAAAAAAGCTCAATGGCAGAATTGACAACTCCAGTTGAAGGTGGGTCGGGAAGGTCATAAGAAGTTGTGCTTTCGGTAAAGAACAGTAGAATTGGATCGTGCTCCCTTGCTTGGCACATCGGTGTATTCAACTTTACAATTGGTATTAGTATGAGATGGCGTATTGACTGTGACAAAAAAGACTTACGGAGCTATCGACCGGATGACTTGTTGCCTCTGTCAAACTTGTCTTATTAAAAGGACTGGATTTGGGTTCTCCTGGCATGAAATTCCGAACCAAGCCCGTGACTCCGAATCCAAAGTTATCATCGAGCTCCCATAATGTGTCAAAAGTGCCTGCAGTGGCGGCAATGGATGTTTCCAGAGGATTTGCAGAGGTGACATCTGGATCCGCGAACGAGGAAATTGCGAGACCTAGTATACCAGAGAGGGGAAGGTTATCCATAGGGTTGAGATGACTCAAGTTGACTAGTTTGGTGAAACATTGAAGAACTCGCCGACGGACGAGAGTTGCGTAGTCAGTCAACTGCAAAGATGGAGATAGGCGCTGAGACATATCTTCAACTGCCTTAAGCCTCGGAAGTTGATCTAGGAATTGGACGGTGCTTTGTAACATCGCGGCAATCCTTTTGGACCCATCCAACGTAATGAGTTTACTATTATATTCCAAAAAAACCAATATTGAGCTTAAAGCACACTCTTTGACATGGGCTAAAAAGCTGATTTCTAATGGTCCTCGTTTTGCAATAGATTCCTTCGCCAGAGGCGACAGGGCGTTTTTCCACAGAAGTAAAAGCTGCGAGAGGTGTATCTTGGTGAAGTTTGGGCCTAAAGGCATTAGGCCCCCAATTAGAACCCATGCCACCTGTATCTGTGTACTAGCAACACGGAGTTCCGAGTCACCACTCGTTTTTAAAAGGTCAGTGGCCTGTGTCAGAACCTGTGCGTAGATTTCAACGGATCCGTAAAGGGGCTGAAGCCGCGATGTGCTTAAAATGGCAGACAATGCATATGCGTATCCCCGACAACGGGGAGCAGACATGCGAATAGAGGAGAGCTGACCCAGCTCTCTAACTAAGCTATTCATGCATACCGTCACACAAGAAAAAAGCTGCTTGGGACATGCGACAACAAAATTCCGCATGCAATGAGCTATATGAACCTGGACACTAAAACTCGGGTGCTGCAGAATCTGAAGTAGAGCTTCACGACATAATTCTGCAATTGTCGCGATTGCGGACCCGAGAGATTCAATGAGGGAAGCTAAGGCACTGAGGGCACTTATGAGAGTATATTTGCTCGGCTCTCGGCGTTCTGGGACCACCTGCGGATAGTCTTTTAGAATATTATTGCAAAGCCACTGAACCGCGTTCAATTGGCTGCTCTCATGTAGCATTTCACGATTTAGCACATCTTCTAGAATATGCTTAACGTATTTTCTGGTTAACAGAAGACGGTAGCGAGTATATGTCACTGTCGGATGATTTATCAAAGTATTCAGCAAGTGATCGGCAATATGTGCGTAATTATCTTCAGCCACAGTACCGCCAAATTCTTTGAGCAGAAGTTCGTAGCATACAGCAATGGCAGCTCTAGTTCGATTTCCGGTTGAGGCTTTGCAGTAGTGTGAGGAGAGTTGTAATAGGATATCATCCATTTTGAACGAAAGTAAATTATCGGTTTTGCGAGCCGAAGGAGACTGAGCTCGTTCCACTATATCGCCATCCACCGGATCCGTCGGCTGCCTTTTGAGCTGTTTTTTCGATCGGAAGGCGGTAGGCTTTGCGTCCAACAGAGGTACATTGGAATGAGCTTTCACTAAGTAAGCAGCGAAGCAACTTGCCGCCCCGTGCCTTACAGACGCAATAGGGCTATCCATAGCTTTCCATAAAGTTGTCCTTAAATATTCGTAATCGTTGGTGTTCCTGAAGTAAGAGGTTGACCTTACCAGCTCTTGGAGGCATACGCACGATGCTGCCTGGACATTATATGCCTTATCGTTGACAGATGCGTTTCGAGCATGTTTCCAAATATCACGAGCCGTGGCTTCGTCAATTGACGAGCCAACTCCACTTACAACCTTCCGCAGCGAGGAAAAGATGCAACATCGTAGCCCTACATTATTCTGTGCCAGCTTTAAAAGCCTAATAATGGCCAGACAAGCGGAGCCCGATTGACTGACGGCGCCGTCTCCTGCGGCAGCAAACACATCCCCTAGCACCACAGTGGCGGCAAACTTCGTTTTCAAATCAACCTCATTTTTCCCGGAATTGACTATCCCTATCAATTCCGCGACAGTATCATATAGAATCGCTCTGTTTCCCTTCGTAAATACGGCGCCGAAACAGCGGCCGATGCCATTTCGAATGACTCGAGACGGTACCGGAGAGACGAGCCGAAGGACCTTAAACAGCTCCTGCTTTATGAAATTTTGCTGCGCGCATAGTGTCTCATTATCTAGAGTTACAGTATACTGCACGAGATCTGAGGTGAAAGTAAGGAGGTATAGGTCCTGCTGCTCGGAGGGGAGCGCATGGAGCTTGGATACGTCGAGTTCGGCGCGAGGTGGAGCGGATTCGTGACTGGGAGGCCGAGGAGCAGTAGCCTCTTCGGGAGCAGACATTGGTCTTGTAGGTATATATCGGGTTAAGTCATTCTCTCGTTCTGTCGCTGCTCGGCTGCAATCATCATTTAGCTGGGAGTTGTTCCAAGTGGTTCCTCGACTGCGGAGCCGGATGAACGTACGGCCGGGTGAGGAATCCAAAGCTCCGGAAATGTTTCTTCGCGAACTCCAGGTTCCCCTAACTACGCCGTCATCCGGTGCGGGAGCTCATGATGGCAGCAACGCTGGGACGAGGACTGTTTGCTGACCTTTCGATCAAACGGCAATGGGTCTGCAGTAGCTGTCGCTATATGTCGAGTGCCCCAGTACTCCAGTCGGGACACAATCGCTGGTCGACCATTCGACATGATAAAGGCAAAAACGATGCTGCGAAGAGCAAAGAACGACAGATCTTTAGTAAAGATCTTACTCAACTGTCTAAACGTACGCTATCTAGTTAATTGTGCTCAGTCATAATTGTATCCTAACCGATCTCCTAATTACTATCGACAGTATATGGTGCCGATCCGAAGTCCAATCCCCGTCTCGCTTTGGTGATAGCGAACGCTAAACGAAGTGGAATGCCCAAACCTATTATAGAAGCCGCAATTTCAAGAGGGCAGGGTATTAGTGCCACCGGAACGGCGCTTGAGTCTCTCACGATCGAGGGCATGCTACCTTCCTCTGTCGCGATTGTTGTGGAGTGTTTGACGGACCAGAAAGGCCGTACGCTTCAGGATGTCCGAGCGATCATTAGGCATGCTGGAGGGGTAAATACCCCCACGAGCTATCTTTTTGAAAAGAAGGGGCGGATTGTCTTTGAACAAAAACCAAATTTCGACATTGATCAGTATCTTGAAACTGCAATAGATGCGGGAGCAATTGACGTGGAGACAGGCGAGAACGACCGACTTATTGTTTACACAGAACATACAGCCACGAAGGCGGTAGCGGATACAATTGCCACAGCTACGGATCTAGTCGCAGAAAGCATCGATATCATATGGGACCCGAATCAGGACACACTCGTCAGTATAGAATCTGAGGAAGCTCTGCGAACCATAGAGAACACTCTTAGCGAACTCCGGGATGACCCAAGTGTCCAAGATATCTATGTCAATTCCCGGGATATATCAACCCAATAACAGTTGGATTTGGGTTAAAACTTAACCCTGCCGCAAAGCCATCATCGAATTCTTCATCAACTGTCCAATTCCCTTTGATCCATGCTCGTCTAGCCACTCTAACATTTTGAGCCTATATCCTTGCCAGTCTATCTTAATACCATCTGCCTTGTCCAAAGCGTTCAGTGCTTTTTGAGTCACTGGCCATGTCAATCGTGCCGACAGGTTTTGTCCATCGTTTTCTGCATTGGACTCTAAACCCCTGAAACACATCGCTGACACCCCACATAAAGCGATGTGATGGCTCAAAGAGAAAAGAGATGCGAGTCGCAACCTGTAAATACCCCCGTTTTTGCCATTATTTGCTAAACCCTCCCCCACATCCTGGATATACTCGGTGAGTAATCCAACAACCTCTTTTCTTATGAGGCAGCCAAGAGCGTTAAGCTCGTCGCTATTCAGTCCTCTATTTCGCCATAACAAGTTGCAGATGTCTAGGACATGGCCGTTCAAACCCTTCACCATGGCGTCCGGATATATCTCGGCAGTGGAATCCTTTGAAGTTATAGTTGCTATCGATTGCTCGAAAGACTCCTTGTAGTTTGCTATCACGGTGCTTACCATCGATACGTGACTGAGCACTGGAGTGAACATCAATAAGTAAACACTTTGAGGTGGTGGTGCATTCAGTCGTATCAGACTGTTGGCGGCTGCATGGAGGTATAGCTCGGCGAGCTGAGCGTAGAGTTGAACAACGCATGAGCTGGCGGCTAGCTCTTTTGAAGCCTGGTCCATAACTGGGCATTCGAGGAGAGTTAATGATATTAACTCTGCCTTGATTATAACTTTTGTAAGGTCGGGTGTAATAGTGGATGAGGAATTAGACCGAACAACGCTGCCATATCGGCGGATTAATGTAGAGTAGTATTTGAGGAGCAAGGCTTTCGATTCAAAAGAGTTATCCAGTATCGCATCTTCTAAGAGAGCCAGGTATTGTTGAGAAAATTCCTTCTGAAGGGGAATATATTCTAGGAGATCTAGCACCGCTTTCTGATAGCTACACCCATCCCATGATTGGAGGTAGGTCTGAAAAAACAGATGCAAGGCATGTGGAAAAGTCTACTTACATTGTTAATTGGATTCTTATGAGGTGAGATATCGAAACTAGCAAATGAAAACGTACCTTGGTGTACCTGACGTATTGAGCCAAAATATCAAGAGCAAACCCAAGTTCTTCAGACTTGCTTTGCCCATCTTGTTGAAACTGATCTAGCTCATCTTCGAAGAAGCTGGTAAGCCAACTTTCCATTCTTTGCAAGGCATTTTTGTTTTGAGTAAGAAGCACAAATTTCTGGGTCAAGGGCTCATTGAAAGCCGATGCCATTTGATTTTGCAGCTCAATTTTTTCTAATCTTTTCACGAAATCTCGCACATTAGTGATTTCTTCTAGCGAAGTAAAACCTTGCCGGACCTGAGTGGTCTTAGCCACTGGTATGACAATTTCAATACGGGTTCTCTTGACACCGTCTCGGCGAACAGACTGAAAGCTCCCCGTATTCAGTCGTTCGGCAATGTTAGCAGATTTCTCTTGCAGTAGTTTCATATGAGCAGTCCATTCGGGGTCTAGATGTTTAAAAAAATAAGCAGCTCGCCTGCGAGGTATAGCAGTATCGTCGATAACAATATCTGGATGATAGCTTTTATAGACCCGCAACAACCCCCAAAGCTCTCTTTCTTCCCCTCCGGTGTCCCGTATAAGCTCTAAAAGTGCCCATATTCGGAATGGTTTGACATGCTTTCGTCGTGTGATCAACGACAACATATGGCAAAGAGGACGTCGCAACGCGACCATATCCAAGTTATCGAATAGAATGCTGTAAAACTTCCACAGATAAGCCTGGTTTGTCAGGCTGTCGTAGACAAGAAGAAGCCATCTCAAAAGTAGAAGCTGGGTTGGTAGAGGCGGCTTGCTTTTGGTAGCACCCAGAGCGCAGATTACTTTTGCTACAAGCTTCGGAGGAACTCCTTCAGATGGATAAAGATTTTTGATTATGGTGGCCACCGTTGTTTGATCAAGATGATTGGCAGACACAAAGACCCTCAAAATGCGACTCAATATGTCCGTCCCTAAGCCCGATTCATAACCAAAAGATGAAATCACTTTCACAAGTTCTGCAACATTTGTATGTCGCTGCTTTGGAGGAATATTAGCAACTAAAACACTGATCAGCCAGAGTCCGTAGCTTGATAGGGATATATATTACCACTCTCGAGCTGGGTTACGGCCTCTTCCAGTGTCCAAGGCATCGCGACTTGAGGATGAGGCGCAGGTCAGTTATCAGAGTCGGTTTCTGCGCGCGCGGTATCTCCACGCGTTCGGACGTGTAGTTACCGATAGCTGGCAAAGCTGCCAAGCCACTGACTGAGCTAACATTAGATTTAGTTACGTAATTTACTTTTGGAGCGCTTGCGGGAAGCTGGCATCTTTTGCTTTTTGAATAACAGTAGAAAAGAATCCGCGAAAAGGTATAATATAGCTTTGTATCCTAACTATTCTCTGCTAACCGGAAAGAGCAGGGTCTGAACTAGGTAGCTTGGTTACAAAGATATAAATGCGCAAGGGGAACATCGGGTTAAAAGGAAATATTGAATTCAAAAAAAATGCAGCGACTCAGCCAGTGTTAGAATGGAAATATGTACAAGCCCTGGGCTGAGTCGCCGGGATTAATTGAAGCATCGCTCGACAAGGACGGCTGTGCCATCCAGAGTTAGACAATTCATCGAGCTGCTAGGCCTCCCATAATAGCACGTTGGAAGATCTATTTGTTGCAAGATTGCCATCTGACGTGGACGATCTGCTTGAAGCTGGTATCGACGGAGTCGTTGGTGAGGATACCCTGGGCGTTGCGGTCGGTGGAGGTGAGGCGGACCTGGGAGTTGATGTTCAGGGCGCCGTTAGCTCCGCAAGGAGACCAGACAGTGGAGGTCTGGTTGGCCTCATCGTGAAGGACGTAGTCCTTGTCAATTGGGCCTCTCCAGGTGGTGCTGGTGGAGGTCTAGGTAATATGCGTTAGACTTTAAATCAGTGGAGAAGTTGGTACATGGTTAAGCGCTTACCTGCTCAGTCTGGCCAGAGAAGTAGTAGATGGACTTCTGGACACCAGTGACGCCCTTCTCAAGGTTGGCATAACCACGGTAGTCGGCGGAGAAGACAGAGAACTGGAAGCCACCGGGGTAGCGGAGGTTGATGTTCAACTGGCAGTTCTTGCGGTTCTCCTTGGTGTTGACGTTTGGACCGATCTGGGCGACGTATTGGTCGAAGATAAGGGTCATGACCTGGCGATCATCGGAAAGGATGTGGCTGACGGTTCCGTCAGGACATCCAGTACCACCGTAGGTGACGCCGACGATGTGGACCTTGTCGGGGTCGGGGGCGTTGCCGCTGCCGTTGTCTGGGGGAAGCTCAATAGGGGAGAGGTCCTCACGCTTCTCGACACCGCGGGTTGGGAAAGCGCCACCTGGGAATTCGGGGAGATCGAAGGTGCGGGTGCCTGGGAGCCTGTCGTTCTCGACTGGCTGAGCAGTGACGGCAAGGGCCTGGGCCAAAACGGCGAGGATAGCAACAGACTTCATATTGGCAGATCAAAAAGAGCAGATTGAATTTCGTAGATCGAGAGTGAGGAAGGCTTGGGATCGGCTGATGTCGAACTGGGGAAGAAATAAACAGATCGGCGGGGGAAGTTCTGGGTTTATATAACTTTTCTTGGGCTCTTCCCATGTGTGCAGACGGGTGGCGTTCAACGATAGCGGAGTTCCGCTATGGGCCACTGGTTCGTGTCCCTCCTCTCCCGGCCATACGCGAGTACAAACTCCAATGCTCACGTCGAGGTTGACCAAATCATCGACGTTGCATCTCCGTGATCCAAAGCAGCCGGGCCCCGATCCACCTGACCCCAACTTATCCGGGAATATACATACCATCCATGCCAAGTGAATGCAGCCGGCTTCTCTAAGAAATGGGAGCACGTTAACGATGTTCTGCAGGCAACTCTCGGGTCCAATTCTCGGCAACAAAAGTTAAAAAAAGGCATGATAGTAGAAAAAGAACGAGAAAGGTTTGCGTAACGCCCGAGAAAGTTTCCCTTTCTCTATACAATAGTATTGTATAGATAAATGGAAGCAAAGCGAAGGCAAATGCAAACGCATTTACAGTTAGTCATGAGATGCTAAAAGTCCCAAAAATGGAAACCAGATGGAGGCAAAATGCCAAATAGAGGCCAATCCTGGTCTCTTCGTAAGTATATGATATAGACTGAAGTTACGGCGTTGGCACGGTTCACGCGGTCCAAACAGCAAAACACACCGGCGACCCAGATACGAGTGGGAACACGGAGAAGGCGCATCTCCGGGAGAAGCCACGAGAATGACAGCAAACACCGCCCGCCTCTATGCCATGGCTGGCCGTCCGTGAGACGAGAGGACGAGAGATGGAGAAATCTGGGGTAATCCTAGATAGGGCCAATTCAGCTGTCGGTGGTTTCAGGTAGACCCATCCATCACCCCCTCCCAGGAAATGACTCACGGCGTCTATCCCAGCCACGCACCGCAGGACGCCAGGCAGAAGACACTCCCACTCTCCAAAGACAGCCGCCGTCAACGGCTGGCGCCTGGCTGTGAGATGGAGCTCGCCCGTTGACGTTGATGTTGATGTTGAGGTTGGCCGACGATCCGCGGACGATCAACCCCACGAGCTTATTGGGCCTTGGCGCGGGCGATTATTAATCCGGGAGATAAACAACGCCAAGCCCTGGCGGGGCTCATGTGACCTTGCCCAGATTAAGTAAGCCCCGACGTCTCTTCTATCAACCCTCGTCCCTGTTGCGCTCGCTTCGACAGAAAGACAAAGCGACGGACAGACAGATTGTGGGCTCGCCAGTCGATGTCGGCGGCTTGGGGGCTCATCTATTACACTTTCTCGCCTCCATGCAGGGGGGGGTGTCCCCCTGACCTTGACTGTTTCTAGTTGCATTCCCGGGAATGGGGGAGGGGTGCGCGCGCTCCAGCTCTCCGGGTTGCGATGTGGTTGGATTGTCCGCTAATTACGGCCTAGCCAGGCACACCTGCTGTTGATTCGTCTTGCGCCAGCTACCCGCGCGAGTCTACTTTGACGACCCTTATCGTGGCTCTCGTCGGCCCCGAGAGACCTTGATATCGTCTCTAGCCCTTCAGACCCTCTCCAAAGGGTCTGAGGACGGATTTGAACTGGCTCTTCTTTGCTGGCATTATTGTTGAACATATTCTCTGCATCCTGCTTCTACCCCGCTCAGCACTAAACGTATCATGCTTTTTTTGGCTGGGGTAGCCCTTCCTTGAGCCGCGGACCCCCCATGCAGCTTCTCCTGCTCCTGGAGGGGCGGGGGAGCGAGCCTAGGGTATCAAAGAGAGGCCAGTAAAGCCAAAATTCAGAGATATATAACACAGCTTACATATATTAGCTGTTGCTGCTATGCATGCTTAAACTTCCCACTGGATGGAGTTAGGAGATGTCACCCTGGTAATTTGCTGGCTTGCCTGAAAAGTCCGTAAAGATTCCAGACCTGTGGTTAGCATGATCGTCGTCATGCATGTCCTAAAGACCTCCCGCAGTGACTTGTCTATCGCCACTCACGGGAACACGATATCAACAAAATCCTCGCTCCTTTCCACAATCAGTTACAAGATAAAGCTACCAGCAACAACCATATTGTGTGGCTTGTGCCAGTATAGAGTTTTATCGCAATTCTCGATATGTTTCTGAGGCGTGTTAATGTGGATAGAGGGCCCCCGGGCTTCACAGGGGTGAGAACGGCGATCTTACTCTTCTCATGCCTCTGCAGTCACAAGGGCGGCCCAGAGGATGTATACTCTCATCTTGGAATACGATTAACGAGGCCCGTTTTCTTTCTCTTCGTTTCATAAATCAGGTCATCCTCCGTGCAATAGTAGTCATGTAATAGTATTGTTTGCTATGTGGCCCGTAACGAAACATTATCCTGTGGTCTATCACTGGCAATGTACATCGCACGTGTGGCGCGCGAGGTGATAAGCTGCCCGAGAGCATGGGTGAGACAGGTATATTATTGTCGGGGGTTCAAGGTTTGGTGTACTATATTTTGCTATCCAGACTTACATACTGTTACTATATCCAACTTATCTCCGGGTTAATTTATCCAGAAGCCCAAGAGAGTCTTCCACCTGCCAAACTATACTCCATATAGCGGGGGGCCGCCATGTGCCACCGCATCTTAAGGACAAGGTACAGGGCAACATTTCATATATCAGCAAAATGATGCAATTGACAGCATTCAGATCGAAAGACTATGTTGGGCATTATAACCGACCCCTCGTATATATGGTTTGACAACATGATATCTCATTCCAGCCCACTCCTGAAGGAGGCAAACGTGCTGAAGGACCACCCTGGAAGGTCTTGCTCGATCAAGAATGAGTGCCGCTTCCAATTTACTTCCTCTTCCGCGTCGAGCCCTTCAACGGCGCCTTTGCCGATGAGGAAGCTTCGGGCACGTTAGTTGCGGGGGCGGATGGCTCAATTGGCTTCAAGTCGCCACCGGAGGTTTTCTCCTTGTCTTGACCGCTAATATTCTCCTCTTTCTTCTTTTCCTCTTCCTCATCATCTCCTCCCTGGCCGAATTCGTTGACGCGGTTATAGTCAACCTTGTATTTCCAGCTCTGGTACAGCCAGATGAAAAAGATTACATCGTCTCTGAGTGTTGCAATGCGGTGAAGCGTCGGCATCTTGATGGTGAATGCAAAAAGGTCATCGATGAACGTGTTCAAGAATTTGTAGGTGAGTGCTTTTCCGGGCATATGCGCAACAGACTATCGTTGATTCCAGTTAGCCAAAAAGGTGCACTCATCACTTTTGCCTCCTCCAGTCCATGGGTGGGGTTTCGCCTAATATTTACCTTGAGTCGATAGTTGATATACAAGCTGGGGACCATCATGAGGAATCCATAGGCATAGACACTGCCGACAAGGGTCTCGATCACATACGAGTACCATGACTTATGATTCTCGTACATCAAGCTATAGATTGCGTACCCAATCAATAATGGAACGGCGGCGATGTACAGCCAGTTGAACGCAATCTCATCGTATTCCTGAGTCTTCTTCTCCGTTTCCGTGAGCGTGTGCTTGTCCTCGAAGACAACAATAAACGGGAGGAATGACAGATACGACCCGGCTGGAGGTGGCCGGACGCGGACGTTGACCGACTTGGTAATCTTCCAAGCCTCTACCACGATACCGAAACCTTGGCCTGCGAGTATCATCCAAGAGGTGTTTTCATTATTGTCAAGCAAATACAAAAAGATGATCAACTGCATGAAAACATTTGCAATAATTGTGCGGACTGAGGTACCGACGACGTCTTTTTTCTTGCGCCAATGAGCCTATAATGAAAGAGAGACAAACGTAAGTAAAAGCAGCTTCAGAGCTGACGGTGGCTCTACATGTGCATGGTTATACAAGCAGCTCCGGGTTTCACTTACAATATCACTCCTGAAGGCAAGTATTTCAAAGATACTATGTAGAACCCCAACGACCGCGGTAGTAATCAAAAGATAGATGTTTGTATCCAAAAGAACTTCCTTGATCATTTCAACCTCGCTGCCGTCGCCGGAAGTCGTGGGAATTGATCCAGCAAAAGCAGCTTGGTGTTGCTTCTGCTTCGAGTCATCCTCGATACTAGACATCAGAGCAAACTGCCAGTTTTTGACGTTATTTATACTGATGCGTAACGGGACCTCGGTAACGGTATAGTTGAGCTCGGTCATATGGTTCCTAAGCTGCCAGAAGCGGTTGAAAAAGAAGGTTGGATAGTACCATCCAACTTGGCCTGAGCCATCCCTGGCACCTGTGCGCTCCAGTTGGAGAAAGCGTCGAATCGAAGGATGGACAGCCTGGAAGCTGAGAGCGCCCTGGTCAGGTACTAGCGATACAGAAATGTTCGGATGGTAGAAAGAGCTGATCTGAACAGTCTTGGGCTCTTCTTCCACAATTTCAGTCTCATTCGCCGTATCCAGTAGATTCCGAAGCTTCTTGACCTTTTTCTTTGGAAGGTACTGATTAAGAGCGTGAGAGAAGTTATAGGCCGTATCGGAGCTGTAGCCCTTCTCCGTTGAGTACTGCGGGTGCCCCGCGAGAGAGACGAAGAAATGAGCCCAGAGGGTCCCGTTATTCTGTACAATTTCGGGAATGAACACTGTGGTACTAATCTCTCTGGACTCCTTTGAGTCCCCGTACTGGAAGTTCTTCTCGTCAAGCACTTTGCTATCTTTCGGAAGCGGGAATGTAGTCGACGCCGTGACATGGATAGCAATGTCTAGCTTGCTCTGCGGTCCCCATATTGGCACGACCTGGGTGGGAAAATACGATCCGTTGGTTATTGTAGCTTGGTCTGGCCGTTCTGCAAACACCGGGTGAGAGCTTTTGACAGCAGCTCCGGCACCGCTGCCCTCGGTGGCCTGGGGCGGGTTCCAATAGCTCAGAGCTTTTGACACGACGAACTGAGAGACCGCAACCATAAGGACTCCCTTCAGCATGGGACCAAGCGCCGACTACGGCTCACGGAAGAGGTCGTGTTAGCAGCTATGCATAGACGGACGGCGAAATGGACTCACGGTGTCCTCGCGCCGCGCACCGTCGGTTCTGGCCGTCTCCGGCATACTGGCGGATGATGCGGAACAGGAGAATCAAAGACCGGCCGTGACGACCGTGGATAATGGCGTTGGACGGGACGGAGGGAAGAGGATGGCGTCCCTGAAAACCCGCGGGTGGATGTTTTCTTTACTATATGAGATTTAGTTACGTTATCGCCTGGTGGACTCCGCGCAACGCCAGCGCTCGCATCTCAACGCCGACACCTCGCCCTCCCAACTGCAGCGAAAAGACGGGCTTGCTGAACTCGGAGCTCGGGATGGGCTTTCAAGCCGCCCGCGGAGCGAACCTGTAACCAATGGACAATCCAGCGAGCATGAGCCCAGGCGCGAGTCAGCAGCCGCAGTTCCCGGCGCACGAGAGCCCGCGGGTCTGGCTGCTTTCCTCTGGCAATTCGCCCATCGGGATCTCTCTGACCCGCCAGATCCTCGCGCATGGCGACTACGTGGTGTCCGGCCGATCCCCCGTGGACTCGGACAGGCGGAAACCCAGGCTCATCGACTTTGACAGCTTCATCGAGGAGCTGGATAATGCCTTGCCCGAGAGCGAGACCAGCGGGTGGAGGGAGAGGCTGGAGGTGGTCTCCCTTGATATCAGGTAAGGGGAGTCTATGTACAGCTAGAGGAGTGTTGTGTTCTGACGGATGGCCATCTACAGGGTCATGAGCGACTGTCAAGCTGCTATTGCCAGGGCAATTGGCAAGTATGGGAGGATTGATATAATGCTTTGCTGCACAAGCCAAGGTAGATGTCTTGCCTACACATCTTCTCAGCCGAGCTCTGGCCGGTGCTGACATGGCTACGATAGCTGTCATTGGTTCGGTGGAGGAACTTGCGACTTCTGAGCGTGCGCGGATGCTGCTCAAAGATCAGTTCGAGACAAACTACTTTGGCCCTGTGAACTTGATTAGATCCGCCCTTCCGCAGATGCGACTGCAGAGAGCTGGTCATCTTATGGTTCTAGGCGGGATCAGTATGTGACGTGTATCCTGGGCAGTCTCTCCTCTCATATAAAACACGAAGAGCTGACATGACCTTGACGGAAGCGGGACATATCGGCACACCAGGTCTAGGGGTATATTGTGCAGCAGAATGGGCCCTAGATGGCTACTGTGACGTGAGAACGCGCCCCTACTCTCCGTTATGGGCACAAGCACGCTCAATTTTATGCAGTTATATTAATTTGATATAACAGAGTCTCGCATACGAGGTGGCACCGTTCAATATCCGAATTACGATCCTCCAGAGTAGTGTCGAAATCGGTATCCTGTCCAACCTAGTCACCAGCGTGCCACCCCTTGAGGCCTACTCTCCGGCCCAGAACCATGCGCCCCTATTCCGTGGAATTATGAACAGCGTTCTCTCCCAGCTCCCGGGTGTGAGCGGGTACGGCCGGTCACCCCTTCACTCTTCAACACCACAGGCTTCGGCATCCCTCCCAGACGGCGCGAAGCAGGTGTCATCAATGGAGGACGCTAGCAACCAAAATATGCCGCTATCGGCGCCCAACGGTGTCTCGCTGTATCCGCCACTCGGGCAAGAACACCTTGAAATGCTAATGGCAGAGACAATGTATGCGATCACTGCCATTGGGGGTCATGAAAACCCGCCTGCACGCCATATTGTCGGAGCAGAATCTGTCGCCTGTGTAAAGGAAAAGCTCAAGACTGTGAGCGAGGAACTGGAAGACTTTATCGAGTGTAGCTGTGCGGTGGATATCACGAACACGGACAGCCCTACGAGGGCCGCCAGTGACGATGCAATTGCTCAGACAGATGTTTAGATTTAAATACTTATTATTGCGCGCAATAATCTATTTCTCGTCACTTTATTCCATTCTAAGCGGTGTGTACGATCCCAATAAGCTGTATTTTTATATCCCAATAGAGAAGAATTACTAGTCAATTCGCAACGCCCTGGCTATAGTTGGGATAGGCTGTGAAATATTCTGCAAAGACAAACGCCTGCCTTAGACCAGGAATATTCAGGAGCCTCGAGGTGTACCAGACCAAGCGAATTATAATTCAAAAGGTGCAGATTCCATAGACGACGTTTGTGTTCACCCCAGCGCCAGCGCCACTAAAGACTAGATTAATTTATACATTGCTGATTTCTTGCCTCTCCACGTTGAGACCGGATGAACCAGTCGTGGCGGACCTCCCAAAGGGTCCCCATATCCTGATTCTTACGAACACAACGGAAAACCATCCAAGAATTTGCAAGTCGGGTGGGTACTTCTCGCCCATCAAGTTCATGGATCTTCTTCGAAAGTGCCGTAGGGCCATTTACCCCAGCAAATATGACAGCAGTGTCACCGTTTGGAACGCTCTCATTATCACCAGGAGAGCAATTCTTGGTCTCACTCGTTGGGGTAAACGGCGCCTCTGGGGGTGATTTGCAAATATCGGGCGTAAAATTGTCGAGCTGGTCGAGACAGGAGACTACTGGCTCCGATGGAGTACAGGATGTGGAATCCATTATACTGTCTGAGAGGGCTGACTCGGTGATTTTAGCACCTAGAGATGACTGGGGATTGGAAGGAAGGGAGCATGGGTCGGCTTGATTTACTGGCTTCGTTGCAGTAGATCCGCCCATCGGTGCAGAATTGGCACTGGTTTCATCCCGTGCTTTTCTGATAGTTGGTTCACGGGTAATCTCCGTAGCCGTTGGTTTAGGTTGAGCTTCTGTGGCAGCTTCTTCAATGTGTGTAGGCACGACATCCTTGGCCGAAATCCCGATTTCAATGGTTGCAAGTCCAGAGGTTGTCCGTTCGGGTTGAATAGGCGCGGACGATGGACTAACAGCAGTTGGAGCACTGTCAGTGCTTGAGGTCTCTTGGAGTAAGCCATGGGGCTGCATAGTCTTCGCGGTATTAGAAAGGATGACTTCGTCATCATCACCAGCTAAGCCCGAGTCGAGTGTTTGTGTATTTTCCCTGCTAAGACAAGGAGCCTTCGCAGCCGACGGTGCAGATGTGACTTCATCCGTAGGGGCCGGTACCAAGTCCGCAAGGTATCTATAAAACTCTGCATCATCTAACTCTGATATGTTGTCAGGCGGGTCAGATAAGGTACTGCTGCTGTCATCATCGTCATCATCATTATCCACGGCCTTCGCATTCTGCATAGCAAGGAGATCAGGGTTGGGAACAACCGCCGTCGTTTCCAAGACTTTAATTCCCGTGGATGAGACGGCGTTTGGTGCGTAGTTTATGGTGACACGGTTGTGCATAACAGGTTCTACCGCTGATTCGCTAATCATCGGGATAACATTGCGTTCCTCGTGGACGTCAAACTTATGATTAAGCCGACTACCCTCGAATGTATTGTTATTATCCCGATCTGGCTGGCTTTCCGAAGCACCACTTATATCTAGCTGCGCAGGAGCACAGGCTTCAGCAAGGGGCTTGCTATCCGCTGGAGTACCTTCAATTTTTAGTTCATTGGGCTCTGTAACTGGAAAGGAGACTGGGTCAATTAGGCTGCTGCTCTCAATATGCTCTTGCACGGCACTGCACTCCTTCTCGCCATCAATCTGGGCGGTGAGTGGGGTAGCCTTCACCGTTGTTTCAGATGCACAGTCTTCGAGTGCAGATACACGACCAAGTCCAACCTCTAGGTCCATTTGAGGCTTAGGTGCAACGTGGATTTCGGCTTCAGATTCAACTACTCGCTCAGTTTGGAGCTCTGGTTTGGGGCTCTCCGAGGCTTGGTCCTTGGCGGAAAACGGCAGCATAACGCGCCGGCCGGGGGGCACCTTGAACGTAAGGGTATCGTTTTCAATACCGACGACCTACAGATGATGTGAGCAAAAGGCCGAGGCGCGAGGGTAGGTATAGCATACTATGACCTCTTTCTCGACCAAGACCCTCGCAGATCCAGTGCGCCAGGCTCTGGAGTATTTCCACACGTCTCCAACCTCGAAGACACCATTGACAACCAGGGACTTGAAGCTGACCGTTGCGCTATCGCCTGCTGGAACGTTGGTGTGGTATTTCTGCTTTTGACCCCAGAACGCTTCGAATTTTCGCTCCTTTCGTGCGTCAAACAAACCCTGTGCCCGTTCCTCCCTCGCCTTCTGGGCCCTTTGCAGCCACCTGGGGTCGAATTTACCATTTTGGAGGTCTAGTTGGAATAGCCGCGTAGCATCGCGCCAGACGTTTGAGTAGCGCAAGAAATCTTCCGATAGGGGCGGGATAGTGCCATCCGGATTCTCGGCGGACGTTTCGAGGGGTGGATGCACACTCTCAGGCAAAAGGGCCAAAATTTCCTTCTTCTCCGCTTCGTCCAGACACGTCCAGGCTTCCGGTTTAGCAAGCATATGCTATCACGTTTTGGCGCACGTCAGCCATAGAGCGCCTCGAGGATTCATCTTCAGCGGGAGTCACGTACAACCAAATCTACACCGATGAGCGGAGATCTATTGCTTGTGGTCACGAAGGCAGAATCGGACCACGGGTTCTTCTTGGACGCCCTGTTGGACTTGCGCTTTGAGGTGGCCGCTTTGGGGCCGTTAGAGGCCATCTTCGCAGACACTCGCTTCGGCAGGTTCGCAGGAGTCGCATCGCATGGCGCAGCCAGCTGCGTGTCTAGAGCAGCTTGCGGCCGTCAGCATAGCCGTAGGAGAGAGAAGCAAGAAGAGAAGAGAGTGAGAAGAGTGAGAAGAGAGTGAGAAGAGTGAGAGAAGAGAGTGAGAAGAGAGTGAGAAGAGTGAGAGAAAAGAGAGAAAGACGCCGGTTCTGCCGCCCGCGACCGCCTTGGCTCGCGTGGGCAGTAAATAGCAACCAAAACGCCTCCAAGCCGGCACTTTGGACATCAACCTGGCTTCAGAGCAGCGTGTATCACCTGCTGTTACGGCTTTCTGAGTGAGTGCGCCTGCTATGGTCAAGTCGACGCTGATATCCCGGCTGGATGGTGGGTTTCTCTCTCTGTTTGCGCGGACACCGCATACTAAAGTGAATCTCCTTCAGGCCGCATGCTGGCTGCATCCGTGGACAATGAACAGGTACGTGGCTTCGGTGGACGGTCCAAGGCGGTCAAGAGGCTAGCTGACAGGTCGTGTCTGCAGGCAGAAAGCGAGCTCTCCGAGGTTAAGGCGCAGACGAAGGAGATACTCGCTCGGTTAAACCGCAGTTCGGAGCAGCAGGCCAGCATATCCTCCGGGCAATACACGCTGCAGTGCGCAACCACACGCCCCCGCGTACTTTCTGGCAGCCTCTGACAACGCTCTTTTCTTCTCTAGTTACGTGATCCAAGACGACATCTGCTTCCTCTGCATCGCCGACCACTCGTACCCTCGCAAACTGGCCTTCGCATATCTCTCAGAAATCGCGACGGAATTCTTCGCAACCTACTCCCCATCGCAATATCTCTCCACCACGCTACGGCCATACGCCTTCGTAGAGTTTGATTCCTTCATCCAACGGACAAAGAAAAGCTATGAGGACAGCCGGACATCCCAGAATATCGATAAGCTGAACGACGAACTTAAAGACGTGACGAAGGTCATGACCAAGAACATTGAAGATCTCCTGTATCGAGGCGACAGCTTAGAGCGCATGGGCGAGATGTCCGGGAGGCTGCGGGAGGACAGCAAGAAGTACCGCAAGGCGGCCGTCCGAATAAACTGGGAGTTGCTACTCAAACAGGTAAGTCAGGCAGTCTCACCGGCTTGTGGCTCTAAATATCGTTAACGTGTCTCCAGTACGGACCGTTTGCGGGCGTTGGATTCGTATTTGTCATTCTCATCTGGTGGCGGTTCTTCTAGTGCACACATGTCAATAACTCACATAATCAGAGCTACGCATCCCCACGCGCAGAGGCCCTGGAAGTGGTGACCAGTGCTGTGACCTAGCCTGCTTCGTCTATCCTATAACTCAGCGTGTAACCGTGACGTTTTCCGCCTTGTTCCCTATCCACATCACAATCTCAGAAGGACTAATTCCAGGACGTGGGATATTTTGTCGGGGGCCCCGTATGAGTGGGTGTATTCGAGACGAAATCAAAGAATACCGTCTGGATGAAAACACTCGAATGGGGTCGGAGTATGATCAAATTTCGTCCTCTTCTTCGTCAAAGTCGTCCTCTTCACCCATATCATAGAGGATTCTGCCACCCTCTCCCGGGCCGTCGCCCTTTTGCGCGTCGAAATAAGGGAGCACCACGTTCTCCCTGTCCCGCCGCTGTCTTTCTGTCAGCCCAAGCTCGAAGGTCGACTCTGGTTCCCAGGCCTCCCGGTCTTCTTCAGCCTCATTGAGCTTGTACAGTGGGTGGTCATCCAGCAAGATCACCACCTCCGTCGCCTGTTTGGCGGGATATTTCGACGCGTGAGGCAGAAAGTACCATTCGACGATGCCGCGGCCACTCTTCCGTCGATGTTCCAGCTCCATAACGATACCTTCCTGGCGTCCGGCCCTAGATCGTTGGTCCACTCTTCCTATCAAGACCCCATCGACCTCTTCTTCCAACCCAAACACGGGAGGCGCCAGGCTTCTATCCAGAGCCGCCTTTTTGGCAAGCATCTGGGCGAAGGAATGTACCGTAATTATCGTCGTGGCAAGGTATGTTAGAAGTGATAGCGGAGATGGCGCATACGGGTTCAAAGTCGGGGAAGTAGGCACATGACGGTGGTACACTAGGACAAGAGAAACCTGTATATGTGGTGAAGGAGGCCCTAAGATGGAGGTAAAGTATTCAGGTAGATAGACCGGATCAGCGCCTCTTCTAGGCGAAAGCAGTGGGTGTACGGAGTCGATTATCACAAGGCACTCTAGTAACGCTAGCATCAGCTTTTTGACCCAAGTAGCCTCTACCTAGAGCATGCCTACTCTTCGGGGCTATAATGCAGTTTCCTGTCGATTGAGACGATGGATACGATGCAACCGCCTCGCCGGCAATGTCATCGTATGGCTTTCCGTCGGTGGTTATAAACGCATCCACGCCGGCGGGGCGCGTCAGGGTGTCGAAGGCAATATATGCCACATGTCCCTTGGATATCTGGAGGGAAACTGCAGTAAGAAAGGGTCCAACCTCTTTCAATATGGCTCCGGTGATAAGGTACCTTTGTCCTTCGGATATACTCCTTGAGAAGCGGTGCAGCCGACTGTTCCAGCGAGTCCTGCACCAGCGTCAACGGAGCAGCGCCCTCCCGGAGGTTCAGTAGCTTCGAGATGAGAAGCAGATTGTGAGTCCGGCGGTGGGAGGTACTGCTGGACGTCATATCCAATACACCTTACTGCTACATGAGCTGCCTGTCCTCGTTGACTGTTTCTTGTCTTCTTGTTCCCGCCATCAAAAAGCACGAGAAGTTATGAGCATCCTTGGCGCGTCCCGCCCGCCGTAGCGAACTATTTTGCTTGGACAAGCTGAAGGGAGAAAACATCCTCGCGCAAAGCAAACCTCCCCCGCCCCCAGGATCGTCGACACTTGCTGCTCTTTCGCTTTTCAGGAGATACACCCGGCGGTGCGGAGCTCCGGATACTCTCATAGGTCCTTTTACAGGACGTTTGCCTCCTCTACCCCCATGACGGATATGGCCGAACCACCAGCCAAACGCGCAAGGAGGACGGATAGCTCAGCGATGTGGGATTTAAACGACAGCAATACTCGACCGGCCACCGATGCGAGGGGTACCGGTAATGTTTCGAGAAGAGACGAGGACAGGAACGAATCCTCCAGGGGGGAACGGCGGGCGCGGTCTCCCACGGATAGGAAACGGGATAGAAGTAGGTCAAGGGACAGGCGAACGCGAGACAACCCTCGAGATACCTGGACTGAAAGAGGCGGCCGGGGCGGCAAAGATCGAGACCGGAGCTTGAGCAGGGACAGGCACAGCTCGCGCCGAGGTATGTATATCAATCACCCGAGCCTTATCTATTTTTTTGCCTACCTGCTTATACGTCCTTGGGGAATAGAACATACATCTAGATATAAAAGACATCGCGAGCGGACACCTAGCCGATCCCCTTCAAGGTCACGGTCGCCTGCGCGGAACGGACGGGGGGTCCGCACTCGGTCACCCCCCCGTAGACCTGCGCCAGATAGGGGAGATTCGAAGAAAAGCAAACGCCTGGGAGACAATAAAGAGCCCAACGGTGTCTCGCGCCCTGCCAAGTCATCCACGAAATCAAACCGCCAGGATGAGATGGAAGTAGATCTCAACGACGATATCGACGACATGGACCGGGCAATGATGAAAGCGATGGGTTTCTCGTCTTTCAAAAGCACTCAAAACACCAAAGTTCCCGGAAACAACGTCTCAGGTGTCCGAAAGGAGAAGAAGACCGAGTACCGACAGTACATGAACCGCGTGGGTGGATTCAACAAACCACTGAGCCCGTCTCGATAATAGCATTATCTACCTTTATCCAGAGATTGTACCAACCTTTTTCTTTTTCGAAAATCTTCTATTTTACAGCATCTTGAGCGGAATTTTTTGGTCTTCGGGTTGTCTGAGGCGAACGGCGAAATTATTGATTCCATCTTCGTCAACACTGGATTATGGCCATCTATTGTATATTAGAGCAATGCAGGACTGAAAAATATACCCCGAAGTTTTGTTTTATCCACCAACTAATCACAGTTATCAGTTTCTCAGATATTGTCATAATTGAAAACATTTGGTGGTGGACAGCTTGACTTTATACTAACCTTTAACCCAAATAGACAGACAGACAGACACAAAAATAACAAACATCTACGATATCTCACTCTCCAGTCATACTCCACAAAGGTACTTACTAGAGACGAGATGGTGAATTCCGATCAAAGGAAAAGAGAGATTGTAATTATAGGTATGTTTTCCCTCACGCTCCCAGAAAGCATACGTAGCCTCCCAGCCTGACCTCCCCGGCACTCCTAGGTGGCGGGATAATCGGATGCACCTGCGCCTACTTCTTGACCCGGCACCCTTTCTACGATCCGCAAAAGCACACTATCACAATACTCGAAGCCTCTGAGATCGCTGGTGGGGCATCCGGCAAGGCGGGGGGCTTGCTCGCCCAGTGGGCGTTCCCCAAGGCCATCGTTCCGTTAAGCTACAGACTACACGCAGAGCTATCAGAAGAACATAATGGAGCAGGTAGATGGGGCTACAGGGAAGTCGGGTGCGGGCAATTAATTGCAGACACCCGCTCCAGAAGTCAAGCAGGTGAGATAGAACAAGAGGAAGAAGGTGTCTCACTAGGGAAAAGAAGCGACGCTGTGATTGCTACGTTGAAAGCTACTGGGATCCCAGGCGACCTCGATTGGTTTGTTCCTACCGTTCTCAAGGCTTATGAGCCAATGGGAGAGGAAGGGGACACTGCACAAGTTCATCCATACCTGTTCACTACGTCAATGGCGAAGTTGTCAGAAGAGAAGGGAGCGAATGTCATTCTGGGAACCGTCACCGGCATAGACTATTCGACAGGCCAAGTCAAATCGGTAGCCTACATTGATAAATCTACTGGTAGACCCCAGTCCATCACCGCCTCAGATGTTATCGTTTCTGCTGGCCCGTGGACACCAAAGGTCTTCCCGCCAGCTCCTGTCGAGTCTCTCCGGGCCCATAGCGTTGTGATTCGACCAACTCGCCCACTCTCCGCATATACGCTCTTTACCGAGATCACGCTCCCCGCCGATAAATCCAAGTCCGGCAGATTATCTGCGACGAGCCCAGAAATTTACGCTAGGCCCGATAACACCGTATACATTTGTGGAGAGGGAGACACAGTGATACCGCTACCATCATCGACAGCCAATGTTGAAGTTGACCAAGCCCGGTGTCAGCAAATAATTGACGCAGCTGGGAGCGTATCTGACGAACTACGAGATGGTGACGTGGTGGTTCGACAGGCCTGCTATCTCCCAAACATTGTTGGCGCCGGAGATAGAGGAAGCCCAATTATTGGCAAGACTGACATTGACGGGTTATACCTTGCAACAGGCCATACCTGCTGGGGCATTCAGAATGCACCCGCAACGGGGAAGTTGATGAGCGAGTTCATATTTGACGGTCAAGCTAAGAGCGCGGATATCTCTGCGTTAGACCCCCGTAAGGTTATATAATTATATCGATACCACTCCCAGTCTATTAAAATCTGTCTGTCGAATTTTCGATCGATATAATAGTAAATTATACAACATCTTCATTAACCAACATTGAGACTGAGGGCGGTATAGAGTGACATCACTAAACATCTCTCTCTAACCCTCCTCACTAATATAGAAGAGGAACTTATCAGTCATGTCATTGCTAGTTCAGTCACTGGGGAACGGTTAGTATACATGCAGAATGCTGAAATTTATATTGTAGATGTCCATGTTTCTAGCACGGACCATTATATCTCCGGCGGTTTGTAAATCTGGACACATCGAGACGTCAATGTTTCCATATGCAGAGGAAGAGGACAGACATGCAGGGCCGGTCTATTGATACCAACTATTTGACCGGCTTCTGACTCGGCATCACTTCGGAAAGCATACGCCATGCGGGCTGCGTCGTCCTTGTCTTGGGGCTGTGTCCTCTCGATACTGTCCAGCTACAGCAACCACTGCGTCCTGGCGACTGTGGAGGATACCTCTTCCTTCGTCTTTGACAAAGCATCGAATCAATCGCTGCTATGGGGCCCATATCGGCCAAATCTATACTTCGGGGTGCGCCCACGTATTCCTAAAAGTTTACTGATGGGCTTATTGTGGGCAAAAGTAGACGATTATAGAACTGCTCAGGACAGTATGTACACCCGAACATAAATTAATTGGGTCTCTAGATCAACCTCAAAGATGGATTTTGAAGGGTACTCTTGCGTAAAGGCTGACCCGATTGATTCAATCACAGACTTTAGACATACATGCGAACAGAACGAGGGGATGGAGGGCTATGGTTGGGAAGAATATGACATTCGAAAAGGCGGCAGACAGACGGTGCATGATTCCCGAAACACAATTGACCTAACCATAGACTTTATAAAAGTTCCCGGGGGAGACCATGGCGGCAGTTGGGGTGCTCGCATCAAAGGTGAACCCCGTCCAGATGCACCTTTTAACCAGCCAACAACGCTAGTCTTCTATGCTGCCATGGAAGGACTAGGAACTTTGGAAGTGGGAAATGAACCTAGCGAGCTAGGGTATGAAGGAGACATCCGACTTACTGGGAATACTATGGACTTGGGGGATTTCACGATCGATGTCACACGTGGACCAGATACCAATACCTACCCTGAGCGAATACATCCAAGTTATGATGAGAAACCGCTCGACAGAACAATAATTTCTAGCATGCACATAAAGCCGGAAGCTCTTTGGCAAGGGAAATGTATGATATTATTTCCCATCCCTGTGACTCTTGAGATACAATTGGGCTTACATGTTGGTGACCAGCAATACTCTTCACCCAAATGAAACAGGCAGTGGATGCTGCAATGCAGAAGTATGGTGAAGAAAACCCACCTCCACCACCCGCGATTTTTACGTTACCAAATATCCAGGGAAGTGGGAATATTCATTATGTTCAAAAGGTCTTCCGCGGTGCATTCGAGGTCAGTGAAATTTGTCCTACTTCAGCCCTTTCATTCCTTACTGGAATTAATAAAGCTCTTAGTTCGATATACTGTTTTCATCCAAATCCGCAAAAATTTCGCTTACTTGTATGTTTACTTACCCCCCATTATGAAAAGAGTTGCTCACAATACGCGTAATAGCTCCCATTGTTACGAAAGAAATTAGGGACGCATCCGTTTCCTTTTCTCGAAAATTTGAAGAAATACTCAAGCCACTCGCGCCATTCAATTCACCAGATTATGTTGATTTCTCAAAGGCGATGCTTTCTAACCTAGTAGGCGGCATTGGCTACTTTTATGGAGATTCAATTGTTGACCGCACCTACGCACCCGAATATGAAGAAGAAAACGAAGGATTTTGGGAAAAGGCTGCTGAAGCCCGGGCCCGCGCACAGCTCGCTCCTGGTAGTCCTTCCGAATTGTTTACTTCAGTTCCTTCTCGGCCTTTCTTTCCCAGGGGGTTTCTTTGGGATGAAGGCTTTCATCTGTTACCAGTAATAGAATGGGATCTTGACTTAACGTTCGTAATTGTTATCTCGCCCCTCCCTCTACCCCCTCTCCCCCTATTTCATGTCTATCAAACATCATGCTAACATATTACAGTCTTCATGTTGTTAAGAGCTGGCTAGATCTTATGGATGAAGATGGGTGGATTGGGAGGGAGCAAATTTTAGGACCTGAAGCTAGGAGCAAAGTCCCAGCGGAATTCCAGACCCAATATCCGCACTATGCCAACCCACCAACATTATTCCTTGTCCTTACGGAGTTCATGAACAAGGCAAATTCCGACACATCTTCTGGGCAAAAAAGCACTACTTCTCCATATTTTGACATCAAAAAACATGGCGAGTCATTTCTACGCTCCGTATATCCTCTTCTACGTCGTCATTATTTCTGGTTTAGGAAGACACAGTGGGGCGACTTTAAGACGTACGAACGAAAGGCTTCCTCAGCAAAGGAAGGATACCGATGGAGAGGGCGCACGGTTGAACATATTTTGACATCAGGGCTCGACGACTACCCAAGACCTCAGCCACCTCACCCGGGTGAGCTTCATGTTGATCTCATAAGCTGGATTGGCATGATGACACAGTCATTGAAGCATATTGCAGAGGCATTGGGGGAGAAAGCCGACGCCGAAGAGCTTGACAGATACGAAACATCGATTCTGAAAAATATCGATGATCTACACTGGGATGAAGACGCGAAGACTTATTGTGACGCGACAATTGATCACTATGAGGAAACTGTCCATGTATGCCACAAAGGATACATTTCCATTTTCCCCTTCCTAACAGGGCTATTGGACGCAGCTCACCCTAGGCTTGGAGATATTTTGAATCTTATTCGGGATACAGAGGAGCTGTGGAGTGATTATGGAATTCGAAGTTTGAGCAAAAAAGACGAATTCTTTGGGACCGGTGAGAATTATTGGAGGGGCCCTATTTGGATTAATATGAATTATTTGATTCTCAAGAATCTCTATGTACGTCCACCATCCCCTGGCAATTCTTATACATGTCTAACTACGCTTTCTCTATATATAGAACATCGCCCAGAGCAGAGGGCCACATCAAGCCCAATCATCTCAAATGTACACGGAACTCCGAAAAAACTTGGTAGATAACGTTTATAAAGAGTGGAAGCGGACTGGTTTTGCTTGGGAACAATACAATCCCGAGACTGGTGCTGGTCAGCGAACACAGCACTTTACGGGATGGACCAGCCTGGTGGTAAATATGATGGCAATGCCAGATTTGAACACCCAGTCAGATACAAAAGATGAGTTATAATTTAACATTCCAGAAGTATTACATAGTATACGAAGCATTATTTTCAGCTATGAAACATACCCTAGCTTATGTGCTCAAGTTTTCAAACGGAATATCTGTAGTTCAAAACGCCAAAAATGATACAGTACATCCAAAAACGCCCGTTCATTACCTTTGTCTCCTACTAGGGCGATGATGTCTTGTATCGTCTCTAGATTGACGAGTGGAACGCGGCGAGCGGCTACGCCTGCGGTGTTTCCCGTACTCCCGGGATTTCTTGTCTCTGCTTCGAGAACGTGAAGCCGAGCGCCACCTTTGAGGCTCTCTGTTCCGTGAGCGTGAACGCGAGCGATCCCTTCTCCTGGAAAGCCGCTCAGAGCTTTGTCCTTCTCTTCTACTTCTCTGCTCACGAACTCTTTCGCTGTCGGCTCTTCTCGAAGTTTCAGTTCCAGGATGCTGGTGGCGTGGGCGATGGGCTCGATTTCGAGCCTCAGTATTGGTATCTTTAGCTCTAGTATGATCGGCAACAGCCTCGCCTACCGCCTCAAGCTTTCCGAAGTTATCACCAGATTGAACTTTCCCGCTGAAAACTCCAAATCCGACCCCCTTAACGCGCTCCAGGCCTGTCTCATCAGCAGCCCCTTCTTGGATGGCTCGCTCGACTTCTTTTCCTCCTAGGGGTGTCATGTTCGCATTCGAGCCGGCCGATGGCACGGATACAGGTAGACCAAGTGCTCGAGCAATGGCTTCTTGTTCCGCTTCCTTTATTTTGCGGACTTCTTCGTCACGCGCTATTCGAGCAGATTCGGAGCCTTCTTCATTTTTGGAGTACCAAGAAAGATCACGGCCTTGCTGCCAACGGCCGACGGGGGCCATAAGAGAGTGACCAAGGTAGGCTTCACGCCGATTCGAGTCTTTTACATCTGACCATTTGAACTCTGTCTGCCCACCTCTTAGAAGCATCCTCATTAGCATCGAGGAGACACGCTGGTGGTGGACACAGGATTTGCAACTTACCTGCTGCCTTCTTTCCGAATACTGGATACAAGATCCATTTTGCAGCCCTCGATAAAGACCGTTCTCCTTGATCTGCAAACCACTGTTTCTCGTGCTTCTGCTTCCCCATATCTGCTCCTGATGCCTGGCTTTCTGCCCGGCTGGCCCGCCAAGATATGGTGTCACGTGATATAGGGCACGGCTCATTTGAGGGTCCGTGCAATTATGGGGAAAAATAAAGTATTCACGTGACGCTTTTGGCCTCCCGTCTTGATGGAACCTCTAAGAAGTTCACTACGCTGTGTAGTTCGCATCCAGCATCACCACAACATCGGCCTCTAGCCAGATCAGTGCTTCATCAGGGTGGATACTGGAGGATGATACCACCACATTTGAAGTGCGACTGGACCTGGCTGTTTCGCCGTGTTTGGCCCGGACAAGGGCCTCAACACCCCACCACTTCAATATCGCCCATTCTCAAGGATGACCAGCTTGGCCCTATGTCCAAGCATATATGCCGTATATTTAGTTCAACCGCAGTAACTCCGCTAGCGAGTCTGAGATACCCCTCTCGGCGACATCTACAACCTTTAATTGATATACCCTTTTCCAGTAATGGATGCAGTTCCTGGTGAGATGGCTACCCAGGACTCAGAAAGCTTCTCCGAAAGCCCCAAGAATCCAGTTTGGGCAGAGGCCATAAACCAACCCACCGACTATGCTATCACTGTTGAGCAACACGGTGTTGAATTTGGGGCTGATCGTGTATGTTGGCCAAGCCTTGCGCAATGAAGTCTCTGAGGTCTCTAACTCGCGATTATAGTTCCCGTATGGCTTCACCCCGTGATCTAATTTATCACTTAAGATGCTACGGTCTTAGTAGCGGCTAATCAGTTCCATTGAACAGGCATAATCGCCCTACACCTACCGTTGCCACCTGGCGAATGAACCTGGTTAGTGGACCTTGCCATTGATCATCCCTTCTATATGCACACTTTAACGGCCCTTTATCTTGCTACAGACTGCATTGTCTCAACGGCGGAATCTTTACTTTGTAGCGTATGCCCATCTTATCCATGTATATCAACCAAGCTGCGACCAAACGCTTGGATCACGGCCGGCTCTTATCCTAACCCCTAAGCTGGCACGGCCTGATGCATCAGGTGATATCTCACCCCTAAATCCACACGCCGTAAATCATGTCATCGTTGGTGATATTGGATCTGAGGAAATTTTGCTTCTGGCCACCGATTCGGGGAATGTTACCGCTTACCGGACGGAGCGGATTTACCAAGCAATTGAAGGTCGCCGCGCCGAAGATACACGGCCTACTCAACTTGGTAATGGACTAGAATGTCTTTTATCTGAGTGGGTTACACGGAGCGCTTGGGGTCTAGCTATTCATAAATATGCTAGGCTGATTGCCGTGAGCTCAAATACGGCAATGATTACAATATTCGCCTTTGCCTTGGTGGATGATACAATACGTTCCCCCAATGCAAGGGGTTCATCCACACCTAAACCGGCCGATCTTGGGGATTCTAATAGCGACTGGTATAATATAACCAATGCTTCAGATTTCATGAAGCTTCGCAGTTGGTCAAGACAGCGTCGTCGTTCCCAAAACCTTCGACTCTCCTTAATAGGACACAATACAAACATCCCTAGTATTTCCTTCGTGAACTCTGACCTAGACCCTCACGGAGACTGGTTAGCTAGTACGGATATCAATAACAAACTTCTTATCTGGAAAATATGGGAACATCACCACCCAGTCAATTCTTGGGGCTTTTTCAATCTCGAGAATCCTCATTTTCGGGGATTTCAGGGACATTTGGATGAGTAAATCAGCACTAATAATTACTTTCGAGGTCTGGCTAACGGTTTTGAGTAGGCATCAACGAGGCTGGACTACTCTTGTGCTTGATCCAAGGTCTTTTCGAATGAAACGGAGTCTTGTTGACGCATGTGGCGGGACTCCTTCCAGATACCAAAGTAATACAGGCCCGTATGATTTAAGTTATCTAGTTGACAAAATCGAGGACGCTACTCGACATTATAATTTTCATTCGCCACCACGGACTACTCCCCACAGAGAACGTCGCGCTCCAGGGCCTCCACCTTACGAACTATTTCCGCTTACCCATTCCGATGCTGATGAATCGGATGAGGACTCTCACAATAGACATATCAGTGCTCTACTGTATAAATCGCTTTTCGAAAGCCGTCAGAGAATGGCGAAAAGGCAGGCCATCATTGCACGTAATCAAGAAGGATCTCGTGGCCATGGTAGTGCTCTCACACCAAGCGCTTCATCATACACTACCGGTTATGAAACGCTGGATAATGGAGCTTTTAGTAGCCATCAGAGTCAGACTGACGAAGAAGTAACTGAAGATGAGGAGGATAATTACGCTGAAAATGAGATTGAGGACGAGGATGGTAGCGGTGATGAACATTACGACCATGATGAAGACGATAGCAGTGGAGACAACCACGAAATCGCGGAGGATAGCGACCAACGGGCTGATATGCAATCACCCCACACTAGCAGTAGCAACGCTACCACTGGTAACGCGGATGTGATTATGGTTCATGGCTTTCAAGTGTCTCAGAACGATGAAGACGACACTGATAGCTCCGCCGTCGACGATGCGGCCGACTCAGATGTTCACAGTGGATCGATCATATTGCAACCTAGTTCGGATGCTCACACGGATCAGGTTCTGGAAAACACTGGAGAGAGATCAAATGAAGATGGAGATTGTTTGACCGAGCACCTCCAAGATATCTCGTTATTTTCAAAATTTTCAATCCTGCACTTTACTGAATGTCATGTTCGCATGCTCCATGGTCCTTTTTCTTACGGCCCATCTGTTATCTCTCGTGCCCCACTGTCACAAGTCATGGCAAATCGCGTCCCAGCTATTGAGGCGACAGATCGATTTAACATGGCCATTCAAATACCCGATTTAGGCGTTGTCGTTGCAGCGTCCCAGAAAGGAAGAATTGCAATTATCAGTCTTACAGATACACGATCCAATGGCCGGGTGTTTAGGATTGATCGTATACTACCACTTGCTAGTCAGGAGCGCAAACAGCTTCGGCCTCTCTGCCCTCTACTTGGGATTGCCGTTGGTCCAGTTGTACCCCACCTTATCCCTTTTGAATCTACCCTGGACGATTACGAAGAGGCCTACATTGTTAAAGATACCGCGGAATTTCATAATCGGGAGCCGAAATCCCTGCGGTGCGAGGTAAACAACCCAATTTCGCCTCAAAGGTCTCCGGGAGAGAATATCATATATTCTAAAACCTTCCTGGATGGTGGTTTAAAGAAAGAGAAATGGCATGGGATTGAATACTCTCGGCGCTATCGCCTCTTTCTCACTTTTTGCGACCATACAATCATGCACTACGAACTTTACTACGATTGGCCAAAAGATTTTAAGGGACCCGGGGCCCAAATGGCCTTTGATAAGAGCAAGCCGTAAATTAAACGTTTGACCAATTATTAATTAATCTACTTCAGAAACCAAAAAGTTGCTCTTTAAAGATTTTGCCAGGATATTGGTGGTCAATTTTAATCTTTGCTTCTGTGCTTTTTTCCTTTCTTACTTTATGATTCTTGACTAATGCAATATTTAGCTAGGAAATTTCATATGAATTGAAAATGATCAGAAACCTTGTAGCACTCTTTCTCGTGGGAGTTAATGAGACCATGAGTGCTGTGGAAGCCGGGGAAGTGGGTATGCTGGATTTATAGATCATTGACATCACTGTCAAATATCAATGAAATTTACTTTTGACATAACCATAACCCTAGCTTTACTTGTAGTAGATTTTTCTTCTCTTCAATTTAAAGAAGTAAAGTAGTTTCGTTAATAAAACCATTGTAAATAAACAACTCAATGGAAAAAAGGTTACTTAGAATTTTAAATGAGGGTAATGAGAATATTTCGACTGATGATATTCCGTTAATCACAAAGCCTCCATCTGAATGGCTTTTTCTAACTCGGGGCCGCCTCCAATGTAGGGTGCAAAGTCAACATCTTCATCAACCCCATGAGCCAGCTCATCACCAAACCATCCCCATCCAATTTTTTCGAGCTCCCTGGTGAAAAAATCACGTTCCTCTTCAACTAACGGTTGCCCGTTTTCAGCAGATAGTATATCCTTATACCGTCTTACGTGCCACCAGTAGGTTAGGCCTCTTAAGGCTTGCTCCATTGGCAAGGATTCTTCGACTTCGGCATCGACGTCACCCCCCGCAAGCCAATCATCGCGAAGCTCGGGACGACAATAAAGATATATTGCCGTTATTACCCTCATATGACTGAGGCGCCATTTACGGCCGCAATAAGGTACCTGCGATTTAAAGAGCTTGAGCGTGTAAAGGCGAAGATGGGGGTCTGGGATCTTGAGACCCTTTCGAAGTACAGCGCTGCATTTATATTGTACGAGGAGAAGACATCTATGTGCCTTGTCGCGGGTGATCTTTTGCATGATGTGTAGAAAGTTGATGGCGGAGAAGAAATTTCGGAACGAGTAGGTAGTAATAGGTCCTGGCTCGATTGGGGCTATCGGAAAGCCTAGTTCATCAACTTCAAGGAGTCTGCTGTTTTCCTTGGCTTGCTCTGCAGCGGCCGATTTAGCAGAGGCTTCTTCAAGCATTGATATTCTAGAGCGGCTCTGGCGAAGAATTGGAGGCGGTGCGGCCTCATCCTCACTACTATCATCTGCAATTTCGGTCGGCTCTAGCGGAGGAATCGGCTCAGGCGGCTGATCTGAGTGAACGTGACAGAAATGAAAGAAGCTGCGGTTCTATTAGCAGAATTCACCCAGTGGAGTCAATTTTTGCAAGCTTACCTAGAAACTTGAGGGTCCTGTGGCTGTGCAACAGCATGGTCGACCTCTTGATGAATAAACATCTTGAGGATGAGAGGTATGTAATTTGAATCGAGTAGAATTTGAGATAGATATTCAAAACATAAGATATCTGCGTCAAATGTTAGGCAGGCTTCGGTATGATGTGGTGTCAATGAACATACGGCATCGTTTAAACCACTTCAAAAGTAGGATGAGGACTCCGGAGATGGCTTTAAACCTGATCTCTCGAGCACGACCTTCTTGTATCTGCCTCATCGATAAGAAAGGTTCTGACATTCGATTTTTGTTTGATGCTTGTTTGAATCCGTTCATAGCATGTCCACTAGGCAGTAAGTCAGGCAATGGCACAAGGTGAGTGATAAGACAGATACTTACTCTGTTCGCCCATCACCATTGTCCCCATTATTTGACTTACTCGCGATAGCAGTGATGCCTGTTAGAAGTTCCTTTAAGACTACAATCACGAAAGACTGAAGGTTTGGAAGTGCATGAACCTTCGAAGTCGTCAGAGGTTTTGATTGAAACTACTCGACTGGAAAATAGAACTTACGTAAAATTTTTCAACAGCATCCAATCGAGCTTGAACATCATCGTCATTCATTACTTTTGATGGTATTTGCTGGTCACCTCCAGGTCCGCTATTCGTTTCATTGGTAGCTTCTCCAATGCGAATTTTGGTATGAGGCACTGTTTCGTCCCAACCGCGGTCATACTTCATGAAAGCTTCTCTCTCCTCCCAAAGCTGTTCCAATGCCCTGGTCATCCTCATTCGACTAGAAAACAATTCGCCAGCTTCAATAATGGACGCAGGTACATCGCTACCTTCCCACTTCCTACCAACTAGGTTGTCTTGGAGATCACTAGACCCCTTTCCTCCGATATTGTTGCTTGATCCATCAAGTGGAGGATACATAAATGGAAAATGTTGATTGGTTTGGTAGTTTTGCTTTTTGCCAACTTTCCCTTGGGCCCCTGGTGTCGGAGGAGGGGAAGGAGCAGGAGTGGCGATGTGCACAGACTGATGTAAAATAGAGTCGTTATTACTTGCAAGTGTAGAGCCAACCCCAGAAAACAGAAGGGAAGAAGGGTTGCGACTTGAAGATGTTGGAAGAGGCGGTAAGACCGAATTATGTTCAAGTTCGAAGGGAACTAAAGGTGGTGGTGGATCATAGGCGGGGTATTTGGACGTGATCTCTTGTCTAAAGAGATGATAGTCTAAGGGGGAGGCTGTAAGTGTGGGAATATTCGAAGACCTAGTACCTCCCGGGCTAGTTGCCTCGTAGGCCGGCTCAAGCACAGTTTTGGCTTTTTTCAGTGAATCAGTGCCACCAAACAAAAGAAGAATTACTTTCCAAAAGAGTAAAAGAATCTGTATCATGCGTTAGTCTCGTAAAGCGAACGGAGCGAAGTAAACGTACCCTTGTTAGTGGGAAGACTGAGGGATCCTCCCATCGTAAACGGGCAACGACCTCAACAAGCAGGCCGGGTAGATACAAACTCGAAGAAACTATTTTTCATTAGCCAACTGAGAGGATTTTTGGCTAGAAATTAACTAACTTACCAATATCGTCCTTTACTGTCGTATCAGAAGGATTCAATTTCAATTCCCTCCGCGCAACTTCAATAACCATATAAACACAGCTTAGTAGAAGATTAATCTCTTTATCTCTAGTTGCAGTAGAGGCTGTTGTCTCATTGTCATGAGCGAAAACTTTTGAGCCCACTGGAGTGAACGCTCTAGATATCCATTTTAGATTTCTGGTTTATACGATGGCCAATTCAATGAAGCGACTTACAGGTCTTTGTCAAAAGCCCGACCGACATAACTGAGTAAAGCCGGTATTCCTTGGCATTGCTGTAAAGTTTTGACGTTTTTCACCATCCATTGGATCTGCATTGACCGTTCCTTGAATGTCTGCGACGTATTTTCTGTTGTTTCTGAGGGATAGTCTTCCGCCACTTTTCCGGCAGTCATAACCCAAACTCCCGTTAACATATAAGCGATACCCTCCAAGGCCTCGATACGGACAAAAATGTCTGGGCTAGTCAAGAACCCCATCCTATTTTTCATGAACGCCGTCCTGGTTTGGTCGCTTGCGTCTATCCAGCAGATATCACGTTCCGCCTCAGACATAGACTGAGTGAAAGACAGCCAAGTATGTTCAAAGGTAGTTTTGCAACTCAATAACATAAGTTTGTCGGATTCGTTATCTTCAAACCACTCATTAATTTCCTCAACAAAAGGTTCACAGTCATCATACTTAAAAGCATATGAGGGTAAATCGGATTTGGGCAGGTCCTGGACAAGCTTCCGCAGTTGGGCAAGACTGACCGAGTCCGTTTGATTCTCTGAGCTTTGTTGTACTGGAGCCGGAGGCGGTGGCTGTAATGGTGGTGGGGGAGCGACTCGATCTCTCCGCAGTTCAGGGCGCGCAGGGGGTTGTGAATGCCGCTGTGGAAGAGACACACCGTTGTAACCATCTTCTCCATCGATATCTACCTCGCTCCCTTCTGGAAGTTCAATATTGGCGATGGCATCCGCGATCAGTTGCTCATCAGACCCTGTGGACATGTCTATCCCGATGTTGTCGACCTCATCTGCGCGTACAATGTGCTCTTCTCCAGCTCCATCCTGATCAGGATTCTCAAGGGACTCCATCCCAAGAATGATCAAACATGCAATAGCTTGTTCGTTGGCCAACCATTTGAAGCCCAATCCACCTGGGCGTGTATGAACCTCGCGTACCTGGCCAGTTAGCCTGAGGGATAGGTCGCAAATTGCCGTCTTCTAAACAGGTTCACGGCGCAACATACTTACATCTAACTATCGCGGTATGACAGGCTCCGATATTCCACGCATTTCTTCCATGTAGCTAGCGAATTATATTTTACGTGTTGTCTGCGAGCTTCTTCCACTTTGAGAATCATCGGCGATATCAGGATGAACCTTCATTACTAAGCAAGGATAAATAAAACACCGGGCCGGTGTGGTTTGGCCTGGGAGAATCTAGATAGAATAACTAAACTAAATAACCAGTGTTGAGAGGACTAGATTTAACGCCCATCCAGGGATGCAGACCCAAAGAACCAAACAGACTATTGTGGGTAGACACAAAGTATTCAATTTGCTATACCCTAGGTTAGCTTGTTTTACACACAGAGAATCGAGCATAAGACGAGTGGGACCGTTTACCTGTTAGACAAGCTATAATATGCAAGCGACTATTGCTTCGCGTCATCCAAGGTGAAATGGACCCCAGCATGAATACTGGGGCTTCACTACCGTGGTAGCTGTGTTTTCGCGGCGCTGGCATTTATTTATTTCCAATTTTTCCTGGACTTTGTCCGTGATGATTTGCAAATCACAACGGGTAGGTTATTTTGAATCCTATTCACTTGGGGGACCGACGCTTGGTTCGCTTCAGAAGTTATCATCCATCTCATCGCTATCCCACTCATCCTCTTGATCATGCTGGACGAGGTACAAAAATCGTTGGAGCCCTCGCATCTGACCCGGGGGAATCTGATTATCAAGACCCCTATTTTGATTGTTGTCTTGCCGTTGCAAATGTTCTCCCCTATCAACTGGCGCATCACCCCCGCGAAGGTCTCGTCTTTCGCCTTGAACAGGATCTTCCGCCAGCGGTGGTAATTGGCGAATGCGGTTCAATGGAGGAATGGCTCTTGGAGGTACAGGGGCAGGTGGTGGCACCGGCATCTGATGTTCAGGGTTGATTTCATCGTCGCTCAGCATTTCAACCTCTCCATTCACCACATCCGGATCTTCCATATGCTGTGGAGCCCCTTCGCCATCACCACCTTCCAATTCCCAAAGTCTCATATAGCACGGCGTCTTTTCGGTGTTAAAATGAGCATACGGGTTGTTAGCAAAAAGCCAGCTTGAGCACAGATAGCAAAAGTGAGTATTGCATTGGAAGCAGATCATATGATTGCATCCCATCGATTTTTGGCATCGTGCAGCGCAAGTTGGGCATCTCGACGTATATATGTCGAGGTAATCTTCGGAAGCTTTTTCCTCAGCGGAAAGCTCGATTTCTCTCCGAGGGAAGCATATGCTCATTGGGCCGTGCCAGCCCTTTTTACAGACACTGCAAAAAGCATATGAACAATCTTCGCAAACGGCTAATCGTTCCGACATGGGAGGCAGCTGTTCTTGGGCACCTAATGGATCAAAGGGGGCCGCGTTTTCCTCTTCATCGCTTGAGATTTCTTCGTCGTTCATTGAGTTCGTGGGCTTGGGATGCCTTTTTGAACGCGCTGCGCCCTGGCACCATTGACGAGGGCAATAGATGGTTGTCTTGTCTAACTCCAGCTTCTTCTTCCTCTTCAGACGGGTATACCGCTGTATTGTTTCTGATGGAAGGGGGATCTGTAGCAGCTCGCCAGGCCTTAGGGTTTGATTTTGTTTTTTTCGGGCTGAAGGTGGACTGTCGGTGTCATTAACCTTTCCGCAGTCGGTCGAGAGGCATTTCACGTTGTCAATATCACCAGTGTCAATGCAAGTCTGGTAATATTCCTGGAGGCATTGAACACAAAACACATGAAAACACCGCTGTAGCCTATAGCATGCCTTCCCCCTTTTCACCTCGAAACAGATACTGCATTTAAAAGTTGACCGCTCAAATACATCCCTTCGAGCCTTGTTTTCAAAGTCTAGGAGACTAATCTTAAGACTATGAGGAAGCTCGGCTGTTTCTTCCAAATCGTTACAGATCCCAAAACCCTCCTCGGCAGTGACTTGGAGATGGTCGATATATGAGAAAACAATCAAATTATTTCCCGACTCTGCCCACAGCCTCTTCCCATCTTCGAGAAGCTGCTGTATAGTTGGCGTAGGAAGCCAGTTATGATGCGTCGTTATCGAAAAAATGGGCGGTTTCCGCTCTGGATATTCTGCGGGGAGTTCGATCCCCAGATGAAGGGGCGGAAGATGCGAAAGACTGTATATCTCATTATCCACAGGCTCGTCTTCCACGGCTACACTGGTTTTGTCGCCCGTTTGCATATCTATACCAGATTTGCTAGACGATTGCAAAGAAGTTGTATTAAGAGGCTCCACGTTCGGCCGTCGGAAGATGGCTTTTATAGGATGCACTGGCGTTATTGGGATAGCTAAAGAAGCTTTAAACGGAGAAGAAGGATCCATGACGATCTCGGGGTATATCGCTGCGATGGACTGAAGCTCCTGGCTTCTCTCATCATCGGTGTCTGCATCCATTACTCAAGAATAGATATACGGCACAGCGGTTGGCGGGACGCAGAACAAAGGAAGACAAGCCGACGATGATCCTGATCCCAGCCGGCAACCTTTTGTATAGTATCCTTCACTTCGGGCAGCAAGTCTTAATGAAAAAGTTCAGATGCTGCCCCTCGTTGACTGCAAGATTCCGGGTAGCTATGAAGGACCGAGGGTTGGATACCGGGCTTCACAGGAGGCCAGTCACTTCGGTGTGCCTTTTGCTAGCGAACAGAGGCGGACGAGAAGCTGATGGAAAGTATTCTGACCCGCAGCTGATACTTTCTATGCGCAAAGACCGATCTCAGCTTGACTTCTCTTTGGGCTTCACTGGGAGGGAGACCCCGGTCACTTTTTCCTTATCGATAAGGCGGTGACCGCGGCATCCCTTTTTTGGCTCCGCCATGAATTTTCCTTGCGTTTCTTCGCGCTCCTCACCTTATGGGGCCTCCTCGTTCGTTTACAGAGGCTTAACCGGGATAGAGAAGATGGCTGAGGACTTTATTCCGTTGGCATCCCTGTCCTTAACCCATGTCCACTATGTAAGTCGCGATCCTCTCCAAACCTCTAGCGGTTTCCATGGGTCTGGTCCTAACTATCGCCTTCCGTAGAATCCCCAAGACCCTATCTCATACCTCTGCGCATTTCTTGCTCTCGTTCCGCAGGCTCTGATCATTGTCTATGTATCACTGGCTTGGGCAACCCGCGAAATAGAAATCATTTACATGCTTTTTGGGCAGCTATCATGTGAGGTACTCAACTTTGGATTAAAGCGATTGATACAACAGGAGAGGCCAGACCGTATGGAAAACCATTTCCCCCTTAAACCACCGGCACTATGTGCAATAGAGCATGACACTTTCTAACCTCCCATTCCGCGAGCTACAGAGATGAATGGAAAAGGTTATGGGATGCCATCTTCTCACGCCCAGTTCATGGGATACTTTGCGTTATTTTTCATCCTCTTTCTCCTTCTCCGATACTCGCCCTCCTCTTCAATGACATCTGGTTCATTAAGGATGCTAGAGCGTCTTGGAGTTTCCTTCTTAGCCTGTGCAGGAGCTATAATGGTAGCTATCAGCCGTATCTATTTAAACTATCATACTCCAGAGCAGGTCTTGGCAGGGAGTATTATTGGTGTTATCTATGGGCTCATTTGGTTCCTGGCCGGAACCTATCTACGGCAGAGTGGCTGGCTTGATTGGGTTCTGAGCCTAGAGCCTATCAGATTTTTCAGGATCCGAGACCTTCTACCTTACGAAGATCTGACGGAGAGTGGCTGGCAACGCTGGGAAATGCTGAAAAAGTCTTCTGGAGTGCGCGGAAGAGAGCTGAGGGATATCTCTGTTGACTATGGCAATCCACAAGGCTCAAAATCCCATACTCAATAATCCTGAAATGACAATGTCTAGATCTATACTTAAACTTGGTTAGGTCTCCATCCGATGTCTAGCGGAATGATTTCAACGGAGACATAATTGTGGCTCTAGTCTATAGTTTCTAGATGAGAGATTCTAGCTAGATCCGCCTCTTTATTCAGGGCATCAATCTCGGCCTGGACGTATGGTATACCGTCCCTCGTTCTCTCTCTCGAAGTGATGATTTCAATTTCGCCGGGGTAGTAGATTCGATCCACGCCTTGCATTTTCTCGCAGTTCACAACGCGCTGATATAGATAGTCCATCCGCTCCTTGAACTCGCTCAATTCTAGAAATAGATCGGGTTTCAGAGCCATGATAAAGTGCCCTACACCAGCCGGTTTGGATGGATCATAAGGACCCGTGACGTGTCCAGCAAAGGAGGAGCCAGAAAGGACGCCGGAAAAAACGTCCATCATGATAGAGAGAGCTGAGCCTTTGGGGCCACCCATCGGTAACATCACTCCCTTGAGAGCCGCCGCGGGGTCGGTGGTCGGCGAGCCGTTTGCGTCTAACGCCCAACCCTCGGGTATCGACTCCCCCCTACGGTGGGCCTTGTATATTTTACCCCTTGCAGCTACTGAGGGGGCCATATCCAAGATGAAAGGGGGAGAGTTCGGTCCCGATGGTGCTCCGCATGCAATCGGAGAGACGCCCATGATCTTCTCCTTTCCACCCCAAACCGGGAGTGCCGGTGAGGAATTGGTGAAGACGAAGCTCATCATATTTGCTTCTACCGCTTGTCGAACAAAAGAAGCTGACATCCCAAAATGGTTTGAGTTGTGCACCGATACCAATCCGATGCCAAATTCTCCGGCCATTTTGATAGCACATTCCATGGCCATGGTCGCAGAAACAAAGCCAAACGCGTTTTGTCCATCAATGCGGGCAACCACGGGAGTAACTTGGCTCAGCATTGGCGACGCCTTAGCGTCCAGAACCCCTTGACGGATGCGTTCCAGGTAGGATGGGATTCGGTTAATTCCATGGGTATCGACCCCGCGAAGATCAGCCTCCACAAGACATTTGGCAACTATCGAGGCGTTTGCGGAGGGCACATCGTACTTTTCGAGGACGCGCCGCACAAAGTCCTCGGCAGCCGATGCGGCCACGCGTTTCGTTGTCTGCGGAACATCCATAGTGGTGGCTGTTGTCGTTGTTCCACCTGCACACCCCTGCTCCCCGCCTCGAGTCACAGCGCGGGATATCCATTCGCCGGTCCGGTGGCACGTGGCCTCGTTATATCTACACTGAGAAATGTATGACTAATTGGCCTGCGGAATGAGCATTTCGAGGCCCGCGCTGCAGCTGCTACAGTCGATCTTCAGACAGACCACAGGCTCTGATGTAACTGCTTCGTCCGCCACCCTCCGACTCCAGAGACCAATAAACAGCACGAAGACTCTAGAGCAATGTTCAGCAATATCCTACGCCGGCTCCAAGGAGGGAATCTCGAGGTTTTCAAGGTAGATAGCACTTATACCCTCCGCTGCAGTCCAGCGCTATACTACGAAGTCAAACAGACTAACTAATCATTGTTTATCAAAACAGTTTGGCCTATACATAGGATTCCCCATCGGATGGATGTATTACTTCGGCACCAACTTAGAAGAACGCTTCAACGTCCCGGACTTCTGGCCCCGTACGGAGAACTCCCACAAGATTCCTACGGACAAAGGCGAAATAGATAAGGAATTGGCGAGGATGAACGAGCAGAGAGCGAAGCGATTGCTTGAGAAACAGAGAATACAGAAGGAGATGGAGAGAGTCACAGCTTCGACGGCAACAACAACAACGGCGGAATAAGCTCAAGGAATCTTTGGCTACCGGCGGAAGGTTAGCCTTGTATAATAGATGCATTCTACATTTTCAGGCGTTAAAGGACAGAGAGGAGTTTTCTTGGGGTTGCACAGCTACATCTCAATACTGATTAAAGCCCTTATTGAGAACATTAAAGAATTAGTTGTCAAACGCCCATTTGAATGAGTGTGCGCGCGCCTCTATAACGAAGTGACTATGACTATATCAAAAGCAAAGATGGCGAGGAAAGTACATTGCATCTTCTCTCCCAGGAGAGGAACAAAGTATGTTCGAAGGTGATGGGCAATGCGCTCACGCCAGGGAACGCATATTAAAATAAGATAAAAGCACGAGAAAATAAAATAGGCTGCGTAATTAAAAAAATATAGGTATCAAAGTGCAATCCGTGGACTCGTGTGTGTGTGTTTCAAAACCGACTTTTCATAATTCCTTGAAGGCGTTGGCTGATACTGCCGCGACTTCAGCGGCATGGGTAGCCGTGGATATCAGATCGGCTCCCCCGGATACAGCTACTGCATTTGTTGCAGCTGAGAGCTTCATATTAGCCGCGTGCGACGCGATTTGATCGGCAACAGGCTGGCCGGCCCAGTAATAGTTGATATGTCGATAGAGCGAAAGGACGTGGTCGGGGAGATAAATGTATGCGGCGGTAATAAGCATAGACGTGAAGAGAAGAAGTATAGTGTCTAAATCATAGAAGGTTGAGACGGTTAGTCTATCACCTAAGGCGAAGACGGTGACGCAAGCAATATCCCCTAGACGTACTGAAAACGACTTTTTCAATAGGTGTGAGCATATAGAGCGAAAATGTCACTTCATATTGGTAGTTCTTAAGTCTTAGCCAGCGTATCAGGGAGGTGAATACTCCGGGGGAAGCGGTTGACTGCATGATTTGATGCAAGGTGTCGACCACACTGGACGTCAGACTCGTGGTGGGATCGGTGGGCCTCGAGGCGGTAGAAGCGAGATGCAGCAAAAAGAAGCGCTTCAAAATGCCCGAGAGTCCTGCGACGTCCTCGTTGTTCGAGATGTCGGCGAGCTCGGCGGATCTTTTTTCTGCTGAGTCAGCCCTCCTTTTAACGTTTCCTGCAACGGCCCCAATGTCCTGGTAGATATGTGATTCGCGATTCAGCTACATCAGATACGTGAATTCCGGAGACCGGCTACTATCTCTAAAAAGAACCGAGACCAAGCTATTTACTCTCAAGCCGCAGCTATTGTTGGCCCCGAAACATGACACAAGATGTATCGGAGCCTGACGCGCCAGCTTTTTGAGAGTGCACTACAGCAGCTCCAACATCATACAAGCAAAGGCCGTTTCTTTTCAACCTTCTCCCCTCTCTCGGTAAAGCAGATGCCCCCTCGACCGGTTTTAGACGAATCAGAAATTGCCGGGAGCTATCTCAAAGGATCTGGACCAGGGGGCCAAAAAATTGTCAGTATATCATTCCCTGTCGTTGTATGTACGAAGGGTCAGTCAGACCTTGAGAGACTGTCGTGGACCAAACGGCAGGGTATCTTTGAATAAATATAACGCACCCATTCACAAAGAAAGACCCTCTAAATCAAAGATTATTATGTTGTTGTTTTACAAAGGCGTATTCTTAACTGAACTGGATTGCGGTTTACTAATATACTTAGAATAAAACCAACTCTGCCGTTCAACTGATACATATACCCACCAATACGGTGGTCAAATGCCAGGCAACCCGCTCTCAATCCCAGAATAGGAAAATAGCCAAGCAGATCCTAGCCCAAAAAGTGGACTTACTAGAGAAAGGTGAAGAAAGCCGAACAGCTATTGTGGCCAATGTGAAAAAGAAGCGAAAGGCAAGTAAGCTCAAGAAGAGTAGGAGAAAGTACCGGGCCTTAGAAGAAGAGAAAATGCAGAAAAAATTAGGAGTAGGATTAGGTGTAGGGGCTGAGGTTGGTATGGAAAGTATAGAGAAGATCGACGTGGACGTTACCAAGGAATGACGGGAAAGATTAATAATATTTGTACATATATTTTGGTTAAAAGTGCATTCGTAGGTGCCATTATCTCATTGAATTTTCTACAAGGCTGGTCTGTTTGATTCATATATCGTAAAACAGGTAAGGAAATAAGGTCATTAATCAAAATGTTGATATTTGACCAAGCGGATCTATCTTTATTTTATAAGAGAAATAGGACATGCCTAACCATCATCAAAACATTTGTCTAGTATGAGAAATTGCTAATAAAGATTGCAGTATTCACGCCAGGAGTTTGGCAAAGCCCGGTAAGACCTGGGGACTTAACCTCTCTTGCGCAAAAGTCTGAATTTTTCCATTGTTCTTCTTGTTCTCCTCCTTCAAGTATGTGGCAACCCACTGGCCGACCTGTGGGCCCGTTTCAGGCCAAGGGTCTTTAGGTGGCATCTTGATAGTGGTCAACTGAGTGTACCCAACACCGAAGGACATGTCTTCGACATCGTGCTCAACAACAATATCATCACCAGAGGTTGGAAGGATGGGTTGGTCAAGAAGGTATAGCAATGCTTCGCAAGTAAAGCCCCATCCCTTTTTATAACGGGAGGCGAAGGCTTCAGAGTGAGCGAGTGTTTTAGCGAGGGAGATAATAGCAATTTTGCGATCAAGTGGCCGAGCAAGCTTTCTGGATTCTGGAAGGATGATATTGAGGTATATTGGAGTAAAGACACTAATGTATCGTTAGCATCGTAAGCATGTGATCCACGAATATAGTAAGTTTAGCAACGCACCCGCTTTGAATATTTTCGGTGCACTGGATGAAAAAATCCGCTCCATATCCGTTCTCTAAATGGGCAGACAGGAAATGATAGAAACGGACGAAGCGAAGAGAGAAGTTTTCAGTCTTAGAGTTCTGAAGCCGGGTGAGGATGATCTGAATGATGGTCGGGAAATAGTTTTGCAAAATGGCCCTGGAGAGCATGTCAGTGATTGAAAGTGGTCGATAAAGCTGCCAGTAATCCTGATTGGGTAAAAACTTACGAGGGGAAGGTCGAGATGACAGTCTCTAGAAGGTCAAAACCATAACTCTCCTTGACTTTTGATGAAACCAGCTTCTGGAAAATTCCCAGTATTGGTTCGACTTGGTTGTTTTTACTTAACAATTCACTGCCACGGCGTATGACAGCTGACAATAAGCGTACGAGAGCAGGGACATTGCCTCCTTGTTCCCACATGACTGGCATGAGAATAGGAGCTATCATATTTTCGAAGTAGCTTGGGAATGGGCCAGTAGGGTTTGTTTCAAGTAAAGCGGCTAGTAATTGGAATATGTATGGCATGAATTCTGTAAAACGAAAGTGTTAGGTCACGCGCCATTAAATATCGAATAGATATACCTACCAGATACGTCATTGCTCAAAAGGGTAAAGAATGGGCCATATAAGGCCTGGCTAATCTTGTCCGGATTAGAGGGTCCGGTGTACCTGTAAAGATTAGCTACAAACATCATGTAATCCCGTTTAATGGTTGTGACTCACCTAATGAGCGCACCCAATGCCTCAAAGTGGTAATAATAAAAGCGTGGATTGCTCGGGTTGGCGCTAATAATCTGGGTGATTTTAATGAAATGACCGAGAATAGACTCGGTTTGAGGAGCAACACCATCCTTGATTACCACCAAGACTCGCATGATGCACCGCATAATGAATTCGTTTTCTTGAACTTTAGGAGCGGATGATTCCTTTTGGACAAGCTGGAAAAGATGCTCTAGAAGCTGTCCCGCTAGAGGAGTGATGTCGCTTGCTGGTATAACCTGCGCTCCAGAAGCGTCGGTGAGGACGAAGACTCTTTCCACCGCGATAGCGGCATACGTATAGACAACATAGTCAGTAGAGGCAAGATGTTTCACCAATAGAGGCATGATCTCCCTCCACTGGTATTTGGTAATTATGCTTCTGAAGGAGTAGAGATACTTGATGGCATCAACCTTCAGGATTGGTTGGACGCCAGTTTCTGTAATAAGATCCGATGCAATATTTTTCTGGAAAAATTCGGTGATGTTGACGTGGCTGTTGATAGTTGTAACGCCATGGCTTGCCGTTGCAACGCCCTTGGCGGCAATGGAAGAGTATAGGTAGACTGCAGTATCTTTCGATTTCCAGTTTTCCGAGGGTGACTTTGCGTAATCGGCCAAATAATGGTCGACGTAGGTAAGTACAACTTTAGTGACTAGGTCTTCGAAATTTTGAAGGAGCTGTCTCAAAAAGTCCGTAGCGGCCCGGCGTCTGGTGTCACTGTCAGAACCTTCAAGATCCCTTCGAATGAATTCAATGGGCTCATCCTCAAACATCTCAACATCAGACTCGCGAAGAGAGATATTAGGCAAAATGACCTTCTCCGTAACCTGGCCCAGGGTTCCCTCATTCTGAAATGCTGCTGCATGCTGAGGAATCTTGGCGACAGAAGTCAAGAACTGCAGTGCTCGACTGACTAGGATATCGTATTTGGTTTCTTGGCCTATAGTGGTGAGCAAGTTCCAGGAACTACCGATAAACCGCTCAATGAAGGGGCTGAATACGTCAAGGTATTTCTGAACGTAGAGGGTGAGAGCTTCGAAGGTGCCGGCCTTAACGTATTCCAGAACCCCAGACTCGGAGTCATCGTCGGTGTGTAGTAGCTTGTTGTCGTATGTCAGGTATTTCAGAAACAACATCGAGATCGCATTGAGGTTTTCTTCAAACACAGGCGGCAGGTCGTGCGAGGAGAGGTCGTAAAAAAGCTTGATCATGAGGTTAAGCTGGGAGTATCCCATGGCCAGGTTTTCCTTGTTATCTCTATTTTTCTCGAGATACGCGTCGAGGGTCTATAGGGTATTAGTACAGCATGGTACAGGACCCGTGAAACAAAAGAGTGCTGCTCCTACCTCGAATAGCGCAAGGTATGGTACGCCAAATTTGCCAAGGACGTGATTTATCTCCCGATACAGATCATCTGAGCGAAACAATGGTCTCCATCGCTTAAAGATAGAGTGAGCTACCTGCAAGACACCGACGTTTGTCTTGATATTATCGGGCGAAAGTCGAGAAACCAAATCCTGGACGGTGAGTGGTCAGTTGGATGGGGTCAAGATATCTTGCGCGCGGAGATAGTAACCAACATCGACAAGTGTGTCCCATCTCTCCCAGAAGTCACTGTCTGCAATGACACTGACTGCTTCTCCTAGCTGGGATTGTATGCCGGACGGCATCGAGATCATGAGGCTGATCAACTCCCGCTTGATGGTGACGACATCGCTCTCCTGGAGTCGGTACTGTCCCTCCTCATCTGTCCAATTCCTCTTAATAAAATTCTTGAAGCAGAGGGCGCTCGCAAGACGGGTGTTGTATGGAAACGACTCTGATGCCGTGATGTGCAGCAGCTGGAGGGAGAATCCGGGCTTCGGTTCCTCTTGCTTCAACGCAGCCTCAGCTAGATGGTGGAAAGAGACGAGAACGGTTAGCTTCGAGGACGTAGTATTCAGCCCGACGATCCAGAGCCAGCCTACCTTGCTTGTGCTGCCGTGGATCCAAGCTGGCCTCAAGGAGCTGCGCAATTGGAGCTAGATTGCTCGCCATGGCGGGGAGATTGTATTGCCCGAACCGCCGCCAGGATGTTGAAAAAAAGGCTCAAGTTGAAGCTGTAACGGCGGCGGGGGCCCGTCAGTCAGACAGCCAGCGGTCCCACGAGCTCTCGGTCAAGGACAGGAAGGGAGCGAAAGCAGCAGAGAGACAGGCTTGTTGTAGATATTGGCTGCTGTTTTTTTCTTCTCCGCCGCTTTGGGGAAAACAAACAAGAGGGGAGGACTGCTTACCTAAGCTTTTACACGTGACCATCGGATAAGAGATACGCCGAGAGAGGGCCGGCCGGAGGGCTTGGCGCCCAAGTTTCCCCGGATTTGCCACGGCCAGGCCGAAAGTAGCAACTTTCAACGTCAACTCCTCGAAAAGGCTCGAGACAACCCGCCGCGATTCTCTGCATTTCCTCCTGCTCCCCATCCCTAGACGCGCTTGGTGTCCTCTCTCCGGTATGTGAACTGTGCTTGTTTGCTGCCTGCTGTTCCCTGTCTCTGTCTCTGTCCCTTCTATGTCTCAATGGTTTGCTTGGCGTGGGATCATCCCGCAGTTCTTTTTTTTTACCCTTTCTTCCTCTCTGGCCTTGTTAAAATAGCCGTGATCTGATTCTTATCTAGCGGCTGACTAGGTCACAGTGAACCGTCTTGTGGATAGATAAACCTTTCTTATATCAATCCAGCTTGCTCCTTCTGGTATTTTGACGCAATTCCTTTATTAGTTACAATTCTGGTCCTACTGTTCTAGCACATCATGCTGCTCCACACAGTATAGAAGAAAACTGCCGTGCTAGCTATACCTCACGCTATAATTAGCCTTAACAAAACAATAGGAACGACATCAATCACTCTTTGGAGAACCCTATTCATCTGTCGACGACCAAGCACAGTCATTCACCCTGGCAGAAACCTGCTTGTTCAGCGTGCTGGCACCCCAAAGCCTGACTCAGTCGCCCATCTGGGCGGATGTCTTCTGACGATGTCCCCCAAGCGCCACAAAACAAACCGTCTACCTCCTCCTTTGCCGACGTGTTCAAGACTCTCTCAGTAGGCCGCCCTAAGTCGCAGTCGCCGGTATTGCATGCGCAGAACGCTGGCGGTTCGCTCTCACCCGACATGGAGGGCCGCCGAGGCAGTCGAGTGACCTTTGGATTCGAGTCCTTGCATCGAGGAAGCGCCGCGACGAGCGCGTCCGATGCCTCTGCTGCCCCAAACTTCGACACCGTGATTCATAACTTATCGTCAGATCAGCCTCTGCCCGGTGCGGTCGACGAGGCAGATAGACTGGTGCGGTATCTACACAGTTTTAGCGGGGATCAAGTCGTCACCATCTGGGAACAGGCTCAATATCTGGTTGACCATCCAACTTCGGCAGAAGCCCGAAATGCCGGCTCAATCTTGCTCGAAGCTGTTTCTGGCCGGCAAGATTTATCACTCCTAGGACGAAAGGCAGTCTTTCACACCATATCGCGTCCGTCGTCGCCCGAAATGATCCCCCGTCGGGTCAAAGCCTTGATTGCTCTGTCGGATTACGGGAGGAAGTTTGATTTTACCGACGAACCCGTTTTACGAACAATTGCTGCCTGGCTCGTCCCATTATACGACCAAACGGCAGCCATTCGATCGAGACTCAAACGTGCAAAGGGTCAAAGGCCAAATGGCTCCACCCTTGATGAGACTATCCTAGGCGAACTCTTTCAGTTGATTGTGGATATTGTCACATTGCAACGACATCCTCCAAGTTCAGATGTCATCCAACTGGTTCTCGAACAGATATTCACCGTTTGTCGAAAAACAAGCGTTGCTGTTGACATTAAGAATTCCCTCTCTGTTTTCGACGCTATCATCACCACATCAGGCGTCCCTGATGCAACGTTCATACCACTGTTAGAAGTCCTGTGCAGCATTCACGCGTCGGTAAAGTCACTGGCCGGCCCAACATCCAGAGCGGTTCGCAGCTTAGCCAAGTCTGGTAAGCAGCCGGAGATGGTAGAGACTCTTCATACCTTCCTCCTAGAGTCTTCAGATCGGCCTGATCGCAATCTAAACGTCACTCGAGGTGCTGTTGACATCTTTCGGGATCTCCTCGTCGCATATGGCCAAGATGGCATGCCTACGATATCTTTCGAGCAGCTTGTTACCTCCCTCCACCATGCATCGCTTCGAAAGGATGGCCGTATCGACACTGATATCCTAGAAGTCTGTCTCAACGCGCTACAAGGAGAATTCACGTCCGTCTCTTTGCAACATGACTGGTCGGAGTTTATCAGCGTCATGCTAGCGTGCTCAGAGAGAGCTATCAACACCATCAACATAACAAGCCCCGGTTCTCCCGCCTCAGCCATGTCCCCTTTGGCCACGCCTATATCCGTCAAATCCTCCCCTGTTGATGACGTGCGGTCAAACATAATTGCCAATCTTACTCGTATTGCTGGCTCACTCGAGAGTTTGTGGCGACAGTTGGATAAGAACCAGAAGCATGAAGCATGGCGTCTTTTGGTCGAAATTCATAATTATCTGAGCCACTCTCAAGCCGAGTTAGCTATTCGCCTGCTAAGCACTGAGAAATTATGTCACCCCTCCGCGTCTGAGGATTGGACGCGTTACTCATGGAGATTGGTGAATGATTACGTCCTGGATCGCGATAAGGCACCAGAGACTCGGATTCTTGCCTTAGCAACCTTAAGAGACGCCTATTTCAGCAACGATGCTGCCGAATTCTTTCTCAACGAGGGCTTTATTCGTCAACTTACTCTAGACTTCTCTAACGAAGAATCATACTTGTTTCTCCAGGAGTTGGTGGCTTTTCTCGTGGACGCATCGGTCGGCTCTGACGAAGACACCCTCAGTCTTGTGGTCGATACCCTAGGTCAGCAAATGAACGCAGACGACAAAGAAGGCTTATCGCCGTCCGGCACGAACCCGGCGCCGCATTACGTTCTGGCATCAGACACGCTTGCACCATCACTGAGTGACGCGGCAACGCTGGGCCTGATTCAAGTCTTTATGAAGGGCCTAGAAACAAAATTTCAGGTCGTTTTCAAAGCCTATGAAAAGCTTATTACCATTGCATCCTCAACAGAGCGTCCACCCGACTCTCGGCTTACCGCTCTCCGACTTCTTTTCCGTCTCCGATGTGATACATCAGGTATAATTCATATTGCGTCCTCAATTGACAACGGCCACTTAATTTCTGGCTTATTACGCACCGCCGAGCCCACCGGCAAGTCAAGCGTCAGCGAAGAGTCATCAACGGAACGCCCTCCCAAAGAGAATGATACCCTATCAACTCCAAATAGCAGGTTATCCCTCAAAGATTCATCGACTACCCCTGCAGGGCTTCATAATTCACGTGCTACTACATCTAGACGCCCTTCCCGATGGATTGCGCCAATTTGGACCCTTGATGACGAGAGGAAGCTACCAAATACGACATCTTTTACATCCAGCAGTAATGTTTACGCATTTAAATGCTCGTGCATTGAAGAAGAACACAATCACGAAACTAATGTGGTTCTGAAAATTAATCTGTGGGTTGAAACCGTTATTGCTCTACTTCAACGAGAGAAAGATTGGGATGTCTACAGCTATGTTTCTGCACACATCAGCGCGCAGCTCGCCAATCGCGATTTCTTTCGCGCTGCATTACCCCAAATCAAACTGCTCCGGAGCGTCCTGTGTGAACAGATCAAGAACGAGAGTTTTGCAGAACCTCTCGGTTGGACTGGGGTTAAGAAGAAAGATATTGCGATTTGCCTACTAGAAGCCCTCACCATGCTTGTGAGCTTCCATGAACATTTCGCAAAAGGTGAGCAGGATGAAATTGTGCGTGCGTTTATGTACGGGATTGGATCCTGGGAAGGCACATCTCGAGGGTGTATCCATGCACTCAGTGTCTGTTGTCACGAAATTCCGTTATCTGTGACCAAGTGTTTAAATGCAATCCTCGATAAAATGTCAAAAGTCATCACGCGATCTCACATAGCAGTTCATATCCTCGAGTTTCTCGCTCTGCTTGCCCGGCTGCCTGAGGTGTATGTCAACCTCCGTGACGAAGAGATCAGGACTGTCTTCGGAATCTGCATTCGATATCTTCAGACTTCCCGAGAACAAAGATATAAAAACACGGAATTTATCAACGGTCGATCTGGCTCATTACCTTCGCGAGCGAGTAATGGTCCAAAAGATACTGTTGCGGGGACTTCCTCGGAAGCAGCGCATTACCCCGGTGGGGACAATGTATCGAGATATGTATATCATCTTACATACCACGTCATGGTCTTCTGGTTTCTTTCCCTCAAACTCCAGGATAGGCCAAATCACGTTGGTTGGATAACAAAACGATTGGTATTCAACGACGAGCATAGGAAAGAGCTTATTGAAGAGCAGAGCCAGGTTTTCATTGACATGATGCAGAGAGTTGCATATTCAGATTTGGGGGATACCATTCCATTTGAAACATTTCCACCCTCACCCTCAGATGGGCCAGTTGTCAAAAGAACTTGGATTGTTGGAACCAGTATCGTGACTGTTGAAACAGCCTGTGCTTCCGGTCTAAACCAGGTCACAAAGAGGCAGGCCTCTGGGACCACATACTCTATCTTCCAACAGCTGACTGCCCCTGTTCTCCCACATCAAATCCCGGCATATCCAGGAACTTACTCCCTTTCAGACGATGCTTCAACTAGGACTGCTATCTTACCAAGTCACGCTCTTCTCCAGATGACAGCGTCTGCGTTTCCCACACCTCCTCCGTTGCAGCCACTACCTCTACCGGACGACGATTTTACTCGACGGGCAATAAGTGCATTTGACAGAAATAGCATTGTCGACGGGCACAAGATCGGCGTTTTATACATTGGTGAAGGACAGTCGGACGAGACTGAGATATTTGCCAATGAACACGGCAGCCCGGATTATGAGTTTTTCATTCAGAGTCTGGGCACAAAAGTCTCCATTGAGAATCCCAAGTTTAATCCTCAGGGTCTTCACTTTGAACGGGATGGGAAGTATATCTATGCTTGGCGTGACCGAGTGTCCGAGATTATATACCACGTCGCAACCATGATGCCAACAAACCTTCAAGCGGACCCGCGTTGTGTAAACAAGAAACAACACATTGGTAATGATTTTGTGAACATCATTTTCAACCGATCCGGCTCCGAGTTTGACTTCAATACTATCTCAACTCAGTTTAATTTCGTGGATATTGTGATAACGCCAGCATCCCTGGTTGACACTAAACGAGATAGAGAGGGAGACTTTACGGTCGATGATTTTAAGCGGAGGTTTTATGTTGTCAAAGTGTTGAGTAAACCAGGGATCCCCGAACTTTCTGCCTCAGCAATTCCCAAGGTCATCTCCGGCAAAAACCTTGCTGCTTTTGTTCGCATCATCGGTCTTAACGCATCCGTCTTCTCGCTCGTCTGCAGTCAAGGTAGTGAGTACATATCTTCATGGCAGAATCGACTAAGGGAAATACGCCGTCTCCGTGATCGCGCATACGCATGCTCCTCCATTGATATTACCAGTCCAGACGCGATGTCCAGCGGCAGCAGCAACGCTGGTCTAAACATTGATGTTTCTTTCCCACGTAACGCTAAGCCTACTCACGAAGACACAAGTTTGAGCAGTGGACTGGGAACCGAACGGAATCTTTCGATGGACTGCAATGCCTACCAGAGCTTAGATTTCTCGCGCTGGACTCGATAGACAATAACCCCATTGGCATCGTCAGTCATTCTATTTACGCCGCTCTCCTTCCACTTCAACATATTCTTGATCCCATTTCACATGACATGATGAGCCTCTCCCTAAATGTATACCCAGCGTTGATAAGATAATGGATTAAAAAAGTTTTTTTGTGATGTACTTTTGTTGGTTGACACTTCATACCCAGAAGAATTGCCTATACCAAAAAAATTTCTATGATGTTTTAGCAAGCGTAATTTATGTTATTATATACATAGTGAAAAGATATCTTAATTACTTGGCCCCTTCAAGAAGTAGTTTAGACGCATCAGTTGATGCTAAAACCTTTGCGAGAAAGTGTGGACTCTACTATAGGCTTTCATCATTCAATATATATACTGCCAGCAAATCTCTACGATGATAGAGAATAATAGGGATAGTAAATACCAACATAGTTGCAGTAAGTTTTTCAGAAACTAGGTCATTTGCAGTTTCTATAACTTGTTAGCATAACCGATGTTATCTCATCAACAGTAACGGAAAGTGTCAAAATTGGGTTGTATTAAAAGTTTGGGGAAAGCTTTGTAAACGGGGCCTGGAAGAGGCTTTGGCGGTACAAAGAAGATAATATGAAAGTTGGGCCGAGTGTCTACCGAAAGCGGAGTTTTTAAAACAATCATAAGCTGATACGGCTGCTCGTGCCTTGTGTAGTGCATGCAAGGAGTTCAAAGGGTAAGTAAAACTTTTGGTTTCATCATATGCTAGAAAGGACGAAGGAGTTTCTTCGCGCGCTTGACGGAGAGGTGCCTCTTTTTTCTTAATTTCTTTTTTTAAAGAAAAATAAACAAGGGTTATAAACAAACGAAGTAATTGGAAACCGCGAGGTAGAACTATGAGTGCAGGGAGAAGAGTGTAATTTGGAGTGAGCGAAAATGAATATATGCCTTGACGCCAGCCCATATTTCCTTCCACCGTTAGTTTGTTTGCACCATTGGGGAAGAATCATTCCCAGAACTATTTAGCAGATAAAACTCCCCGAAGACCGATGATGAGCAATGAGAATTTTAAACCACGCACTGCAACCGAAAAGTGATGCAAATGTTAAGTAAGAAATATGAATGGAGAGGGTGTAAACAGAAAATTAAAATGGGGTCAAACGTATCTCCAGGTCTGTAAAGGAAAGAAATAAGACGAGGGGCGTAAGTAAATAAATAAATAAATAGAAAGTAAGGGGACAAAGAAGTCAAGGAAAATCCGCTATTTATACCCGTTAAATCAAATATCAATTGGCAGCCCAAATCGGGGAGCCAGTGCCGACGAATTGTTGATTGCTGATGTGTAACACTGCGAAGCGACGGAATAGACGATTAAGTAACCGAGAGCGACGAGCGATTTCCCTTCCCTGAACCCCATGCTAAAAAATATATATCCGTTATCGTTCTCATTATTTGAAAGGCTGAGGATTAGATTAAGTGTACAAATTTCATGACGTCCTGCTAGATTGAGTGGGTCCGGATTGAATGTTGTCAAATATTGCCGCGAAATGAATGGAACGGTAAAAAAGCGAGAATGCGATTCATGGTATAGCTGCTTTCGGAGTAGAACTGTCCTCTTCCTTTACCAAATCAAGTGGACTATCCTCAAGCACACTGGTGTTCGCGCTTGGAATGGAACTTCTGTCGGCAGTGACTGGGGATAAATCGTATACCGGACTGTTATCACGGGTATACGTCAAACTGTTTGCATGGTTGTGAACGTTTAAACCAAGCGGCCTGTTGAGTTCGACGGAAGCGGACGAGGACGAAGAAGACGGAAGGCCATTTTTGTGCAAATGGCTTTCAATCCCAGCAATCTGTTTCCCATAGCTGCATTTTTTAAGGAGAGGCATCAACGGGGTAATGCGATCAACAAGCATCTGGTAGTCTTCACCTTCTAGCACGCTTAGAGATTTTTCTACATTGATGCTGTCAGTGAACTGATGTTGCAAAAGATGGAACGATGAAAGATATACATACGGATAACGTAATTGCCATACTGGTCGCGCATTAGGCCCAGCAAAGGTCCCTCTCCTTTCTCATTGACAGCTGAAAGAATTCGAGTGATTCCCAGACGTTGCTCAAGACTGCCGAAGGTGATGGACTTCTCTACCACATTACTGGCAAATTTGTGCTTCGAAAAATAAACGGCGTTTTCGATGACAATACCAATGATTCGAGTCTTATCCACTTCCTCTCCGAACTCAATAATGTGTTGAATGACATAATTGCCATACTGGTCTGAGATAAGAGTATTAGTGCAATTGTGGATCTCAGACAAGATGGACAGACGGTCGGCTAGTGGACAGTACTCCAGCATTCGCTGGATTACTCGACAGCCGTAGGTGTGAGTGGCATAGCGAGGGATTTGTCCACGGAACTCGTCGATAATAAACCGAATATGCTCGTTTGGTATGCGCTCGATAGCTTTCTGAATTACGTGATTCCCGTTTTGGTTTGTGACACATTTCATCACGCAGTCCTCAAGTTCTTTGACCATTGCAGCCTGTTGGTCGACGAGCACATGTTCAAGCGCCTGAAAGACAATTAGGTTTACGGAGCTCGATGAAAATGGGTGGGCTGGGGGATTTAACGTACCTTCTGAACTGTGCGACATCCATACGTTTGTACCGACAAAGAGCCAATATGACCTTGCATTTGCGTGGCAAGAAGTCTTTTTTGTTGTTGATTTCCATGCTCAAAAAGCTTTTGAATCACATAATTACCAAACAAATCCATCATGAGTTGAACAGCATTGGGTCTGATTTCTTGGAATACTCGATCTTTCTCATCGCTGTTGGCAGTTTCAAGTTTAAGTTGAATGAATCGAGAGCCATGCTGGTCCCCGCAAAATTCAACGATATGACCATAGATGTCTTTCAATTCATATCTTTTATTACCCTTGTTATTAGCTCGGAATTCTTGTAGAACCGGGCTTCGGGCCACCTGGCTCGGGTCATGTTCCGGGGCTGAGGGAGGATGAGCTACGGTCGGTGAAATTGGAGGAAAGCCATTCATTTGATAGACAGGCAACGACACCTGATGCATTCCATTATGTTGAACGGGTTGAAAAGCGGTATATCGATAGCTTGGAGGTAAATGGATGCCTGGTTGGATTTGATTCAAAGGAACAGCAGAGTAGTTTTGCTCGTGCTGTTGCTGTTGCTGCTGCTGCTGTATAGCACGCAAACCCTGAGCTAGCAGCTCAGCTTGCTCGTCCGGACTGTGATTTCTGTCACTCGAGAAATAGCGGTATCGTGGAGAATACACTCCATGGACAGCAGATTCTTGAAATTGACTCTCACTAGATGGAAGATAGGCAGAAAGGGAATTGCGTTGGTTGTCAAGAGAGCGTTGTGCCTGTTCCTGTCTCCGGATGAGAGTAGGTAGGTTGACTGATGGGGATGAAATGTCTCGCGCATATTGTGGGTAAGGATTATGGCTGTCGTCCAGGTCTATGGTGTTGGTACGGGGTAAAATGGTATCATACGATGAGCGCTGTTGAAATGGAGGTCTAGGAGGAAGGCTTTGCTGTCGGTGATCGGCCAACGCACCCACAACTGAAAGGTCAATTCTAGAGAGTGCGGCGGCAAGCTCGTCTTCGGCTAAACTGGGTCTGCCATGACCCGTGGAGATTGAATGACGAGGAGTTCCAGTACTGAACTGGCTCGAGGATGGCGTCATGGAAGCCAGGTTCATCGATGAAGCGGAGGAGAAAAAAGATGCCGTTTGGTCATTGGGTCTGAATGGAAGTGGGTTGGCATTATCAAACGGATTCACGGAAGATTCCTGCAGGCCGTTTGCCGTGCTCAATGATCCATTGTGTGGACTGTGTCCTGAGGCGCCGTTGGTGATATGACCGATGCCATTGTGATGGCTACTTCTCCCAATGCCGTTGTCGAAGGCGGTGTTTGAGGCTGAGGTGGTTGCAGAAGACGAGTTGTAATGACCCCAGTTCTGGCCCCGCGGACCCGTCACCAGGTTAGGCGTGGATGACTGAGCTGCAGCCAGATAGGTGAAGGCTTCGCCGCGAGAATGCTGAACGGGGTTGACACTAGCCGAGTGACCCGGTGGGGTATTACCTCCCTGGTTCACGGAAGATGCGTGAGAGCTGGAGCTAGGTGAGCAGTTCCAAGCGAGTGACTGGCCCGCCCAACTTTCTAACTGCGAGTTGGGCAGAAGAGAGCGAGATCCGTTTATCGCATCAGAAGCAGCGGTCGCGGCTGGCAGGAAAAGGTTAGTCATAGTTACAGAATGGGAGGCAAAAAGGGAAGTGGCAAGCTACCTCTCGGATGGGCGGGTTCCGCTATAGTGCTAGAGAGACTGGGGAGTGCGGAACGGGCCCATATGTTGCTATTCCAGCCTCCGTTCCCGAAGGCGGTGGACGACTGAGATAGAGTGGCTCGGTCACCTGCGTAGCCGGCCGAGGAAGTTGAGTTGCGACCGTTAGACCGCGTCTGTACCGCGGCAAGGTTAATCTGACGGTTCTCAGGGCAGCTTTCGAGATGACTCACCGGCTGCTGTACATTGCGGTTGGAAACCCCTAGCGTTGTCATGGTTGGATGTGAGGTATCGGAGAAGAAAGTATGAATAGATATGTGCGCAATAAACGAGTCAGACTGGAGTGCAGCTGAAGGGATATCTGCAAGACGAGAGCGTGAAGAGCTGAAATATGCTGAGGAATAGACAAAGGCTTGAGGCGGAGAAGGCCAGAGTAGGGTGTGGGGGGGATATGTTCCAAGGGCAGTGGGATTTTTATTTGCTGGCAAATATGGGCACAGGTAAGGAACCACCGATGCGTGAATGGAATTAATATTAATAAGAAGTCACTGTAGAGCTGAGCCGAACGGTTAGCACTCTCAAGCAAGCAGTGAATGCTGGCTCGTACTTCTTGAGGCTGTGGGATAGAAGGGGTGGTATTTGATGAATCAGTGGGAGAGTGAATCATGTACAGAAAAACGGCGTGATGATCTGGTAGCGAGAACGTTGGGAAAAGTGAGGAAAAAGAGAGAGAGAGTGGGAGTGAAAACAGGGAGCGGATGTATAGTCCCGAGTGACAAGTCTATGAGGTAGTGACAAAATTTAAAGGGAACCGGAACCACGGAATGAGGAAACTTTGCAACCAGCGGACCGCGGAACTGGAAGCTTAGTGGAAAGTAGGGGGCAGAGGAAGAAGAAAGAGGAGGGGAGGGAGGTAGAGGTAGAAGTAGAGGAGGAAGACAGAGAAAGAAAGTCGAGGTCTTAAGGCAGAGGATTAAGAACAAGCTCCGAATGCAGGGAACGAAATGGGGTAAAACCCGGGATGCGTTTGACAGCACAATCGCGGCAAGCAGCCGCCTGGGAGGCAGATGCGGGAGACTTAAGAATAGCCAGCAGAGCCGTAAATAGAAAAGAAGAAAAGAAAAAATGAGAGAGAGAGGGAGAGAGAGGCAAGACGGAGGACTCACGTTTCTGTTCACATTATACGCCCAGACGAAGCGCGACCGGTCTCAACGGCCCTCGGGGACGGCTGATCCAGTGTATCCTCTTCCAACAGCCAGGCCCAACGCTCTCTCCAACGTCTCCGACGAAGCCGACAGAGCAGACGAGCAGGCAGCTGGAGGGGACAGTTCTCGTGTGGGGGCCGTACCGAGCGATAGGATTGAGCTGCCGGAGCTTCTATTTACAGTGCCTCTGTGCAAATATAGAGTGATAGAAGGTTGTTCCTTTGGGGGGAGGGGGGGTGGAGGGGGCCGGGCAAGACACGGCGCTGGGATAATGGACGGGAGATCGAATGCGGATCAGGGGGAAGAAACGCCTCCAGCAGCGGATGCAGCGAGTGTCGTGCGTCTGTCTCGACTTCCACGGAACGTCTTCTGCAGCTGGGCCTGCTGGCACTGGGCTGCGAGGTGCGGTGAAGGAGAGCGTCTGCGGGCCTGCGTGTGGTGAGGACAGCTGCGACGGCGAGCGTTTGCTGCTGTTTCAGGAGGCCGGGAGACGAGCGAGAGCAGCAGACGGGACGGCGGAGGATGCGAAGGAGGACAAAGAGAGGCCAAAAGCGCATGAAGCTGTCACACAGACGGAAACATGATGGCACCAGCAGGGCTCCGTCCGGGGTCGATGGTCGATGGAGAGAGGACGCTGGCCTCGCGGGGGGGGGAGAGCAGCGATGACGGGACACTTGTCTTGCCAGGCCTGCGAGCTGGAGGTATACAGGACGGCCCCGGAGGCGCGAATTGGGGTGTAGTTAACTGTGCGTGCTGGAGGTTGAAGTTGGAGGTGAAGTTGGAGGTGGAGGAGGGTGGAAAGTCTGGACGGGGGGAACAAAAAGCGACGAGAGGGAAAAAAAAAAAGCCCCAAAAGCCAGCCAGGTCGCACAGCGGATGAAACCACGGCGCACAAAGGGCAACGGCGGGACTGAGGACGACGAGACAGAGACGACGGCAGGGCGAGACACACACAGGCAGAGAGAGAAGACGAGAAAGGAGGCCGAGATGGGAGCAAAAGCAAAGAGCACTCAGGCTAACTCAAAGCTCGCGCCCAGGACACTCGTCGACCGCGCATTTTGTGATATATACGGCGATGGACGACGGTCTGAACGCCGGTTCGGCCCTCGAGGCCTTTGTCTACGCTTCTACGCCGTCTGGACGCAGCAGTCTACGGGGAAAAGGGCGCGTGCTGGCTGGCCGCAGACGGCCCTTCACGCCTTCGCCTTCGCCCGCTGCTCGAAGCATTGGGAAGCATTGGGGATCGAGGCAGGCCAAGATAGCTAGCGGCAGAGCCAAGTTGGTCCCGCTGGACGTATCATTTTCTGGCCTGTCGTCTGCGTCCTCGACGGGAATGCTGCTGCTGGCAGTGTGGGCTGCGGTTCAGGGCCTGCTCGCCGGAATATGCACCACGGGAAGGGGGAAGCTCGACATCGCTGCCGTGCGAGGGGACGCGGAGAGGCGAGCGAGGGCCTTGGAAGGGGGAAAAAACGCAGACGAGGCCTGGGTATTACCCGCTGTGTGTGACATTCGGTCTCTTGAAAAGTACCAACAGTCCAGCCGGCCAGCCGTTCGAGAGGAAGCAGAAAGGCTGCTTTTTCCGTCCATCCTCGCGCCAATCGCGACGGGCACGACCAGCGTGGAGGACCAATGAGCCACGGATCGGCGAATATCCTCGTCTCGTCTCACGCTCTCCCAGCGGGCCCCCGTTTCCTCCAGTATAGCGTCCTCTGTTTGGCCCCGTTTCCACCGTGCTTTGGACTGGAGGCCATATCTTCCGTCCCCCCTCCTCCTGCCCGCGGATAGCTTCGATAATATGGCTCGCGCTATATGAGTCTACGGCAGGGGACGCTTTGTCGATAGAGTCTGCGGCCCACCCAGCAGATCATTTTAAGGCCGGAGTAAGGCCCACACTTGATCTTGGGCGCGAGATAGAAGGGGAAAATAAAATATGAGATCCACAAAGAAGCAAATATATACGCGCCAACTCACTTCCTCTGCCTCTTCTTTTTCTTCGCCCTCTTTGGCTGCTGTGCTGGCTCACCTCTGTGTTGGTGGGTGCAAGTGGTACGGAGAACCTCGATGACAGGCAGCGTTTATGTGAGTATGTTTGTTGTGCGACCTTTTTGCCCGGCCCATCGTGGAATTCGTGTCGGGTCAGCGATGGCAAATGGGCGGACGGACCGTGGAGACAAATCTCCAGGATAGTTACATACTCCGGACATGCCTCTATCCATGTGTTCAGGCGCTATCGGGAGACCGCTACTCCATATATCGACTTTTGATCTCTGGGGCAGTTCCTCACCCCCTGTCTGGACCCTTTTTGACGGCGACACAAATGAACGCTGTTTCTGGTCGGTTTGTCAAACGTCCAACAGTTTACCCGGCCACTTTACTGGCCGCCCGCCCGCCAGTCTCGTCACCCTCACCACCTCCCTTTTCCCTAGAGAGTGTACATACGTGTCGGGAACTGGCTGTCCTTCCCAGATACGGGACTGTCGCCAGCAGCCGCGAGGAACTATATTGCGGGGACCAGCTCCCCGGCCTCCGACCTGGTCTGCCGGCGTCAGCGGAGCCTCGTGCGTGCTCCGTCATGCTGATTTATTCAGAGCTCTCCGATCGAACCTGGTTGCCTCCATGGAAGAAGCGTGGGGGGTCGCACACCGGACATCTTGCCCATTCACCCAGAAACGGGCAGGCCGGTGATGCGCACGGCTAGGGCGTGAACGTAGTTGCTCTGGCGAGTGATTTTGCATCTCAACACGAGAGCCAGTCAGCGCTAGTGATCTGATCGAGTACTATTTGGACTCTGGGGAACCATTCACACTAGCGAAAAAGCAACAACGACCTCTTCAGAGAGTTGGACAGTGCGAGGACAGGCAAGCTACGACTAAGTAACTGACTACTGAGCGGATATCCCGGACCCGGTAGCTCCATGCTACGCACTCAGGCCGACTTAAATTTCAGGTTTTTCCCCGACTCAACCAGGTTCTACTATCGATAATCTCGACAAACAGAGACGGCTGACGGAGTGCGGAGTAAGTACTGAATCAAGTTTCATCATCGACCTGGCCGCAAAGACGAGGTGGCATTTTGCTTTTCTCCTCTGATGACTGGGGAGGAGTCCGATTTCCAACAGCACGTCGATATATAGTAACTTGAGGGCAGGGCCACACAGAAATTCCATTCGCACAGAGTACAGCACCGCTGGCTCTATGGGACACCGTGTAAGGCATCTTTTTGAGGGACTCCTCCGCGTATACGGCTGCTGCACGGAGTGCATACTCCGGAGCTCATCCAGCGCGGCGAGGAAGTATTCTCCAAAATATATCTCGTCGATCCCCCTCGGCGTGTCCCGCCTTGAAGCGCATGACGTTCTATTCACATCTACACTATAAAGTACAAAGAAGGATGAACTCGCGCAAAAGAACAAAAAAATAAATAAAATAAAAAACAAGGAACTTGCCATGTAAAGGCAGCGGGTCGTCCTGTTTCCTGCACCGATGGCCCTGTAGCCAGCCAGGCACAAAGAATGATGAGGCTTTCAAGGTGTGGGTAATACTCCGCATTTAAGCGCATTCAATATTGAAGGCTCCCTGAGTCAAGCAAGACATACTGTGCATGTTTGCGGATCTCGCTGGGGACAGCACAGGTCTACCTGCATTGGCTAGCAGACGGAGAGGACAAAGAGACGAGGCGGTGCTGTAGAGAAATGCACTGCATCTGCAACGAGTTAAGCATAAAGAGTGAGTTTGCTGCCTCCATGAATGTCTTGAATGTCTCGCCGGGTCCCTTGCATGGGAACCCTGGGCTTAGCAGACTGCTATGCGAGGGGCATCTGGTCGGCGGATCGAGAGAACCTATTAATAGCGCCTCGACGCTGGTTCCGCCGGGAACATGGTACACACGTTCCTGGACAGTTGGCAAGTCTGTCGCTCCTCTCGTGAAGCTGCGATGCTTCTGGGAGTGTCTGGCCTCCTACGAGAGGAGCTGTAGCCGTCCCCGTCATCATAACTCCTACAGTACGCCGTAGTGCTGGTGCAAGACGGGCCCTTACATAGACTGCCGTCTGAGACCTGCCGTGCACTTTCGCATCGACTTGTCGACGAGAGTGGCCGGCGCATTGAATTTGTCCACGGATAGAGTTCGCCATCACACTGTGATGCATGGACGGCGCTTCCCCTACTCTTCATCCTCCCCTCCTCTTCACCCTTTCTCTTCATCCTCCTCTCCTCCCCTCTACTCTCCTCCCCTCTACTCTTCATCCTCTTTATCCTCTCTTTATCCCTTCATCTCTCACCTCGTAGAGCGCGATACTTCCACTTTGGCGGACGCATGACTAAGCCAGGCACATCTCTGCTCCCATTGGCCCGGCGATTAGTGCGCCCGCGCCCGAGACCGGACTCTGGCCTCCGATTGGCCAGGCCGCAGCCGCCCCACCGCCCGGTCGGGCCTAGCGCTGTTTACCCCTTGCGCTCGCCGTCTTTTCCCCTTTCTCTCTTCTTCTTCTTCTTCTCTTCTCTGCTGCATCCTCGACGTCGTCAACCTCGCGGCCTCACGCTCGTCTCTTCTCGTCAACGCCGTCTAGTTAGTGGGTGTCAGCTTCATTCTTTTGCTGGCCGCCTCACTGTCCATTCATTCCTCCTTCCGACACGACTCTCGCTCTTTCGCTCCTTGACCGCCGTAGGCGCCGTACTCTGCTCTCTCACGCAGCCGACCACACTGGCACCGCACAGCATCCTCTTCGTCTCTCGCCTTCATCTGCCTTGTTGATCCTACGTCCAACTGCACCTGCAGGTCCGCCGCTCGCTTCACTACTCTTATATATTTTTTTTCCCACACAAATGGACACTCTACGCACCCTGTTCAAGCGCGACGGCGAGAAGAACGGCACAGGCGAAATCAGCCCTAAGCTTGTCAACCTTCTGATCGCCCTGCTCGCCATCATTCTCTTTGCCGTCACCTTGATCGGCGTTCTCATGTTTCTCCGCCGGAAACGCCTGCAGAAGCAGCAGTCCGAACTTCCGCTGTACGACAGCTCTGCCAAAAACCAACGTCGTCTCACCATCACCGCTACCTCCTACGGCCCATCCGCCGTCGACGAGAAGCTCTCGTTGAACCGCCCGTCCAGCCCTGTCCCGGAGATCCGCATCACCTTCCCGGAAGAGGAAGACGCCGCTGGCAAGCGCATGTCCGGCCGTGTCGTCGTCGTCAGGATAGGTGAGAAAGGCGGCATTGGCCTGGAACCCTGCAACGAGGACCTGCCTCCGTATCAATCCGGCACCGGTGACCGATTCCAGTCCCTAGATCTCAACCGCATGGGAGGCCTCAAGGAGAAAGGGAGTGACCTCAAGCAGTACTCGTGATCTCTCGTAGATTCGTCAAAGATCGCTCCGGCTCTCTTCCTTTCCGTCTACTCGCGACCGCTCCTTTTTACGATTGATCATGACGCTTGAGCGTTCATTATTCTCAACCATTCGACTTCTATACCACTTTTCACCAACACACTCGACCTTTCTCGCTAATATTCTCTTGGCTCCAAACTCGACGCTCCTTGGCTTACTTCCGCTGGTTGGGGATGCAACTCCGGATTTCATTGCCCCTTTTGCCTGTGTACATTCCTTCTGTCATGAACCACCATGCCGCCCTGAAACGCCCCTAGGGTATGGGGGGGAAACTCCCCTGTGGCTCCCCTATTCCATCCTTTCCCTTGTCTGTCCTTCTCTTCTACCTCAAATCATCTCCTTTTCGGTACGATGGTTCCTATATTCTGCTGTCACTCGGACTTGCCGCCGGATTGGCGAGTTGAGAGAAGTCTCAAGTTGACCCCTTCAGTTTGTCGATTATCTTTCTTTACATACTCCTATACTGAACCGACCCCATCCTGCGTTACACAAAATGCTCGTATCTCGGCCATGTCTGCTAGTATATCAACTTCTAATGTATATTTCTGATCCTCTTTTTGCAATCTTCACTCCGTACGTTCAGTAGTCGTAGCACCACGTGATGTCGGGCTTCCGCGCGCCGTCAGCTCGATCCCGATTGCTCGCACAGCTCCCTCAACCAACCACCCTCGAGCTCGCTGCCAATTGCTCTCTAGACAGAGCCTAGCTAGGTCCAAGAACGGTCGACCTTGCCAATTGAGCCGAATTTAGGCCAACCAACGATGCCTACACAATCTACAGACGTTATGGCCTAAATACTCTCCACGCATCGATAAATCGCGACTATCCTCCTTGCGCCCGTCGCCATGGAGCCGACTACAACACAGAAGGCTGATGCCGTGCGATCCCCTTCCCCGAAACCGAAGTCTGAATATCAAGAGATAAAGGCGAAGTTCGCCAAACTCCTTGCCGAAGAGGAAGCCAAACGAGCAACAGAAGCCGCAGGGAAGCCTATCCCACCGTCTATGACAAGCCAGCCGAAGGCGACAAACGACGCAAAGACAGAGGACACAAAGAGAGATAAAGAGAAGGAGAACCGGTTTAAGATCCAGCACATAGGCTTGGTATTACTGTTAGGGTGGTTCTTGTAAGTCTTCCTTCTTAACCAGTTCTATATCTAGTCTGGTGAAGCTAATCGACGGGACTCTTTCTTGGGGTAGCTGTGTACACGTAGTAGGCATCTTCTTCTTCACTAAAGGGTTTTTGTTGACCCGCCTTGTGCTGGACGACAAATCACGGTGTGAGGTGCTACCGCTGGAGGGAGAAGAGGATGCCATTGTACCCATAGGCTTGGGTATTGATAGCCCCAAAGACGGCACTGGGAAAGGGTGCTGGCACCCCAAGACCTTCAATAAAGCTGTGATCATAGTAATAGACGCTCTGCGTTACGATTTTACGGTACCCTTCCGCGCAAGTCAGGAAGGAGAGATACCACGCCTGTTTCACAATAATATACCAGTTTTCTACGAGACGGCTGTTAAATCGCCAAACAATGCCTTTTTACTACCTTTCATCGCGGACCCGCCTACGACCACACTGCAACGTCTCAAAGGTCTTACAACAGGCACACTGCCAACGTTTATCGATGCAGGATCCAACTTTGCGGGGACGGCCATTGAAGAGGATAACATACTTTCACAGCTAAGGTCTGCTGGGAAAAGGATCGTGCATCTGGGGGATGATACCTGGCATGCGCTATTTCCGGGATACTTCGAAGAGGGCCTTTCTCACGCATATGATTCATTTAACGTTTGGGACCTGTTTACCGTTGATAACGGTGTAACCGAACATATTTTCCCCCTTTTACACGCGGATAACTCGTCAAATTGGGACGTTTTGATCGGTCATTACCTCGGCGTAGACCATGCAGGTCACAGGTATGGACCGGATCATCGTGCAATGGCCGACAAGTTAGTCGAGATGGATATCCTTGTTCGTAAATTGATCGATTCAATTGATGACGAGACCTTGCTGCTTGTGATGGGTGATCACGGAATGGACCCGAAGGGCGATCATGGAGGCGAATCTGACGATGAAATCGAAGCTGCTCTCTGGATGTATTCTAAGAGGGGCATCTTTGGAAGAGTCGGCAAGGAAGCTCTCCTACCGCCTACTACAGCAAAGGAACGCTCCATTCCTCAAATAGACTTAGTTCCAACCCTCAGTTTGCTTCTAGGGTTACCTATCCCTTTCAATAATCTTGGATCCCCTATCGAGGAGGCGTTTGCTGGAAAATCAGGTCAAGATTTTCGCACTCTCGCAGCAGTAAATAGGCTCGCATCTGCGCAGATCAAACGATACCAGCGGGAGTATACCAAGGCTCGTGGAACCGAATCTTCTCAGACATCAGGCCCGATCTCGCAATGGAAACGAGCGGAATCCAGCTGGAATGGGATACATACCAACGTGCCGCATCAAAGGGGCCAGTACCAAAAGTCCTATTCGATGTACCGTGACTATCAGCGACTCACACTGTCCGTATGCAAGGGTCTCTGGGCCAAGTTCGATGTCTTGAGTATGGTCACCGGTATTTCCATACTGTTCTCCGGTTTGACCTTGTTGCACTACTACGCTCGCTCTGTCCGGGGAGATCGAACGGATATCACGTACTTTATGCTAGTGATGATTGGTATTGGGTCCATCGCTGGGATTGGCGGCGGCGCGATATTGAACGTCGGTCTCTCGTTAGATTCGCCCGTGCTTGAAACGATAGCACAATGGGGTGTGTGTGGTGGCATAGCAGCCGTCGTGTTAAAGGTGGTTCTTGGCCGCCGAAAACCTCTCAGTATCTTCCCAGACTCTATCTGGGGATGGTTGATGTGTATCTTCACCATCGCACAGTCGATCGGGTTCGCATCCAACTCTTATACTATCTGGGAGGATCAGATTCTCCTATTTTTCCTAACCACTTTTGGGGTTCTAGCCGCTTTTTCTTCATTGAGACAAAAGGCAACCGAAGATAAAATCCTAGGATTTTATCATTCCATCGTCTTTGTCTTGCTTGGAAGGCTTGCATCAATGTCGAGACTCTGCAGGGAGGAGCAGATGCCGTATTGTGTCTCGACTTACTACGGCACCAACAATTCGTCAACGTCGTCCCCTTTACAACTTCTAATCCCTTTCTTTCTATCACTTTTACTCCCAGCCGTGATTCGGTCATACTATCAAGGAACAAGGTCGTACGAGGGATCGGCAATCTTTTGGATTGGCTTCGCCTTTCGACTGGGTCTACTGCTCGTTGCTATTTACTGGGCACTTGATGCAGCAGATGACGGGAACTGGTTTTCCATTTCAAAGGAGTACTTGAAATCAGCACGGATGATCCTGGCTCAGGTTGTACTTGCAATTGCTTTTGCGGCCGGTACAACAACGTTTGCGTGGGCTAAACCATGTGTTAACATTGATGTTACCCCCAACGGCTCTCGATCAAGCCAAGCAAAAACTTCGGTGACCATTCTAGGCTACGCTAATGTTCATGGCACACGCTACTTTCTTCTCTTGGTTAACTTTACGCTCGCTATAATCTTGCTCCAGAAGCCAATGGGAGGAGGTGCTGTCGGCCTCCAAATCTGGCAAATCCTGTCACTCATGGAAATTCTTGACACAAATAACCTTACAACAACCAACTCGGCGACTGGACCGGTCATGCTAGCATTGCTTGGTTCATTCCACTATTTCACCACCGGCCACCAAGCTACTCTTAGCAGTATTCAGTGGGAAACCGCATTCATCCCGTTGAAAACCGTTCAGTACCCTTGGTCTCCTATCCTTGTGACTCTAAACACGTTTGGACCCCAAATCTTGTCCGGTCTTGCTGTACCACTCACGGTACTCTGGAAACGGCCGATTGAATTGCGAATGACATCCAAGCCCCTAAATGCTGCAGGAACTCCGGAACCTGCGAAGGGCGATCCTCAAAGGCGCCCGGAGCAGTCGTCGCCCGCGAACAAACTTCTTAGTGACGTTGCACAGGCATCTGCAACGCACATGCTGTACTATGCAACCATCAGTTTAGCCACAACAATGTGGGCTGGTTGGCTCAGGAGGCACCTTATGCTATACCGCATATTCTGTCCGCGTTTCATGTTGGGTGCCGGAGTTCTGGCTGTTGTGGACATTGTGGTCATCTGCCTCGCAGTAGGCGGTGTACGGTGGAGCACGCTCAGCGTTGGAGAAGTATTTGGGTGGACATAGCGCACAAACAATCTACCGCTGGCAAACAATACGGGTTGATACTGTGTCTTAATAACTCATGTTTCTACTTAATATGAATAGAAATATCAAAAGTGGTGTCTGTACTGTACCGTTTGACCGGTTTAACATGTATTAGGTAAGCGTGAGGTCTGCAACCTGTTGCCAAGCCATCGCCCTTCTGGCGTTTTTCAATATTCAAAAGGTGAATAAAACAACCCAAATAGACGGCAGCACACCTTGCGAGACCTCCGCGCTTTAGGAATAACCTGAAAATCTCTCCAGCTAACTCCAACGGACTACAACTCTCTGAAACAGTAGACCAACTATTCAAACTGAGCTTCGACCACGCATACCCAAGTCGCCCATTATAACTCTCAGAGCCAACGAGTATGAGCTCAAACGTCGGCCTTACTACCCCGCGTGGGAGCGGCACCTCAGGCTATGTCCAGCGCAATCTCTCACTCTTGAAACCACGCGATTCAAACTACACGGCCCCGCCTGCACGGTACGGTGAGCACGGCCAGAATGACGTGTTTAAACAGCGACAGCCAGACAAACAGATTCTCGAGCATGATCGGAGAAGGGCCATTGAAGTCCAGATAGTAGAGGAAAGGGATCGACTAGAAGAGGAAAATGAGAAAATTGCAGAGCAAAATAGAAACTATTCTCGAGCAGAGAAGAAAGAACACGATAGTGGTGAAAAGGGCGATGATTCTAGCAAGGAGCCAAGAGCAAGGCGAACTGAGCTATCCGAAGACGAAATAGAAGAGAGGCTGGCTATCCTACGTAAGGAACTAACACAGAAATTAGAAGATGAAATGGCAGGGAAACATCGGCCTGGGCCTTCTCGAGAACTGCGACGCAGAGATCCCGGCTTCACACCGTACCCATCGAGGGGGGAGCGGGAGGAAAAGGGGGACTATAGAGGCCGCAAACAATTCAAGGCCTATCAAGTCCATGAGCAGGCGGAAGCTAAAATTGCAGAGAGTGAGAGGCTCCGGAAGGCTCTAGGAATTCGGGGCGAGGGGGAAGAGGCATCTTTGGATTCCGGCCGTCGTGGATATCGTGAGAGTGGGGGCAGAGACAGGCTTCATGACTATAGGGACTCGGGTCGACAACGGTAGAAGGACGTTAATTGCATCGTTTTTCGATACCCCTTATGTTCATACGGTCTTCGGGAATGGCACAGCTACAGCGGCGTTTAGTGTTCTTGTTTTACACATCTAGGTACGAAGGCTAGGTATGAATGGAGTGGAATGCCCTCTTTTGAGCCATGATTTCTTTTTTGATACTCTATAAGCTGGCTGTTGTATTCATCTGCTGCCAAATCAGCATATAGTTACTTAGTAGCAAAGATGCGCTGTATCCATACTATGAGCAGTGTATTTAATTACAGCACATAAACTTATTGTATAAACCGGTCGATGGTCCATCCATGCTTCTTGTCTTTGATCTGGACGACCTTCTTTGCGGGTAAAGGCCAGCCAGCGCTTCCCGATTCCCCAACGAGTGATGGGATGACCCAGCATTCCCGCTTTTCTGGCGAGCCACCCAGGTTCTCTATTTTCCCGATGGGTTTCCCATAGTCAAGTAAAGGTGTACCCTGTGCTAGAGCAGAGAGCTGAAGCCCACTCACTGTCGTCAATGGAAACATGCGCACTTTTGGGGTATCGCCTACGAACGTTGCTGTTGATTGTTGAAGATGGGAGTAGACGACATATTGCGGAAGCTCACTCAATGACAGTTTAGCAAGCAGGGACGATGGGTGTAGAAAGACTGCTCTGTCTTCTAAGTCCGATGAATAATGGTCACGAGAAGGAAATAGTGTCAGATATGGTACATCAATGGCCCGTCTCGGTTTTCTGGCCATTTCAGGGCGCACCGGGGCTGCATCTGCGCGAATAGCGATTTGGTCGATGAACCCTGCAACTATTATCTGCTTTAATACGCGTATCTGTGTGTCTGATGGCTCACGCAAACGAGGCTCGTATTGTCCTAGTAGGTTAGAGTTATTTATTCGAACTAGGTTCGAAATTTGACGGCGTAGTTGTGACGATTCTTTCATGGCATTTGGGCGAAGGAACATTTGGGAACAAAATTTATCACCATCTGGAGCATAGGCATATGCACAGACAGCCGTGAGGAATTTCATTGCATCTGACTTGTCATCGTGTTTGCTGAGGATTCTTTGAGCCCTATGATAGTCTTTTCGACGTTGCTCTCTCGCATCGTCTTCCAGTCGATTTGCATTGGTGTAGACTGTATTCTCCTCTTCCTCGTCCTTAGCACCATTTGCCTTCGACGGAGTAAGATCAAGTTGGTTTTCTTGAATAAACAATTCTGAAACAGAAAGCGCGGAAACCAAAGCTATGGTGTAAGGCATACACCCATGCTGATGACCAATATGTAGCATTTTGCTAAACCGAGGGCTAAGTGGGAAGATCGTGAGATGGCGACCGGCGTCCGTGACTTGCCCATCTACTGATAAGGCAGCCAAGTTTTTGAGGAGGCGTTCTGCTTTTGCAAGCCCAACGCGGTCTGGAGGAGTAGGAAAAGGGAAATTGATAATATGGTGTAGACCCATATGCTTCATTTGTAAAACGACACCTTCAATAGGGGTGCGGAGTATCTCCGGTTGGGTATGTTCTTCAAAAGAATCTTCGTATATTGCTGATGAGTATAGTCTGTAGCAGTGGCCTGGCCCTGTACGACCAGCACGACCAGCACGCTGGCTTGCACTCGCCTTGCTTACCCATCCAATGGGAAAACTCTGAACTCCTGTTGAGAGGTCATACTGTTTCTCCTTAGATCTGCCGCAATCAAAAACGTACCTAATCCCAGGAATGGTCAAACTGGTCTCGGCAACGTTGGTTGCAAGGACAATAAGTCTAGAGCCCTCCGGGACCGGTTCAAAAATTCGAAGTTGTTCTTTTGTGGGTAGTTGAGAGTATAAGGGCAAAATATGTGCTGATGTCTGTGAATCTACGGCGCCCTCTTCCTCGTCAAATTCATCGTCATCCTCCTGCTCACCATCTGTATCTTTGATGTCTATATCGCTGTCATAGTCATCGGTACCCTCTAAAGCTGTAGCTGATTGATCTTCCTCGCCGAATTCTATATCTTCAGCCTCTACTGGAGCTTCGGATGACTTAATCTGAACGTTTCCTTGGGGTACGCGAATCTGTGTAGATTTAAGTGTAGCCCTAAGGCGATTTGAGAGATCTTTGATTTCGCCTTGTCCTGTCAGGAAAACTAGGAAACCACCCGGGGGTAATTTGCGGTGGCCTTTGCAGATTTTCCGATAGGCTTCATCAACGTAATCCCGGTGGGTGCGGCGAGAAAAATGAATTGTGACGGGGTATTGCCTGCCTTCCGCTTGAACAAGCGGAGGAGTTCCACTGCGGAAGAGATTTGGATTGCGAAGGAAATCAGAGGTCCGGAGCGTGGCAGACATAATTATCAGCTTCAACGGTTTAACTGCAGTATTTTCCGCGTTCATCTTTTTCCGTAGATCCACAATACGGCTAATCATGCCTATAAGTAAATCAGTATTGACGCTCCTCTCGTGAGCCTCGTCAATAACGATCGCAGAATACTTCGAAAGAGAAAAATCTTGAGCCACCTCTCTGATTAAAACACCGTCCGTCATAAATTTGATTGCAGTTTTAGATGTAACTGATGAATCAAAACGAATTTGATATGACACCCTGTCGGAATACTGGCCCAGCTCCAGGCTCACGCGCTTTGCCATACTGACAGCGGCTACTCGCCTCGGCTGTGTGATGCCAATTATCCCAGGTGTTGGACTGTCGGCATTGCCATAACCCGCTTCGAAAAGAAACTGAGGAACTTGTGTAGTTTTACCGCTTCCGGTCGCCCCCCATATTATCACGCAATCGTTGTTATGAATGGCTTCCATAATTTTCTGCTCCTCACCGACGACAGGAAGATTTTGTCGAGAAGCCTGGATATCTTCTGGCCGCTCAATTTGAACGTTGTAGGCTTTCCTACGGGCGTTCCCTTTTGTAACTCTTAATTCCTGTGGCAAGGGCTCATCTTCTTCGGCTTGATTCCTTGGTTTGAATGCCTTGATCTCTTGGGGCACCAAAGAAGATGGTGCTGGGTTGTCTTTCGAATTAAACCCGGCGGCTTCATTAATTTGCTGCAATGCCCACGACTTGAATGCAGATTGGCGAGGCTTGACTGTGTTCTCTGTCTCAAATTCACTACCTGACGATGACTCTTTCTCGTCTTGACTCAAACTGGAAGGAGAAGATTTATCGACCAATCCCTCGCCATCGCTCGTCAAATTAGTATGGTCCATTTGTCTTTCATCAGAAAAGGTCTCAGGCTCCGGGTCAAAGCCTTCCCAAGCTGGTTCCGAAAACTCTGCTGGTTTGACCTTCGGTGTGCTCTTTCTCTTCTTAATTATGGGGTGCCCATCTTCCCCGATTTCTAAAGGCCTCTTCAGACCACTTCCAAGCGTGTAACCTCCGGGTGTACTTCCAGACCTTTGAATATTAGTACGTGACGAAGGAAGATCGTCATCTGAACCGGAGCTATCGACCTCATCTCGCGGTAAATCCTCCTTTAGGGTTATATCCTGTGAATGATGGTGCGTACTAGATGACAGTTTAGTTGACCGTGATAGAAAGCGAGCGCTTTGCAGTTGGCTTGTGTCAATTTTCGAGTTGGAAAGTTGTTTGATGAGGGCCAAGTTGGCGTCCTTCTTTAATTTCGTATCCTAATTCAAAACAGTCAGTTATTGTGGGTAGCGAGTGGTTTCTAAGAATGACAAACAATATATTTATGCAGTCGTTTTTGTTTTCTGCTAGAGATATTAGGTTGCTGCGCTCTCAATTCCTCTCTCAGCCTCCGTCTCTGCTTCTCCTCCTTCTCCTCCCTAGAAATAGGAGCTATCTCCGCGACATTGGTATCCCGTGGCTGATTCGTCCGCACCTCTCTTTCACGAACCTTGTGCTTCCGCTGTCGCGGAACAAATTTAGGCATGTCTTTTGCACCAAAAAGTAGACGAGTCCTCCGTTGCCTCGTCCTTCCGCCCACCCCGAAGACGAAGCTTGAGCCAAAAAATTATACGATTCTGCCACGAAGGCGGTGAAGATAAGATAAGGTTTATATTCTTGCAAACAGTGCAAACAATGCATTGCTTATCTAATGCGGGCTGCTATCAAACTATGCAAACAACCCTTAATTGGTACTCACCACATCGTTTCAATCTTCTGATATCAACACATAGATAGCGCCAGCAACACGACGCAGGGCGTTCAGGTTAAGATGCAGAACGTCGAGTCACTAATACAGGACTTGGGGAATGTGCCGTACCCTGCTTCAACGAAACAGGCTGCCGGGGTTGTGGGCGGCAAGCCAACGGATGTCATGGTTATCTCATTTCAAGACAAGATTCTAGTGACAGTGACACAGAATGGGCGTTTGGCACAATGGGTAAAGCCGCTTTAAAGATTTATTTATAGCTGTATCCAGAGTTAATATCTAACAACCTTACAGCTTCACGTCCCGTTAGCAAGCCCAGATCCCACCGGGGGCGTCAGCTCGCTTTCAAGTCACGAAGACGGCCTCCTCCCACAGCCCACATATCATGCTACCCATCTACTCGGTGGTCGATCTAGTGATTGGGAAGTTATAGGACAACTTTATGCCTGCCAAATTGCAACCACAATAGCCGCAAAGTCGCCGGAAGAAAGGAGGTTGCTAGTCGTGGGGCTTGGTCTAGAGACACCCGACATTGATCGCAATATCTATCTAGGCATCGTTGATCTTGTACTAGAATGTCTCTAATTTGACAGGACAATCACCAGTTGCATTGAGAAAAGAGCACTCCCTCGATTGCACACCGATCAAGCTACATGTCGGGTTTACAATCTTGATTACTTGGATCTCAATATTGTGATCGATTCTGCGCCCTAAATTTGTCATGGACGAGGTCTTCACCTACTCACATACTCCAGAGCATGTCACAAACAAGCCATTAGGTCCGAAACCAAGCGCGACCTGCTATACGTATATGGACACCCGCATTACCTGAAACTGCAGCAAAGGCCTAATGCTATTGTCGCCGTCTGCCGGTCCGCCACTATTAAATTTCATAGTCGACCTCATTGAGAATACGTAAAAGAATCTCCCAATTCCAGCGTCAAATCGAATGTGTTAGGTTAAAATCCTCAGCCATCCAAGGAATTATTCCATTAGCTCTCCTTTAAAGGTTCCAATTTTGAAGGCGAATCACGTGTCAAAGCGCGAACCCGACGGGTTCCTGAGCCGGGATTTTTTGTTCCATCCAAGTCAACCTATCTATACAAAGAACCATACGAAAACATCTGACCTCGAACGTCGTTACTTTCCTCAACAGGGAAATTAGACGGTGATGACGGTCCCATGGTCTTTGAGACGAAGTTACCCGAGGTCCCCCCAGAACTGGTCAAGGATTAGGCTGTGGGGCGCGCACATCAATGCCGAAATCTACTCCCCGCAACCAATGGCCGAATCCATTTTGCATATGGTTGAACTTACATACTTCAAACCTGAAATTAAGTATGCCTAAAAACGACTATAAGGGCGGACTGGACCTTTTGATTCCAAGCAAGAAGGTTCATCTTGCGAGTGATTGATATATGATTTTTATCAACCCCTTCTGCATCTAACCATGGTCCCTTCTTCTACCTACTCGTTTGATTTAGTGTCATTATGTTCACACTGTCAAGGTGCCTTTAAACAGGACATCCTTTGTTCATGAAAGATGTAAGATCAAGTGAGTGACAACGGCACTAGGGGTGGGGCCCAAATGCTAACCTAGGTAGGTTCTGCCTCGGTCAAAAATGTGTTACCTCTCCTTTAGCCGAATTGTCTTGCTATGATATAGTTCCAGATCTCTAGCTTTGATTGTCTCTTATATTTGACAAATTTTGGGCAAAACGGGAATTACTTACTTGAACATTGAAAGCCTGGAATCGGGAAAAAGAGGAACTATGGCTACGGATTTTCTTGTACCAATTATAATTGGGGTTGGGGATATCAAGAATGGATCAAAAAGACTTGAGGACGCCATTGAACCGGCCGATCTAATGCTCAGAGCTATAAACAAAGCGATTGCCGATACTGGTCTCTCTAAAGAAGCATCAAAGAAACTCCAATCCGATATCGACAGCGTGGACGTGGTTGCCACTTGGTCTTGGCCTTATTCTGATTTACCAGCACTGTTATCAGATAGGCTAGGTATCCAGCCCCGGCACAAACTATACAGTCACCATGGAGGCAATGCGCCAGGAAAACTGTTTGATGAAGCTGCCCGTCGTCTTTCCCAGGGGAAGAGCAAGATAGCAGTTTTAACGGGAGGGGAAGCTCTTGCATCATGTACGCCCTAACTTAACGTCCTGTTTTCTTTTTTCTTTTGCAGGCTTGCTGAAACCGTATCTCTGGAGTGGATGCTTTTGCTAAAGCAGGAAGACCTCCACCACATCACTGGACAGAACCGGCCGGCGGTATCCCTACAATTATTCGACCCAGAAGTCCCGGAAAATATGATAGTTAGTCTAGCAATCATTATTTCAAAAAAGAATACTAACAATTGATAAAGACTTAGGAGCCGTTCACTCTATAGGTTTACCCTTGCATGTTTATCCTCTCTACGAAAATGGATTTAGAGCGTACAGGAAGCAATCAATTCAGGAGAACATCAACGAATCCGCCACATTATATGCAGAATTCTCGCGTATTGCAGGAAATAATCCCATTTCTTGGGGCTATGGAAAATCTGCTGAAACTAAAGAATCGCTATGTAATGTTACGCAGAGAAATAGGATGATCTGTTATCCTTGTACGTTATAGCACTGTTCACTATCCATTTACTCTTTCTAACTAAAGACTTAGATCCATTATTGATGAATGCATTCAACACTGTCAACCTAGCTGCTGCTTGCATACTAACCACAACAGACATTGCTTCCCAACTTGGAATACCAGAAGACAAGTGGATATATGCTTTAGGTGGTGCAGGTACGGAGGATAGTAACAACTGTAAGTCTTACCTAATAGCGACTGTGTATTACGCTAATATAACATTCTATAGTTTGGGAAAGACCAAACTTCTACTCAAGTCCCTCTATCTCAAAGTCTATAGACGCGGCATTATATTCTTCTGGACTGAAAAAGGAGGACGTGGATTTGTTTGATTTCTACTCGTAGGTCAATTGACCTTATACTTGTGGGAGACATACTTATATTCTCTTTTAGGTGTTTTCCCATTGTACCAAAACTTGCTGCTCATCATCTTGGTCTACCAACGGTCAATGGTTCAAAGCCTATATCTGTCTTAGGAGGGTTGACATCATTTGGAGGCGCGGGAAATAACTACTCCATGCATGTAAGCTCTTAAATTCCATGAAGTGAATGCACATCTATTAATATCAATAGGCCATAACAGAGATGGTACGGCAACTTAGAGGAAGTACTAGGACCAGGCATGGCTTAATTCTTGCAAACGGTGGGGTACTTACTTACCAACACGCAATTTGCCTTTCATCCAGCCAACGAATGGACGGGTCTTCTTACCCAGCTAAAAAACCCCTGCCTGAGACGATTACCGATATCAAAATTCCAGAAATTGATGCATTGGCCGAAGGTGAAGCAGTGATTGAAGTATTCCTCCCGATCCCATTTGAATTTTGCTATACTTATATAATTCTAGACGTTTACTGTCGAATTCAACCGTGATGGGAGCCCTATGTGTGCATATATAGTTGGCCGCATTCGCAACACCGGGCATAGATTTATCGCTAATCACGCCAATAATGCCACATTAAGAGAATTATCAAATCCGACCCTTGAGCCCATTGGAAGAGTAGGATACGTTACAAAAGACAGGTTTGAAGAGGAAAAGAATGTGTTTGCATTGAATCCACTCGCCCAGCTTTGATCAAGTGTTACATTCCTCAGCCTATAGATAATCTTCTAATGTGCTCCGGTTTAGCTAGCATTATCTTTCTAATCCACACGATTCATTATTAGAGCCTTTTTTTGTTTACAGTTTGTCTATTTCGAGAATGTGCCATGAGTATAGTGCACACTGGTAGTGTTGTGGTCATATTCTATTAGAGGAAGACCACAAGATCTCGTATTATCTTAGCTCTGTAATCGATTTGAAAAGATAAGGTTTTAAGCACAAAGGAGCGCGGAAGTTGAAGACCGGCTCTAGTGACAAAGCACGAAGTAGAAAGTATGTCTGGTTGAACATCTATGTGGTGTTGGACAGGCCCCTAAAAATCAGGACTTTGAGATGTTGTGGCGTAAGGTGGTGACGACCTCTTGAAGCCGTCCTTGTCCGGCATCACGATCATAGCCCGATGGATTAACCAAATCACCACTGATATCGCATTTAAAACAGCGACCATTTACATAGTCAAAACTGCCACCTTCTTGTTCATATAGCCAACGAGCCTGCTCAGCGCTTAGCCATCCAGCATCGAAGAGGCTTTTATTTGCGCTTTCGTACATGGCTAGCATCAAAGTAATCTTATCAAGGCCAGCAATATCAACATCCTTGGATGCTAACAAGAGTCAGTTCATCGCACTACCATCGGTGTCTTTAAACTAAGGACTGAGTAGAGCTAACCTGAGGACATCTCGAAAATATGCTTTGACAAGCTGGGAAGACTTTATTGAGGGAGCGAGACTTGACAAACGAACTGAGCCAAAGGGATAGACACAACTTCGCAATAGACTGAAATATCTCGTTGTGTATTGCCGCTGTAGTTGTTATCGTAAGAAGATTCTGGAAAGGTGGAGAAGGAGTTTCCCTCAATATATAGACAACTAGTGCTTTCGCTTTGTCACCAGCAAAAGGCAACCGCCCTGAGGCGTATTCAATAGCATAGCCACAGCATAAAGACCCGACACAGTACAACTGCGCCCTTATTCAATATGAAGATGGCCGGAGGAAGTTTTTAAGTAAATACCCGTGCCATCACCCCTACATTTCTTTTATGGATTAGTGTAGGTACATGTCAACTCATGCGCTCTATGTTCTGAATTGAAGTAATAAAATTCAATAGTATCCCTCTTAAAAGAGTGAGTAAAGCTTCAATATATAAACTACTGGTGATTGTATTGTTAATAATACATATATTTAGTTGTTTAGTGACTTGTTGGTGCAAATTTTCGGTCTTTAGAATAAGAATGCTTGATACCGGCGGTTATTTTTAAGTTAAGCTGTAAATGCCAAGCCCGCGGCGGGAAATGCAGCCGATCACGTGGAGAAATTGACGACGCCCGGCGAGTCGTGAATTACATGGGCAGCAAACAGGACGCGACGCGGGCCGAGGATTGGGGAATGACTTGCGCCAGGCTGACAGACGGGAGCATAAGTCAATGATCGCGAATACCTGCCGTATTCCCCGGGCTACCAACCGCCAACCATGGCTTACAGTCAGAATGGCCAGTATCCGCTACAGCCACCAAGACAGACCTTCCCGCCGCCGGCGACTCCTCCGCAGCAACCTATCCAGCGAGCTGCTCAAGCAATTCCTCAAGTCGTGATCCCTGCATACACTCCGCACCTAGCACAGAATCAGCTGCTGCAGCCTCCCTTACGACCGCAAACCTTTCCCGCTACTGCTCCTCCTTTATCTCAGCAGCTTCCCTCCGCCTATTCCCCTGGGCTGCACTCAGGCATTCACTATGGAGCAATCTCCCCACTACCAGACTCCTCGCAAACTATCGCGAATCGACCTACGGATATCTATAACTCTTCGCAACCTCTTTACCCGGTCTCCCTGCCCCCGCGCTCCCGGACACACCCTCCGCAACACACTAATCAACTCCCTTTAGCCCCACGACAGACCCCACAACCCATTGCACCACAGGTCCCCCCCCATCAGATACCAACTCAATTTCAGACTCAAACATATTCGCAGCCTATCATATTTTCATCGCCGTCGAAGGCACCGGGTACCCCTCATACTCCAGATATACCCAAACCCTCAAAAATACACTCTCTGCCTTCGCCTCACGCAATCAGGGAAGATTCATCGTCCCACCAGAAGCACGAAGGACACGCGAATGCGAAGACGCCTATTGACTACCAAGTACTGCTGCTAGCGCTAGCTGACGAATATCTCGATGCTGCTCGCAGCCAGGCTCCATTACTCGCTGTCTCCCGAGATCAGCATGGGTTGAATCAATATCACAAATTAATCGCTACAGGTTTAAGGTGCATGGAGGCTCTTTTAAAGGTTCAATTTCCTAGTTTGTGTTTTGACGTGTCAGCAGCGAGCCAGCTCAATGCTACATGGTGAACATCGTATTCGCTAACACAAGGTAGAATTGGAGGCTGGCTCCTCACACAGAAGCTCTGGTTATTCTACGGTTTGCTAAGATACTATACGAAGAGACTAATAATGATACCGAGGTAGAGACGATTTTGAGCAAAGGGGTGAGTCTACTGCTTTTCCGGCTTCGCTCCGCAGGTTGCTAATGGCTATTCAGATTGACGTGTGCGAAAGAGTACGTACATTAGCCTTTCGAGTGGTCAAGTGGATTGAGGATCTTTACTTACCATATTGTTTAAGAATCGGATGTTCGACCTCAAATACGGCATGCAACAGATACTGTGCCGGATGTTAGCTAAATCCAGCGTCAAAGCAGCAATGAAAACAGTTGACGGTGTAATCGGTGATATTGAAGCGTGAGTCCTCGCCCATAGACTATTTTAGTTTTACAGTGCTGACTGGATTCTTAGGTACCAACATGTTGGATGGGAATACGTTTTTCGCCTGCTACGAGTTTCGTTGTCCCTGACGCCGTCCTCTCACCAAGACCTAACCGGGGCATTGCATAATCTTCAGAAAACATCGTCTTTAGCAAACACACACGGCGATAAGGGAATAACAGTGATTACGGCGATTCTTGAAGCTCTAATACACCTTCGAGAATCCACAAATACAGATTCCATTGAGCATGCTCAACGGGCAATAGCTATAGCCAGGAGTCGCCAGATGGACCCCGAAGTTAGCTGTATACCGCAGCTTTACTCGCTTATTCAAATGCTGGATATATGCTGCAGTATAATCGACTATGACACAAGTCAGTCTACGCAGAAACTCAAAGCAATGCAGCGCTCGTTAGATCAGGATCTCCATAACCCGAAGTGGAAGGATGATGGATCATTTACCTTACCGATGAGTACTGGGACAATGGAATCGGCGACGCCGCGCGAACGTCAGAAACCCGGCCACACATTCGAATTAACCATGAGTTGGCTTTCTCAACATGACCTTTACGCTCTTTGTTACTTCCTCAGTTCTGTAACTCTGAGCGCAAAGAATTCACAGGATGGACATAAGGCAGAGAAGTACCTCCAGGAAGGCTTAAGGATGATGGAAGGTAATACCCTATAAGGACCTCAATACTGTTGTCAAGAGTACTGATTTAGCCGCGTATAGCTAGTTTAACGACACCGCAGATATTCCCGGAACTATTTACGGCGTGTTCTCTTCGTATCCAATGGAGAAGGAATCTATATTGCAGCATGCTCCTTCATCAGGTTTTCCTCCTCTGTTCTCGGACAGAGTGGCGATTAGCGAGCAAATTTCTCAAAGAAGCCAGAAACACATTGACTAAACTTGGGGATAATGCTAGTGCCAGCATATTGTTTTTGGTTGAATACGCCCGCGGTGTTCTCTTTCAGGCAACAGGTGATCTCGCGGCAGCAAAGGGTATCTTTCGGCAACCATTTTTCGAAATCTCCAAGTTCTCCAACAAGGTTTCGCGTAGTAATCCTCGGCGTGATATATCGATATTGGCCAATTTAAACCTCGTGCTTCTTTTGCGTGATCCGTTAAACGGTGATCATTCACTCGCTTCCGAGATGCTAGATACCCTTAAGCCACACTGCCAGAGCAGCCCAAGCAAGTACCTCCGAGCTGCACATTCTCTAATAAGCGCAACCATCCACACTGAATCCACGATTCAAACCAAGCGGGATCTCCACCAAGCTCTGCAGGCTGCCACGGCGATCCAAAACAGCCAAATAACTTGCATTGCATTGACATTTATGAGTTGGAAATATTTCCGTGGGGTAGTTGGTGAACAGTCGGAAAAAAGTGCCATGGCAGCGAGAGCCATGGCAAAAAAGGCAGACGATAAACTATGGATTAGTGTTACAGAAGATTTGCTGGCCGAAACATTAGATCGACAAGGAAAATCAGGTGAAGCCCAAGCCCTGAGAGACAAGGCGGACACGACATTAGAAATGTTGCCGCCTGCGCTAAAGGTGACCAGAGAAAAGGGAGTTGGGAATGGTAGCGGTAAAGTCAATGGCGAGATAAAGATAAAAGCTGTTCAAGTATAGTGGGAGCTATCTCAATTGGTATGGCGTTGCAGGGTGGTTTCATCTCGATAGCGTCGATCAGGTGGGCGGTGCATGTTGAATTAAGGTAATAATTTGGAGCGTTGATGTTCAGAAATAGCATCATTTGTAGGTGCGTAAGATAAACAAAACTATCTAATCATTGTCTAGTCTCAATGCCGTGGGGTATTCTGTCTTTGAGATAGTAGTCCCCGCCCTGCAGGATTACAATCTTCCTTTTACGAGGAGCGGATATGTAGACATCTTCTAAGGTAGTAGTATAGTCACTGGCCGACTGTATTATTTGAGCAGTTGATTCCAAGCAAAGCCAACAATTAAGTCACAGAAAGGTACCAGGCCTTGGTAACTCTAGCGCCATGCAGACAAACAAAAGAAAACCGCAATAAGCCAGCAGATGACCTCCTGAGGATCCAACTCCTTTTTAGGGCAGGGTTTTCCCGACTTCCCGTCACCCTCCTAGCTAGACAATGCCCCAAACTCCAGAAAATAACAAAGGTAAAAGGGAGGTAGGTAGGTATACAGGCAATTATATGCAAAGTCAAAGGAGAAGACACACACCGCATGTGAATATGGGAATCATTAAAGGAACGAGAAGGCGTGAAAAGGATATATGCTGTGTATGGGAAGGCCTGTCAGCCCAGGCCCCCCCAAGCACCCCTTATTCTCCGTGCTAGCTGGATATCCTTCTGCATGATAGTGACTCGCTTAGCGTGTATGGCGCAAAGGTTTGTGTCTTCGAACAGATGAATCAAAAAGGCTTCCGTTGCTTCTTGTAGGGCCTGGATTGCTTGAGATTGCCACCTTAATTCCTCGCCTACGTCCGGCGGTAGTAACTCCAGGGCGATTTCGCGGACTAGACGGGCAAATGGGAGTTTGAGGAGGAGTAAATCCCAAGATTTCTGATATCGGCGAATTTCTTTGAGGGCAACCGTGCCCGGACGGTAGCGGTGTTTGCGCTTTGCGGGCAATGGATCGCCAGCTACGGATTTCCACGTCAGCTACGGCCTGGGCTCATCGACTCGAGGAAGAATCTCAATAGCTAAACTTACGTTGGATATCTGACGTCCTGGCGGACTCTTTGGGTCTTGATTTGGTCACCTTTCCTCTACCACCGCGCGACGACCCGGCGCCCCTTGAACTGGCATTTCCACCGCTAGTTCTCCTGGCTGTGGTCGAGGCTCCAGGCACCGATTTACCCCCTCTGTCCACTCTTGACGGCATCCCCAATTGCCGTTTTCCTTGCCAGCACCACCCAGCAGGATGTGCGACAGCCCAGTGTCAACGCCGGGTATTTTCGCGAGCTAGAAATCGGGGTTTAACGCCTTGCTTGCGGTCCAACGAAAATTAGCACGTAGAAGTCCAATTGATGGTCTCTCGGCGAAGCGCTATACCGCATCAATGGCGCAAGTATCCAGGCTGCGCGTAGTGGTCTAGAGTAGGTGTCTCCTTCTGTTCGCGTCCGCTTCGACAGGTAATGCGTGGGAAGTGCAATGCGACAGTGGGTGGCTGGTTCATCTATAACCTACAACTTCCCAGCCATCTCGAATCGCGCGCGGAGACGCGTCGGGCCCTCTGATTGGCCGGAGCGCGCGCCAAGCCACTTTACGCGTGTGTCACGCGACACGGGCGCTAGTCCGCATTAGTGCTGCGGATCATCGTTTGTCCGGCACTTCGAGATTATGTCATCTTTGGCCAGATAAGGAAGATTCGCGGTGGGAGAAAAGAAGACGTCGAGACAGCTTCATCGCGACAGACGGAACATGTTGAGATTGGCTGTCACACGTCTGGCTGGCTTCGAATGGCCTCATTCTGCTACTGCTGCTAACCGTGCCTTTTCTCGGATTCTATGAAACTGGCCCTGCAAGCGGCGTGCCAGGCGTAGAGACTTGCCGTTTCCTTTCCCCGGACACTCAATCACTCCATTCCCCGCATACGTGTGCAAGCAGACAGACAGACGCAGCCATGGCGGCTCTCTGGGGCAACGGTGGCCAGGGCGGGCAGTTTCCTCTGGAGCAGTGGTTTTTCGAGATGCCGCCTTGCACCAGGTGGTGGACCGCAGCCACGGTGGCAACCTCCGTGCTGGTGCAGTGCCATGTTGTCACCCCATTTCAGCTGTTTTACAGCTTCCGATCTGTCTTTATCAAATCGCAGGTGAGCCTAACTTCATCGTCCTCTCGTCCTATCTGGCACAACTCTTGAACTGATGACGTTCACGGGCAGTATTGGCGCCTCATCACCACCTTCCTCTATTTCGGCCCTTTGAATTTGGACCTAGTATTCCACGTTTTTTTTCTCCAGCGGTACTCTCGGCTCTTAGAAGAGTCCGCTGGCCGTTCCCCAGCACTTTTCTCCTGGCTGCTTCTCTATGCCACCTCAATACTACTGCTCGTCTCGCCTTTCGTTTCCTTGCCGTTCCTTGGATCCTCCCTTTCCTCGAGTCTGGTGTACATCTGGGGCCGAAGGAACCCGGATACAAGACTCAGCTTCCTGGGTCTCCTCGTCTTCACCGCTCCATATCTTCCCTTCGTCCTGATGGCTTTCAGCTTGGTCGTACACGGAACCATTCCAAAAGACGAAATCTGTGGAGTTGTCGTAGGGCATATCTGGTATTACTTTTCTGACGTCTATCCATCTTTATACGGCGGTGCTCGGCCGCTTGACCCTCCCGCTTGGTGGAAACGACTATTTGAACCCCACCGGCGGGAACCAAATCACACTGATGCAGCCCATGTAAATAATGATTTTGCTGCCGTTGCTGCACGGGAAGTGAGATGATGTTCTTCACACATATACCTCTTCGGCTTCTCGCGTTCAAAACCCAATAATACGCCAGCTGTCGGCAGAATTTTCAATTGATTCTCGCTCGATTTACTCGGCGGACTTATCGCACTACCCTTCAATATCTGGGGTGCACTTCTTTCTACAAGGATGGCAGGCTGGGATAAATAGAGATAGACGGTTATGGTTCTATTATCGCATCCTTTGGCTTTATCAAATCACCTTACTATCACCTCTGGGATACCCAAGCTCAACACATCATGGCGTTTGGTTGGCTAAGCTCTACATCAGTTTGATTGGCTTCATATTCTTCCTGATTTTTGCTGACTTTCAGCTGTCTACCCTAAATTCCAACCAGTTTATTGATGTCCTTGTCCTGTCATGTCATTTTTAAGAAAACGAAAATATAACTATAGAGCATGTGGATAGGCTGCCTTTGAAATGTGGAAAAAAGGAATGCGTCATCCGGTCATCTTCTTTACAAGGAAGAGGAAGTGGTCATGAAAATAATATTTCTCCCACCAAACAGTGCAGGTGACTTTGACAGTTATTATGAAACTTAGACGGAAATTTAGGGTTGAAATGAGTCGGCTTTTACTAGTCCATACGATGCATAGAGAGGTTGACCAAGGGACAATTAAATAAAAGTGGTATCAAGGGCGAAGTATCAATCTACCGGAAGAAGATGGAACATGCCGTACCGCATGGATGCTTGAGAAAACTCGACATTGGACAGAATCAAGACAGATGGGAGGAACAACAAGGCAACTTAGATAGTGCCCCACGGCAGGATAACGCACTTGCAATAATGGATACCGATGAATTCGGCCCACAGACGAAACCCAACTTCCGAAAACGTGGAAAGCAGAATCGGAAACACCGCTTTAGTCAGCTTTGACAGAACTATTATGTCTTCAGGTTAGCCAACTGAAAGGAGAGATGCAAAGGTAAACACACCTGTATATTCGCCGTACAAATAAGTAAGACGCTAGAAAGCCGACAGTGCCCGTGAGCAGGCCATAAACAGCACAAGCTAGGAAGCTGTAGCTGAAGAACAGGAAGCTCGAGATGAAACCGCTGATATGCAGCTTTGTGAAAAAGTACCATATGCAGTATACGAAAATCCAGACGGCGCTACTCCCACCGACCATGAAGCTGTGCCACCACCATCGGTGGTTCTAACAGGCGAGGGTTAGTTTGCTTCTCGTGGAAAAATAGTAGCGGATGGGAGAACGTACCTCCGCGCACAGCTGACCGTAGGTTGTTATTATGGCCATGTCGGCAGTAGAAACGAGAGTCAAGAGACAGACTACGCTCAAGTAGCCAAAGACGTAGTAATATCCGCCTTTGTCCTGCAAAAGATTGCGGAACAGGAAGACTAGTTCTACGAAGAGAACAGCAAATGGGACAAGGCCAGCAAGGAGTATGCCCCTGGCGGTGCCTGAATACCAAGGCTGCGCTGGAACCTGGCGAGGAATAGCACTAGTACGCGTGGGATGGGTCCAGGGCTTTGCTCGTTCATAGCCGTACCAGCTACCAGCGTAAACAAGAGGAACTTGAATAAGGAGCCAGAGAGCGAGAAGTCCTACGAGTGTCCCAAACGGGAGTGCCGTACTTGATGCTTGAGCCCAGACGAATAGGTTGAGAACAAATATGAAGGAGAAAACAAGGCCGGGGAATAAAAGCGCCGTCTAACCCCCCGGCATTAGCAATAGCCAGACATTAGAGAAAAATGTTATAATCACTCACTATAAGTGTGTTCTTGCGCCAGTTCTGACCGCCGGCGGTCCGATATAGTCGTGCAGAAAAGTAGCCAGAGAAGATGCCGGCAAAGATAAATAGGCCAACGCCAACACTGATGAAGCCACCCCTGAAACTCGGTTTGAGGGCGCCCAGACAGCTCAAGGTGAGCAGACCGACAGCCATGAAGAGAAGCTGCATGCCGGAACCAATAAATGGGGCCAGCAGTCCGCTATACGCTGGGGTTCGAAAGACATCACCATGCAGCCGTTTCCACGCCGCAGCCTCGTCGAAATCATCCTCAGACGAGAAATCGTCGTCCGAAAGCTCGCCATTATCAACCAGGAGGCTGCTTGACGATAGCTTCTGCTGCTTCTCATCTATCGAGGGGGTCTGCGGGGTCGTACCACCGCTCGATTTGCGTGATAACCGCCGTCTAATGGTCCTGCCGTCCTCTAGTGAGCCGTCACCTCGACCTTTGGTGTCTCCGTAGAGGGTGCGACGCCAGATGATGAGGACCAGGATGCTGAGGACACCGGACGTGACGAGGGAGTTCAGCAGGGACAACCAGTGCGTGGTGGTCCCATCCTGCTGGCTATACAGATAGAGGTCCCATCTGTTCGCCCACTCGATCTTCTCATCTTTTTTGAAAAAGACCGAATACGTGTAGGGAATCGACAAGGTGGCTCCATCATCGACCTCGTCGTCGTCTCTCGGCAGGTAGGACGAGCCCGGATACTGCTCCGCCAGTCTCGAATTGTTCGGCTGGATGTACAATTCGAATCCCTCGTGCGCGGTATGCACATCCTTGGGACATCCATCGGGGGTTCTGTCCCCCTGGCCGATGCTCTTGGGGTATATCTCAAAGCCGACTATGACCTTGTGTCCATCTCCACGAGGCGCATCCCTCCACCGGAGGACAAAGGTAAAATGATTATGGATGAAGAAGGCTGGCTTCCTGCTCGAGGACGACAGGTCTTCGTATCCTAGCTTGAACCCAGTGGTATAGTACTTCTGCGTCTTGTCGAGGGTCATGAAGCTAGTTGCGCTAGGCAGGTTATCCACAATCCACTCCGCCACGAAGCCGTCGGATATCAGCCGGCGAGCTCGCCGAACGTCCCAGCGGCTGACCTCGCGAGAGCACAGCGGCCTGCAGGCCACGGTCTGCCCCATGGCAAGGTCGAAGTCCGAGACTCTAATGCGGTCGCCGCGGAGGACCTCTCCCAGGTTGAGGATGACACTCCGGCCGCCCCCAAGCCGACCGGACGGTGGACAGACAAAAGGCAAGTCGGCGTAGGCATACTGCAGCTGTGAGCGGTCCGAGAAGATTTTATTGACGAGAACGGGGATGGACTGGCCATCCCGATACGTGTCGATGGAGTATCCTAACACCCTGTCAGCACCACCGTAGACCCGCCAGCGGGATATTTAAAGCTGATGGGACATACCAGGGACGTAGAAGGCTGCCACGGGCAGATATAAACAGAAGAAGAGCACAAGCTGGACCGGAAGCAGAGGCATCTCCATCTCGACTCTACTTACGCCCGCTACAGCGGAGGAACAGCACCAACACCAGCACCAGCGTCGACGGAAGAGAAACGAGCAGACCAAAGGAACGAGCGGACAGCAGAGTCCCAGTCACGGTCAGACATCAGACACTGGTCCCAGGCGCCAGAGAGTCCCGCGGCGGGTGAAACATCGATGTGCGACTGTTGATGCAATATATTTACTTCTTCTTCTTCTACTTCCTCAGCGACGACGAATATCACCGAGACGACAGACAGTCACTCTGTAGCCGGAGTACCGACACAGCACAACCACCGCCAGCCGACTCAAGACGATAACGACAGTCAATCTCCAGGACGAGCAATACGAACCCGGCATTCTACGCGGGACTTACGTCACGATGGGCCATACGATCCCTGCCGCCGGCGGACTGGCGGCGGTCTCGATGTACGCCTTCGCCGCGACCGCGCTCGTCCTCGGGGCCCACAGCGTCTTCTGGCCTCGCGAGGCCCTGGAGGCGTTCGGCCTGCCGCCGCCAGCCTTGCCGCTGGTGCAGGGGAACGGGCTGGCCGCCGTGGCGATGGGGATGGCCTACGGGCTGGCAGCCTTCCAGCGCAACCGCGTCTTCATGATGCTGAGCGTGCTGACGCGGTTGTTTACGACGTCGATATTCTGGGGATACGGGTCGACCTGGCGGATGGTGGCCTGGTGGGAGGCGGGTGGTGCTATCTGGACCGCTGTTGCGTTACTGTTGGAGATGAGTTCTGTTCGCTAATGCGTCTATACTCGATTATCATATCATGTGTACATGCAGAAGAAGGATAATGTGGGCACTATGGGGCTAATGGTTTTTATGGAAGGCTGAATTACAGATTGATCGTAGAGTAATTGATGATGAGTGGCTTGAGGTACATTTTGGGCAGTAGGGTAGGTATGAGTGTCGTGAGGTAGACGGTCATAAACAGTCGTAAAGGAGACAGTCATAGACAAATCGTAATGGAGACAGGCCAGGGAGGGAAACCGATCATGGAGTGCTGAGCAGATATTCGATGGCACCCTGGACGCTTCCCCCAGACCGTCGCAGAGCCTCAACGTTCCTGTCAAACTCGCAGAAGCCCATCTCGTTAAGCTGTCTAAGTTGGTCAGCATACCTCTCCTCTGGAGGCCGGTTGTCTGCTGGCTGGCCGGGTGTGGCTCCGGGGAACATAGCATTTGGTCCCGCCGACGTGTTTATGGCCTGCATCAGCTGCGTGAGGAAGGCTGTGTCAGGCGCGAGGGGATCCTGCTGCTGGCTGTTGGGGTTGGCGGGAGCGTTGGCGTTAGCATTGGTATTGGCTTCATTGTTGGTACTGGCGTTAGCGTTGGCGTTGGCGTTGGCGTTGGCGTTTGGCCGTTGACCCGGCGGTCCAATGAACAGGGAGTTAAAGGGATTGGGCTGTTGCGACCCGTGCTGTTGCATGCTCCCTAAGAATGCAGCGAAAGGGTTGGCAGGCGAACCGGTGCCCGCACCCGCACCCGCGCCGGCGGCCGGCATACCTTGGAGACCCGGGATGCCAACGATCGGGCTGAAGAGAGGGATCTGTGGAGGGTCATTCGAGTTGTTGGTATTGCTATTATTAGTAGTGTTGTTGTTGTTGTTGTTGGCATCCTGGGTGGTGGTGGTGACTCCGGGGGCAGGGAAGGAAGACTGGCCGCCTGGACCGCCTTGGCCCATGGCTCTCTGCATCTGGCTCATATGCCGCAGCATGACTGGATCTGTAAGCATCCGGCGGAACTCGGGTGACTGCAGCATCTGGCGAGCGTAGGGAAGGTCTCGGAGCATGGGATTCTGTTGTAACATCATATCGACGATCTGAGGGTTCTGGAGAGCTTCGTTCATCGTGGACTGAAACTGTGGATTCTCCATCATGCTCAAGATCTGGTCTGAGTCCGGCATCGGGCCCATCTACACTCGTCAGCTCTATCATTCTTCACATACAGGAGGGTACGGTCACGGAAGGGAATCTTACTCCGCCGTCTGGACCGAACATGCCGGCGCCAGGTAGCTGCGAGAAGCCGGCATATCTGGCGCCTGTGAGGCCAGCAAGCACAGAGTTACCGGTGCCCGCGGCCAAGTTAGTGGGTACGCCACCCGCGCCAGGCGCAGGTGTCGAGGGAGTGGCTGTCCTGCTCGAGGACTGAGCCTGCCCGGGCTGTGGAGCGGTCGAAGGCGGGGCGGAGCTCTTGACGAGATGGATGGTGTGGCCCTCCTTGACGTTGTGAGAGGCGAGGGTATCGTGGTCCTTGAGCACACGGCCAGAGTAGATGAGACGCTGGCGGTCTGCGGGAACGTTGGCGTACTCTGGCGCGGTGAGGATCTGCTTGATCTCGCCGATGGTGGTCGACGGCTTGAGCGAGAGATTGTATTTGGCCTCCGACGACGACCTGACCAGGAACGAGATCTCCTCGTCCATTGTGTGTATGACTTCTTCGTCTGCTTGTCCTTCTGTCAGCTGTCTTTTCGCCGTCCTCTCCTCGGGCTCTCGCTCTGTCTTCTAGGCTGTCCTCGGCCGTCGTTCGTCTGAGTCTCGTATTCGCCTCAGTTGCCTGCCAGCTGTCTTCCTTCTTTACTCCGGTGTCTAGCCGTTCACTTGTTCTCCGATAGCAGGGGCGGCAGCAGCAGCGGTACCAGCGGTGGTAATGAGAGTGGGCAGCGAGCAGTGAGCAGCGGTGGTGACGCAGTGATGCGGGTTGCGAGTTGATGCGGTCGACGGGCGGAGGAAGAAGTCGATAAGCGCGGGCCGGGGCGGATCAACCAGTCCCCGGCTATCAGGGCGAGACAATAGCGATCAGGGCGAAGACATAGTGATCAGGGGCAGCAAAGCCGAACGTGAAGAGCAGGGAAAGGGAGCATCTCTTCGTTGTCTACATAGTCTGTCTAGTACGTACTCAAGTGAAAGCCGGGTCTGCGGCCGCCAGGATGCGCATCACGGCGAGCGACACGACCGGGTACCCCATAACCACGTCGTGGAGGCCTGTCTTCAGTATCTGCTCCCTGATGTGTCCGTTTGCCGTATTCCACTCCATTACCGACCCAGAAGCGCCATTGTCGACCTTCTGTGCGGCCTTTTTTAGCTCCAAGTCTTTGTACGTGATGCCCTCCGGCACCGTTGCGTTGATCGCGCTCCAGAAGAGGGATTGGGTGTGGTGGAAGGGGATGTCGTAGTCGTCTTCCGCGTGGATCATTATAAGTCTATACTTTTCGTTGCTCGACTCATTCGCGCGTATATACTCTGCAAGACGGTGGCTGCTAAGCCATTTGTCCCGGATCAGAGCGCTGAGCCGCTTGAACAGAAACGGGAACCTAGCTATCGGCGACAAGAGGGGAATCGTGCCCGCAACTCTGTAGGTTGCTGCAAGTCCCGCTGCATCGGCAAAGGGGGCGACCAGGACCGACCCTGCAAACGATACAGGCGGCGACTGCAGCGCAAAATGTCGCATTAAAGCGATGCCCACGGCGGTGCCGATGGACTGGCCGAATATGAGCAGACGAGATGGCGGAATGCCAGCAACGTCCATAGCCCAGCCAGCAACGGCGATAGCATCGGCGATGAGCCCGTCCTCAGAGGGCGCTACGCTACTGCTCCGCCCGAACCCGCGATAGTCAAAGGTCAAGACGTGTATCTTGCCCGGCGACCCAGCCGACAGGGCGCGGTAATTGGGTGGCCGATGGCCAGAAGCCACGGTGCCTGCAGCCCCGTGGAAATGCAGCACCAATCGCGCCTCGGGGTCGTCGCAGAGCAGCTTGAACGCATGGCGAGCCGTAAAATCTGACACGAATCCAGATGCCTCGCGTGTGAGCACTTGTTCGTGTCTCCGGTACAGGCCAAGGGGGAGAATGTGCCAGGCGTACAGCGAACGTCCGTCAGGCGTGTTGATGAAGAACGGGGTGGCCTGGTTATGGAGGAACCCCCAGATCTCCGGGGTATCTACGTCTTGAAACCAGGTCATCTGGACCTTGTAGAGATATATGACATGGGATTGAATATAGGGAGTTGCGAGAAGGGCCAAAAATGCAGCGTAAATCGCGACAACAGATGCAATCGAGATCGCGACATATTCAAAAACAGCTCTGACCAGGTCCACGGCCGCCATTCCGTGGCTCTTCGCTCATCCGTGGCCGTGAACCCCCAGAAAGTGACGAAGAAGGACGAAGAGGTTGGGCGTCCCGAACGGGCCTAGCGCGCTGGCCGGACGGCGAAGAAACTTCTGCGCTTTTTCTCACATTTCAACCTCAACTCAACCTTCAACATCAACATCAAACCGCCAAACGTCCCACCTTCGACACCCCCGGCTGCGCGAACGTGGAGGTCGGCAGGCACGACTCGCAGAAGCTGACTGGTTGAGCAGCACTGCCATTGGCCGCAATTGGTCGAGAGACACGCGGACGGAGGCCCAGTCATACGCGACCCCCCAGGGAGCCAGACGGAGGCGGGTGGATGGATGAGCCATGGCGACCACCTCGTCGCTGTTTATGTACTCGCTGACGGTCCAGCCGCCGACTGCCATCACTCAGGCCATCCTGGGCCAGTTCTCCGGCACCAAGGAGCAGCAGATCGTCTCCGCTGCCGGCTCGCGTCTCACTATCCACCGCACCGAGCCCTCGCAGGGCAAAGTGCAGACCCTCTTCTCCCAGGATGTCTTCGGCATCATCCGATCGCTGGCTGCCTTCAGGCTCGCCGGTAGCAACAAAGGTACGCCCCCCTCTTTGAGATGTGTCTTCTTTCTCCTTCCCGTTCAAGGCCGCTTAGTGATTTTTCTCCCAAAAGCTTCCGTGGGATTGCCTCTAGAGATGGAACGCGTCCTCAATATTGAACTCTTGTCTGTGTGCGTGTGTGTGCGTTGAGCCTTGCTGAGTTTACGGCCCATCCATTTTTAGACTATATCATCATCGGATCGGACTCTGGTCGGATCACAATCGTCGAGTACGTGCCGACCCAGAACCGCTTTGTCCGCATCCACCTCGAGACCTTTGGCAAATCCGGCATCAGGCGCGTTGTGCCTGGCCAGTACCTCGCCGTAGACCCTAAGGGCAGAGCCTGCCTGATTGCATCCGTCGAGAAGAACAAGCTGGTCTACGTTCTCAACCGCAATGCCCAGGCTGAACTCACCATTTCTTCGCCCCTGGAGGCTCACCGGCCCCAGACCCTCGTTTTCGCTCTCACCGCGCTCGATGTAGGCTATGAGAACCCTATCTTTGCCGCTCTTGAGGTCGAGTACGCCGAGGTTGATCAGGATCCCACTGGCCAGGCCTTTGAGGACACCGAGAAGATGCTTGTCTACTACGAACTTGATCTTGGCCTTAATCACGTCGTCAGGAAGTGGGCTGATCCCGTCGACCGCACGGCGTCCATGCTCTTCCAGGTCCCGGGAGGTGCCGACGGTCCCAGCGGTGTCCTCGTCTGCGCTGAAGACAACATTGTCTACCGCCATTCAAACCAGGATGCCTTCCGCGTCCCCATCCCTCGTCGTCGCGGTGCCACCGAAAACCCGGAGAGGAAGAGGTGCATCACCGCCGGAGTCATGCACAAGATGCGCGGAGCTTTCTTCTTTCTACTACAGTCGGAAGATGGCGATCTCTTTAAGTTGACCATGGAGATGGTTGAAGACGAGAACGAACAGGCCACCGGTGAAGTAAAGAGATTAAAGCTAAAATATTTTGACACCGTACCGCTCGCATCGAGCCTCTGTATCCTCAAGAGCGGTTTCTTGTTTGTCGCCAGCGAGATTGGCAATCAACACTTCTACCAATTCGAGAAGCTCGGGGATGATGATGACGAAATTGAATTCGCAAGTGACGACTACTCTGCTGACCCATCCGAACCTCTGCCTCCTGCCTACTTCCGTCCACGATCTGCAGAGAATCTCAATCTAGTCGAGAGCATCGACTCTCTCAGCCCTTTGATGTCCTGCTCCATTGCCAATCTCACCGAGGAGGACGCTCCCCAATTATACACTCTATGCGGTACCGGCGCCAAAAGTACCTTCAGGACTCTAAAGCATGGCCTTGAGGTTACAGAGATCGTCGAGTCGGAGCTGCCTAGCGTTCCATCGGCGGTCTGGACAACTAAATTATCTCGCAACGATCAGTATGACGCATACATCGTCCTCTCCTTTTCTAACGGCACTCTTGTCTTGAGTATTGGCGAGACTGTCGAGGAGGTTACCGACACCGGCTTTCTCTCGTCCGCCCCAACCCTTGCCGTCCAACAGCTTGGCGAGGATTCTCTGATTCAAGTGCACCCCAGAGGTATTCGTCATATCCATGCGGACCAGCGGGTCAACGAGTGGCCCGCCCCGCAGCATCGGTCTATTGTGGCTGCCACTACGAACGAAAGGCAGGTAGCCATCGCACTGAGTTCAGGGGAAATTGTTTACTTCGAAATGGACACAGACGGCTCCCTTGCGGAGTATGACGAAAAGAGGCAGATGTCCGGCACCGTCACCTGCCTAAGTCTAGGAGAAGTTCCCGAAGGGAGGATGAGAAGCCCTTTCCTAGCTGTTGGATGTGACGATTCCACTGTCCGAATCCTCAGTCTGGACCCAGACTCGACGCTAGAAAATAAGTCTGTTCAAGCGCTAACGTCGGCTCCGTCTGCTCTTTCTATCATGTCTATGATAGACTCGACTTCTGGTGGATCAACCCTGTATCTGCACATCGGGCTCTACTCTGGAATATACCTACGTACCGTTCTCGACGAGGTAACTGGGGAGCTATCAGATACACGCACACGGTTCCTTGGAGTTAAGCCGGTCAAACTATTCAGTGTCTCCGTCAAGGAACAGAGAGCCGTATTGGCCCTCAGCTCTCGCTCATGGCTGGGTTATTCCGACGTTCAAACAAAGAGCTTTACCCTGACTCCCTTGAATTACGTCGGTCTCGAATGGGGTTGGAACTTCAGCTCCGAGCAATGCGTTGAAGGTATGGTCGGAATTCAGGGTCAGAACTTACGGTATGTCAACAAATATCCTATCCTTAATTTTTGTTTTTACCACTCGCATGATGAAATCGATACAATTCCGAGCCAACATTGGCATGAGGATTAAACTATTTTTCCAATTGTTCCTACTGAGCGAATCTTTCAACTTTGTCCATACATCTTTGAATATTATTATCGCCATCTACGCATACTAACGGGGTTTTTTGTAGCATATTTTCTATTGAAAAGCTCGATAACAACCTTCTTCAAGAATCTATACCTCTTTCTTACACATCACGCAGCCTTGTCCGCCACCCCGAGTATCCGCTCTTCTATGTTATTGGATCCGATAACAACGTTCTTTCACCCTCCACCAAAGCGAAGCTCCTCAGTGAATCAACCGCAGTAAATGGCGATAGTGCTGAGCTACCTCCAGTAGACTTTGGCTATTCCCGAGGTGCTAACCATTGGGCCTCTTGTATTCAGGTCGTCGATCCAATTAATGAAAAGGCTGTCCTATACACAGTCGATCTTGAAGAAAACGAAGCCGCAGTGAGCATCGCCGCTGTCTCCTTTGCCAGTCAAGAAGACGAGACCTTCTTGGTTGTGGGAACCGGTAAAGACATGGTCGCCAGTCCACGTTCTTTTTCATGCGGCTTTATCCACATATATCGATTTCAAGAAGAGGGCAAAGAGTTGGAGTTTATTCACAAAACTAAAATGGAAGAGCCGCCACTTGCTCTCCTTGGCTTTCAAGGCCGCTTGCTTGCCGGAGTCGGTCCTGATTTGAGGATATATGATCTTGGGATGAAACAATTACTGCGAAAATGCCAAGCACAAATCACACCCCGTGTGATCGTTGGACTCCAGACACAGGGAAGCCGGATCATTGTCAGCGATGTTCAGGAGAGCGTTACCTTCGTAGTATACAAGTACCAAGAAAATAAGCTCATACCCTTTGCCGATGATATCATATCCCGCTGGACCACCTGCGCAACGATGGTGGACTACGAAACTGCCGCAGGAGGTGATAAATTCGGTAATCTCTGGCTCCTCCGATGTCCTACGAAGGCATCGGAAGAAGCTGACGAAGATGGTTCTGGCGCTCATCTAATCCATGAACGTCAATACCTACAGGGTGCACCCAACCGACTGAATTTGGTGGCGCACTTTTATTCTCAAGACATCCCCACAAGTATCCAAAAGACCCAGCTCGTTGCAGGTGGCCGTGATATCCTTGTTTGGACTGGTCTACAGGGGACCGTTGGAATGTTTATTCCTTTCATCACCCGTGACGACGTCGATTTCTTCCAGAGCCTCGAGATGCAACTCACGTCTCAGAATGCACCGCTCGCCGGACGTGATCATCTCATTTACAGAGGATACTATGCCCCGTGCAAAGGGGTTATCGACGGTGACTTGTGCGAAACGTACTTCCTTCTCCCTAACGATAAAAAGCAGGCGATTGCAGGAGAGCTTGACCGATCGGTACGAGAGATTGAGCGGAAGATATCGGTAAGTTCATCTTCCATATTTAGCTCCAACATTCAGCGTATTCTAATTCATTTTCTAGGACATGAGGACGAAGGTTGCGTACTAGCAAAATCATAAAATAATAGGCTTGTTAAATCTTTTCATCGAGGCGCCAGGATCGGTAGGGGTTGGGCACAGTGCAGTTGACTACTATAAAATGCTCTTTCATCAGCCTGTTCCGCATCACAGCACAATACTTTGGTGGCTGTCAAATGTGTGCTGAGCTTGCTCCAAATAATCAAATACACCTATCACTGTAAAATGCGGCCATGCTTGCTGCAAACGCGCACAGTGCAAACACCACTGTATCATCGCATGTCTCTTGCCTCGCTCGGTCAGCAAGTATTTCAATCATCTGATCTTGAGCTGGATGCATTCTTTCCGCTCACCCATGTGGTGTTGGTGGTATGCATGGGACTAGAAGAAACAACCCAATCAACGATCTTTGAGTACGGTCTATTCCGATCCTTACCACGGAAATTGGATTCGTAATTTATCCGTTGATATATCTATCTATCTTTGCGTAATCTGGTTCATTGTGACAAAATATTTTTATATAAAATCCGTCGAGATACTATTTGCTTTGTTTTTGGTTCGGTTGTACATACTCCGTACTTCGGTAACTGGCAACAAGTAAACCCGAAGCCACATTTCTCCGCGGACATCAATCAATTCGACGACAAATCTTCGCGTTCGGGTACTAGATATAGATTAAGAATAGCATCACAGAAAACCAGGGTGTCCCAAAGATGTCACAGACACTCAAGGTCGCCATCGCGCAATGCCGCACTCGAGATACACTCGCTGAGACCCTCCACGCCCTCGAGCAGTTCACCACCAAAGCAGCCAGAAATGGAGCAAATGTCCTCTTATTCCCCGAAGGGTATCTAGGCGGGTATCCTCGCGGTTGTACCTTTGGAGCAGCAATTGGATCCCGCAACGATGCTGGACGGGATCAGTACCTTGAATATTATAGAGCGGCCGTCGACTTCGGCGATACACCAGTGCCTAGCGAAGACAACTGGATCGAACGGAAGTTGCCAGTCGCACAAGGGAAACAACACAGAGGAGACGGGACTCGGGAGTTTCTTGAAAGAGTTTCGAGGGAGACTGGCATCTTACTCATAGTGGGAGCTATCGAAAGATGCGGCGGAAGCCTTTACTGTACAGCAGTATATGTCGATCCCCAGAAAGGCACATTGGGGAAGAGGAGAAAGGTTATGCCGGTGAGTTCATTTCTAAGGATCGTAGATTAATTACGACACTCTGGTGAGGAGTGATGTATATTAACAGACGCTGTATATAGACTGGTACGGAGCGACTGGTTTGGGCTCAAGGGCAGACATCAACGCTGAAGGCCGTCACCGCGGACATCAAGGGTGTACAACTCACACTTGCTGCAGCTATTTGCTGGGAGAATTACATGCCATTGCTCCGACAGGCAATCTATCAACAAAATGTCAATCTTTACTTAGCCCCAACGGCTGACGGCCGGGACACATGGCTTCCCCTAATGCAGACTATTGCACTTGAAAGCCGTGCTGTAGTTCTCAGTGTGAATCAATGCCTGAGACGCAGCCATTTACCATCGTGGGTGACCAGCGACGTCCAACAGCAAGACCAGGAAGTTCAGGATGACCCCATAATCTCCAAGGGAGGGGGTTGTATCATCAGCCCAGCGGGAAAGGTGCTGGCTGGGCCAGTATGGAACATGACAGATGAAGATGAGGCATGTCTCCAAATAGTTGAAATCGACTTTGAAGATTGCGTACGAGGCAGATTAGAGCTTGATGTGGCTGGTAGCTATTCACGAAATGACTCTTTTAAATTTGGCGTTGAAGGGCTGGACCTGAATCCACCGCCGCAATGAGGCACATGACATGCTGCAATACATCTATGAGTTGAACATCCGATATGATTTCACTATACATCTCCAATCTATATGCACATGCTTTTTAAAACCTTTTATCCAAATAGAACGCCAAGGGGTATGTTGCCCTTAATGACTGGAAAATATCGCCAAATCGTAATTAATAAAACAAAGGCATTAGGCACACTTTTGTCTATGCCAACATATCATCCAGTTTTTCTCCCAAGATCTCTTCAATCATTAATACCCACTTTCTGACTTCTTTCTCAACGTTCTCGTCATCGTCTTCCATCAACTCACTGATATATGGAAGCATTTCGGGTAGCAACGCAAGCCACTCTTCGCCCAGTTGTTCGGTCAAATTCTGTTCACACTTGACTGCTGCAAGACGAGTGAAGGCATTTTCTCCTTTACAAAGATTGGCCTTCCCACCGCTAGCTCGCATAAACTTCATTATATGGGTATTAAGTTCCTTTTGATTGTCAGGGGAATCAGCAGCTATAGCTAGTGCCACAATGCTAGGAATTGCCTCTGAACAAACAAGCTTTAGTGAAGCCTGGCTCTTGGCTACGGCAAGTTGGTCGATAAGAGAAACAGATATTGCGGAAAGATGGCTTGGAGATTGCCAAAATTCTGGTTGAAAATGGAAGATTAGCGGACCGTTTGATTCATGCAATGATTACATCGTGCAACCTGGAAACATACCATCTTGATCGTGCTCAAATGAGTTTCGCAGAGTCCGCATTACCGCTTTCCATAGTGGCTGATTTTCCTTAACACTTGGTTTTGTGGTTTTCAAGACATCGGCGGCATTCTCGATGATATAGCTAGAGTAGCCGGTGACGATAGACTGTTTGGAGGATGCCTTATTAGCATCCGTGAGTGTATAAATAGGTCAAGTTTCACAAACCTTCAAAGTGCCGAAGAACGTTTCCAAAAATCTATAAAAGGTTGTCAATCTTGCTTGCCGGCCTTTTGTATCAGTGACCTCCAAATCCTCCATTGCCCATTCGGTCAGTTGTGTAAAAAATGGGCGGAATATGGAATCATTCAGCTTGTATATCATCTTGATTGTTAAATCATTGATGGACATCTCTATGTCATCGATCTGCTGGTCATCGAATTTTTGCGCCGCAGACATATTGCTTTGTACCCTTCGGAAGTCGAAAATCTTCCACAGAAGCTGAGAAAGAGTAGAAACATGTTTGATAGTATCTGCTTTCGAACGTTTCTCAATAGAAACCTTGGCAATCCCGAGAACTTCCTTGGTGGCCTGAACATAATTAATCCAAATATTCTATACATGTAGGGGTGTATGTACTTACTTTCAAGCCCCGAGAGACTGAAGAATCCCAATTGCGCTCAATTGCGCTATACACCTCTTTTGAATCAACGCGCTTCGCCAGTAGCTGCAAAGTCTCTTGACGATTTTCCTCACAGTCGTGTGGCAACTTGAGATGTGCCGAGGTGGACGAGAGTTGCAAAATCCTGTCCAGATCGGAAGGTGAGATCATATAGGGAATATGAACAATCAACGCAGAGATCAGCGAATATACGGCATTGTGAAGTTCAACATTCCGTACTCCAGGGCCCATGCTGCTCAGTAGCAAATCCAAAGAACGAGGAAGGGCTATAGGAAGGACTGGAATAATCGCGTCGGCAATGACCTCCGTCATGGATGCTAGACACAAAGCTCCCATGATACAGATGCGACTATCGGCTAGGCCCATGCATTTATCTCCAGCCACAACAATGGCTGCCTCCACGACCTTTTCTGAATCTTTTTTGCCGTACTTTTCAGATATTTTCTCCATGCAAGCAATAGCTGCGTGTTTGAGAAGTATATCGGACGAAGCCTCCACGATACTAACAAGCACTGATAAGAAAGACAGCGCCTTCAGCTGAGATGCTCCGTCTCTGTCATGGCTATGCTCTAATCGGCCTTCGAGCAATCTCAAAACTTTTCGGCGAAGATCATCCTTTGGCCTTTTGAGAAGGACTTCGATAGTGTCAATAAAATCAACCAGAGAAAGGGTCCCTAATAGAGTAGCAAGAGCATCACCACAGGCATCGCTTATGGGGTTTATAGAGCGAACAGCCTCTCCAAGTGCCAGGAGTCTTTCTAAAATGCTCGAAAACAACCCATGCACCTTTGTGGCTTCTTCTGTTTCATCTGACTCAAAATACTGAGCCATCTTATCGCCGAGAGAGGTAAACTTCAGTAGATGAGATAGGGTTTGAAGAAGATCGATAGCTACTTTATGCGGTTCTCTTCCATCTTCGCTACTAATCCCAAGAAGAATTCGGGATATAGTTGGTTTTGGTTGTAAAGCATCCTGCACCAGACTCAAATAGCGAGCATATGTCTGATAAATGTTAGCATATACCAAACGGAATGAAAAGTTAGAAACTTACGGCTAGCTGAAGCTGTGCCTCTGCATTTGATGCGAGAGCTGTCATGGTGACTAACACATCCCTATCCATCCCATACTTGGTGGCAAGCATCGCCAGGACTGCAAAGAGGAAATCTTCTTGGCCAAGCTTGTTTACCAATGACTCAAAAAGTCTGAGGCGACGGTACGACGGAATATGCTCATATGCAGTTGTGAAAGACAGCAAGAGTTCCGATGTGCCAATAACAACGTCTCTCTTCTGAACCCGGAGCGAGCGAACAAGAGGTGGTATGACCTGATCAATTGTCTGTTTGATAAATTCAATGTCAGTATACTTTATGGACTGGAATCAATTGCTGCCTTTACTTACCTGATCGATCACGAGGGCTGAGTATTCATCGTCCTTTCTCAGGACACTTGAACCCATGAACGTAAATATCGGCATGACACTATGAAGTACTATCTCTGGGGCGACAGTGGCTAGTGAAGCTACAAGGAGAAGAGCTGTGTTTTGGACTTGTGGGCTCTCTGATGTACGGACACAGTCAATTATCAGATCCGCTCGAATGACCGATGTTTCTAGCTTCTTAGGGGATCCCTATATATATTGTTAACCGATTGCAGCAGCCATGGATTCAAGAAAACAAACCTTGTATTTGTTTACAATAGAGAGTAAAGTGCCGAGATTCAGACTAAGAATATAGCTCATTTCTGAGTGCACCTGCAATTTTAAACGGTGAACAATGGCAAGAGTTTGGAATAAGCCACCAAGTAGCTCAGGATATTTCTCAGGCTGTGAGCCATCGACTAATTCAAGAATAAACGAGATTCTTCGGAGATGAATATTTGCTTCCTCTCGAACGGACAGATTCATAGCAACCATATTGCTTTGGCTAGTTCGGCGCCTTTTTGATGCGGGTGCTTGAGAATCGATCTCAGACGACGGTGAAGTAATCGTACTTAGAAAATTGACGATGACTGGGCCTGAGAGATCCACAGATCGAAGTACTTCTCTACTAAGATCGGCCAACTCGGTATGAGAGCCACTTAAACACATATCCAACAGGTTTTCGGCGATTATTAACTCCTTTTCCTCTTTTAACGAAGGCCAAATGTCCCTTAATCGCGCGAAAATGGCAGACGTAAATGCAGGTCTAGCCGACTGCGGAGATTCTTTCAGCAACGACAGAAGAGTAGTTGACGCAGACGCATCCTTTGGAGAAACAATGGCTAGAACCTGCTGGTCAAACTCTTGCATGGAAATATGTTCCTGAGTTTCAATGCGTTGAATCTTATCATTATCCATCGACCTGCACTGTTCAAGTAGAGGGAACAGGAAGTGAATGCGAGGGGTTGAACCGATTTTGCTGACCCGGTTAACAATCTTTAGGAGCCTGAGCTTGGTGGAGAACAATGGCGTGGCAATAATATGGGAGCAAATGAATGAAAAGAAGTCACGGCAAATGGACTTCTTCATACCCACGCCCGAGTCTTTAGTAGAATCATGTACACCGATCCGAACAGCTTGTACGAAAGTCTCCCCAATTCGAGATGAATCAAGCATACACTCTTCCAGTTCAGGAAAGAGACCCTGCTGGATAAATGAGTGGATATCATTTCCAGGAAGCCACTGAACTGACAGCGATTGCTTATCGGACCCGCCGTAAATCACACCTTGGCCCCATGGCGTACCTTTCTGCCTAGACGTCAAATAATAGTTATCAATTGCGGTCAGTAGCGCAGCAGCCTCCCTTCTCACAGGGGCCGATGTGTCAGACAGCGCGGATAAAGTATAAGGAATAAGCGCCTGCATATCAATAGCTTGGTCTCGTTCTACCACAATGGATGCTGTCGCGATGTTTATCGCTTTTGCACGAGCCAGGGGAGGGTAAGGCCCAGAGAAGTATCGCAGTAAAAAGGTCAGAAACGGCAACTCAGCAAAGGGAGTATTCTTGCGGAGGATAGGGAGCTCGAGAAAAGTATTTACTCTGTCAGCAGAACTTGCAGCTTGGCTGAAAGCAATAGCCAGTTCATTGAAGAGCGAAGTAGGGTTTTCAAGAAGGAAGTTGTGAGATTCTTGAGTATGGCGTGTCGATAGGGAGGCAATAGCTTTCGCATATTCTTCATCTTGCAGTTGGCTTTCAGGTATATCTTCCATTTCATGATCTTGTATCTGGGCTGGACCCACGCTATTGTCGATGACAAGTTGAAAAGCGATTTCCAATGACTTGATATTAATATTAGATTCAGAGATTATTCTTTGAATGATTGGGCCAAGGTCCTTCGATTCAATAAACGTTGCGATAGTTTCTGAAGCTAGCTCTCGAATATCTGCGGACATACTGCCTTTCTGAACGGACTCATCCAAAGACTTCAAGAGGACAGATAATGTTTGTAATTTATCATCCGGGCTCAGAATGTCCCGCTGTAGAATCTGACTGACGAGAGAAAGAGATGAAACTGCAACCTTCTTCTCGTCTTTGCCGGTAACCTCATTTGATAAGGCGGTTAAAAGCTTTACTATTGAGTGATTTATGCTGAGGCCGGCGAGCAAGTCGACCACGTCGTCTAATCGAAGAATAGATCTGACCACGGTATGAGGTAGACGTATTTGATCCCTCTGTTGTAGAATAACCAATAAGCAGGTGATACCCGAGGCAACTGTCTTCTGAGTCCAAGACCCAGCCACTGCTTCCATTAAGCTGTCTATGGCTGTGTTGCTTAAAGAACCCTTTTTTGCGAGAACCACGGAAAGCATATAACAGGCAATAACCAGTTGCGGCGCCTTCTTCAACGAGAGACCCGTGCTGAGCGTTGGCAGAATGCGAATTAAAACATCTTCCTTGTTCCTGCGTTCGGTCTCCATTCTCCCAGATTGTGCCGAATCAAGCATCACGGTAAGCGCCTCTGTGACGATACCAGCCCAGAAGGAAATGAGACCCTCGTAATGGGTGTCGGCCCTGCTGCATTGGATAACATGATGATTCAAGGCAGCAAAGAATTCCTTATTCGTTGCCGCGCTGTGTACAAGTGTGCGTCGAGGAGGGGAAGTCAAGCTTCGCCTGTACGGATTTATAACTTTGAACGTGGGCGTCAAGGTTTCCGGGAGGATGGACAAGAGATTGAGGAACAGTGGAGTTGTGTGGTATGGCAAGAACGTAAGAAGGAGAACGCCGGTATTTTGCTCGTGTATACTAAGAATTGAATGTCAGCAAGCATTGCGGGAGCTATTCAGACGTAGGACATTTGTAGTTACCGGAATCGACGGATAAGCCAGTCTACCGCCTTCACTGCCGGGCTGAGGAGTAGACGACCACCAACCAGAGCAAGAAAATCCTCTATAACCACATCCAAGTCCTTATTCTGGCTGGCAGTCATCTGGCTTCTGTCTTCGACCTTGCTCTGTTCGCTGAAAAGATTTTGTCCGAATGGCTGGAAGCGGGCGTCGAGAGTGCATAATTCCTGGAAGCCTTCATAGTATAGCTGGTAAATCGTGTCGAAATCTTGTGAGCCAGCAACTTTCTTCTCGAATATTAAAGATTGAGCGTGAGCTAATCTCTGAGCTTTGAGATCGTACTGGTGAGTTGCTTTGGCCGCAACCTGCGAAAGCTGCGCGGCGAGGGAGGACGCCATCTTGCAAATGAAAAAAGAAGGAGAGTATTGTATGACGGTTTACCGCATAGTATCAGTCTCTCCCGCGGCAGCCAAACGCAAGCGAGCCTCTCCTCTGCGCAAATTGAAGCAAGCTAGCCGGTGAAATCTGAAATGCGCGGCGGAAGAAGTATAAAATTCTCTGTCTGCAGAGGGAAGTTTTTCCCGGGTCGCCGTGGCGCCAAGCACGGAAGGTCGACGCGGGTATCACTGAGCTCCGCGAAGCCATCATCGATGACTCTGTGCCGGGCTGCATCGCTTCGCTATGGACGCAGGCGAGGGGAAGGTGTGTGATCTGACGTCCTCTGTCGCGGCTATGACTGACCTATGCGAGAAGGGAAAGGCGCCGGTTCCGAAATTCAGCAGCTTCAAGCCGCAGCCAGCAGCTTCGAGGCCCACGGATCGCGGCAGGAGGGAAGAAAAGAGGAGCTCAAAAGTCGCGAGCAATCGCGAGAAGACCAAAGAGCCTGGTACTCAGCTAAGGCACGGGCAGGGTGGGTTATATCGTGGAAGGGAGGACGGTAGATCACAGTCCAGACGAGCCGTCGAAGAGCACAGTCGGCACGCTGGTGAGAGGTCGGACCCAGGTATTTCAGGCCTTTACACACTCGATGCTACAGGCGACCGGTATACCTTGGTTTATGGCTCTCTTCATAAATACGATATTCCCCGATACTACCGTTTCGGCGCTGGCAGGGTACTAGGCCTTTCAACAGCTTATATTATCGACCAGGACCTCAGCGGTGACACAAAGATAGTGTTAAAGCTAAGAGGAGCTACAGAAGACACATCACAACGTAGCCATAAGGCCTTGTGGAAAACAGTATCCAAGGCTACGAAGTCTCGACGGCTGCTGCCCCAGCCAGACGAGACACCGGACTTAGAACGGGACTTTCTTCCACTGAAGGAACATCGAAGCAGGAAGCGAAGACGTGTAGCGGAGACTTTCGAAGCTGCGTATATATCTTCGGAAGAGGAGGATCTTCCCAATTACCGGTCGATTGAAGGTAAAGCTAAGCCCGAGCGGGATTCTGATCTTGAAACCGACCTCGGATCTGAGAGGGGCTCAGGGTCAGAGGGAGAGAAAGCACGATTGCGCAACGCTAGCTTATTCCGAGATGTCAATGAACACCCTGACGACGTCGAGAGCTGGCTCCGCCTTGTCAACCACCAAGAAAATATGGTGGGTGTCGCAGACATTGAAGGACATCGGAGGTTCACATCAGCGGAGAAAAGGAGTATCGCGGATATGAAAGTATCCTTATATGAAAAGGCTTTGGCGGGCTTATCTCATACGGCTCCTCGAGACAGGCTATTACTTGGGATGATGGAAGAGGGTTCCCTTATTTGGGATCAGAAGACTCTACTAAATAAGTGGAAATCAACCTTGGTGTCAAATCCAGGGTATATTTCACTATGGATCAAGTATCTGAACTATCAGCAAACTACCTTCAGCAATTTCACTTACGAGAAGTGCCGGTCTATCTTTCTAGAATGTTTGAAAGTCAATGAGGCACTGCCGGATAGTACTAAGAAAGAGACCATTAGCCTCTATATCCTGCTAAGGCTAAGCCTTTTCATGAGAGAAGCTGGTTTTATCGAACACTCGAATGGGCTATGGCAAGCTCTTCTTGAGTACAACTTCTGCTGCCCAAGAAACGTTGATCCAAAAATTGATCGTGCAGCCGCCGTGTTGTCTTTCTCTAAGTTTTGGGAAAGTGAGGCACCGCGAATCGGCGAGGAGGGATCTTTAGGCTGGGATAAGGCGAACGACAGTTTGCCGGACCCTAAGTCGGACCCTCCTATCGCAGACATCGATACCCGTGACATTTTTGGGTCTTGGAGTAAACTTGAACAAGTTTCAACGTCGAATTCGTTTTTACCAGCTAGAACGCTTGACGAGGTGCAAGAAGATGATCCCTACCGGGTAGTTCTCTTCTCAGATATATCAGATTTCCTAGTGCGATTTTCTGAACCAAAAATGTTAGCGGTACTGGTTGACGCACTACTGGTGTTCTGCCACTTGCCCCAAGCGTCAGACACGGATGATAAAGATGTCTCTAGTTGGTATGTAGACCCATATCTTTGGAACCGAAAGCTTGACGAGGCAGGCAAAGAATCGCCCGAATGGTTCGGCTCCATATCAGCAGACGAGAATAATACTACAGGACATCCAGCGTTTTCCTTCCCCCATCCGAGATTCCACACTGACATGGATACACTCTTTGGGGACGGAAAAAACTGGTTTTCGACCTTCGAATCGTGGAAAACAACATATCTGGAGCGCAGCAATAGTCTTGATGTAGGATGGATTAGAAGGGCGCTCAAGACACTTGTATCGAGAATGCCGGACAATGACAACTTCATATCATATACGATCGCCCTAGAGTACAGCGTCAACCCCAAAGAGGCGAAAAAGTATGCGAGAGGGCTCCTGAAATCGCGGCCCTCCAGCACTAGACTATACAACGCCTACGCCCTAATGGAGGCTAGAAGCGGGCAAATCTCCTCTGCAGAGAAAGTGTGGACGACCACCTTGTCCATGAGTGGAGGCTTTCCTGGGGAGGAGAATTTGAATTGCGTTCTTCTGTGGCATTCTTGGGCCTGGGAGCTTTTGAATCGTCGGGATTATGAACGGGCAACACGTATTTTACTTGCTATCGCGGACAACACCGTTGATTTGAGCTCCCTGTCGGCGGTCAGTGATGGAAAGGTCACGGCTAGCGCGGCAGAGATCTTAAGGAGCAAAAGGGTATGATTCTACCTACACTTGCCCATTCCGGCTGATTTCATGGCTAACCTGTCAAGTAAAGCACCTATGGGCTGTCCAGGATCACGGGGTAACATTTCGCAAACCCGAGATGTTCAGCTATTCAACCAGCTGTTTGGCTCTTCTAGTTTATTTAACACAAGGCCAAGAGCTCTCAGGCGCGATGGAAGTCTATGAGAACGCAGCACAACGTCTCACATCGCAGAATCTCGGCGAGCAGGTGTTTCTTGAGCTGGTCCACCAAACCAAAGCTCGTCTGCTGCATTACCATGTCACCGAGAACCGCGTCTTCAAACCTGGCCAGGTGCGCGAGGAGCTCAGCAAAAGTATCTCACTGTTCCCTCAATCCAGCCTGTTTCTGAGTCTGTACGCGTTCAACGAAAGTCGATTCCGGGTTGAGAACCGAGTCCGTTCAATCCTCAGCCACCACCTTCTAGAGCTCCAAGGGGAGGACGAAGGAGCTATGATGATGAAAAATTCTTCTACACTCGTTCCTCATCTATTCTCCATTTATTCTGAGCTTCACCGAGGGGTCTCTGCCGGTTCGACGGCCCATTCTGCCCGTGCAGCCTTTGAGGCCGCGGTGTCTTCGCAGTCGGGTGAACACAGCGCTTTAATATGGAAGTTGTTCGTGCAGTTTGAAATAACACTTAACGAGACAGATAAGGCCCAGCAGGTGTTTTTCCGTGCCATCCGGGCATGTCCTTGGTCTAAACAGATGGTAATGCTGGCTTTTAACGAGCCGCGTCTCAAGGAGTCCCTGACCTTCGACGAGCTGAGGAGGATATTCAACGTGCTGGTAGAGAAAGGGCTGAGGATCCATGTCGACCTGGAGGAATGGCTGGAGGAGAACGAGCCAGCATCCAATGACGAACTGGGTCATAGGCCTCCAATAGCCATGCCAGACGATGCCGCAAATGAGATATAGCAATCGTTAAACAACATCTATCATCCATTATCCCACGCTAGATATAACAATAGTAGCAGTAACAGTAGCAGTCTATTTTACGCTATATAAAGCAGTCTAATTGACGGCTGGCAGCAGAGCCACGTCGGCGGTGGGCAGGACGAAGCCCCTGGCCTCCCTGCGCTCCTTGACCCAGACTCCAAGCTGCGCCCAGATAGCCTCTTTCTCCGCGATACTCATAGAGGCCGCCAGGGCACTCGTCGTCGTCGCGACGAAGACTCTCGCGCCGGGCCAGCTTGCTTCGTCGTCTCCTCGGGCCTTGACGATGCCCATGTTCTCGCTCTCGTTCTGCCAGCCGTACTTGAACTCGTCCTTCTTGATATTCCGACCATGCTTGACGCGCCAGACGGCCTCCCAGATGCCCTTACCGACGAGACAGACGGCCTCGGGCCGGAACCGTGCGATCTTCTCCTCGAGGATGGGCACGCCGTCGTTCATCTCGGCTTTGGACAGCTGGCTGGCGTCGCGCGTTGGACGGGCCACAATATTCGTATTTCCCACCGCGTAGAGTCCCGGAAGACGCTGGGTGTCAGAGGGAGGATGGCGGAAGGCCGTGATGCCCGAGGAGTGAAGGAGGCGCCAGTAGTGGTTGGTCGGATGGGCGTACGCGTAGCCCGTCTGGCCGGTCATTATTCCTGGGTTGACGCCGACGAGCAGCAGGACGAGGCCCGGCGGAATCGAGTCCTTCAGCAGCGAGACCAGTTCATTTCTACAGGAGACGCTCTCGACACTCTTGACGGCCTTTGTGAACGACAAGGAGGCCCGTATCGAGCTTCGCGGAGGAGCAGACGCGCGAGCCCGACAGGTCCGTCGTGGTGAAGTAGACTCCGACTTGTGTCTGATATCAGCCTCGATATCGACTTCGAGCTTCCGTTTGAGAGCCCCAGACTGGGAACGAGGTTGAGACTTGGATTGAGACTCCGACTTGGAGAGCAGATACTTGTCCAGGCCGCCGTTGAACGACCTGGGAGCGTCTTCCTCCATCGCTGGCAGCGTCGGACCGCACACTGTGCTCAGCAGTACAAATAATCGATAGTCGAGACGCTGGCCGTTGCACTCTCAGGCGGCTTAAAAAGGCGGTGGGTGACACTGGAAAGAAATTTTTTTAAATATACGAACGGGTGCCTGATAGGCGGTCAGGTTCTGGATATTTACTGGATAGCGGTTCTACCAACCACCGCAGAAAGACTGCTAGCCGGGATTTCCTATCAAGGGGATAGCAAGAGGAGCAGAAAAGGGATGGGAAAGAAAAGAGAAAGTCATCATTCGTTAATGTCCCGATAACTCCGTCGCTGGTAATATGGGTTATGTACAACAGAAATGTTCACGCTTGATGAAGCGAGCAAAGAGGAAAATTAGGGTAGAGAAATATGTACCAGGCTGGCGCCGAGCCTTTGGAAAGTCTAAACATGTACAGACAGAGTCGGTTTATGGCCCAGGTGCTATACCTTGGCCTCGATGGGTATGGGATGCCGTCTAGGTAGAGTCCAGGGCTCGGGACAGACGACCTCGCCCTCGCTGTAGCCCCAGAAGTAGACGGCCATGCCAACGACGTAGTAGAGGGCAGGATTGGTACCCTGATAGAGCAACGCGGCGGCGAGGGCGCTGAGCGGCAGTATGATGAGCCGAATCTCGATGCTTCGGTGAAAGAGGGTGCCCGCGAGCGGTCTTAGTGGCCACTCCCAGGCAAGCGCGAGCAGGCCGAGGAGGACGTTGATAATTTGGAGAATGGGGACAGGTCGAACGGCGCGGTCGAGGTTTTTGGTGAGGAAGTCCCAGAAGATCTTGGGCCAGAAGAAGCCATGGATGCCGGCGGCCAGCTGGACTGTTCTCGCACGTTAGCATCAGCGTTTGACATGCATCGACTGTAGAGCTAACACGTACAGAGTGCAGCAGTAAGGATGATCAGACGAGCCCAGTGGTTCTTGATGAGCTTGCCCATATCTCTCTATCCCTGATTGATATCTTTCTTGGCCTGGTATCTGTCCTGGACCTTCTCTGTGACTCTATATATGTCGGTGTTCGATATAAAATATATAGTGTATCCGAGAGGTCGGTTCAGTGGATGGCCAGCACCCACGCCCGTTTCCGTCGAACAAAGAGTCGAGAGGCAACGAGAAAGAAGAGACGACGGAGATGGCGGTTAGCTGCTGGCGTTGAAGCTGTCGATAGCCGTCCTCGTAGTCAATACGCTAGTCCTCCTGTCAGGAGCAGTTAGCAATTTGCCCGGTCACAATAGGGTGGATTGGGGGAGGAGACCTACGGTCATCGTCTGCGCTTCATTCTCCGGTTGGACAATTGGGTGGAGGTTTGCTGATCACTGTGAATAGCGTTCGAGGGGATATCTGGCCCTTATGAAGAGGAAAAAGAGAAGAAGGAAAAGAAGAGGTGGAGAGAGGAGCGAGAGAGGAGCGAGAGAGAGAGAGAGAGAGAGAGAGAGAGCACGGCGGCTATGGCCCAGCCTATCAAAAGCGACACCACAGCGTCCCGCTTGCATGGCCAGCAGATGCAAGCGAGAGAGGACGCCAGGACCGGCCCCCTCTCTCCTCCCCCCGGTCTGCCTTCTCGTCTGCTTCGTCTGATTTTCTTCTGCTTCGTTCGCCGTGGGCCGATGTGACGAGGAACGGCCGCCGTGCAGCAGCGCACATCAATTGGCCAGCGCATCCATGGCGCATCCACCGTGCATATTCGGGCGTGTATTGGGGAATACCAATAATACGGCCTTGCATATCAGTATTTTTGCAAGTTGTATATAAGTAAGACTGGCTGCTGTTGATGTAGAGAGGCTGGCCGATTCCGTCTGTTCTCAATATTCTAGGAAGAGCTGCGGCATGGTGACAGCATCGATAACCACCGATAGTCTGCATTCATCGCGTCGAGGGCCATGACTAGACATTCCCAATGTGACCATTCAAGCAGCTAGAACACTAGACAGAAGCTATGTGAATATAACTTCCGTAGATAGACACGGTGGCTAAGCATTGTGCAAATACCTTAAGCTTCCCTCCACTTCACCACCAACGCTTCATGCTCGTCTCAGAGTGAACTTTTGTAGACAAATAAATCCCCAATGATGCTACGTCGTGTTAGGTGATTTCCTCAATCAGAGAGGTCATAGCAAGGCTGATGATGTCTGTCTCTGCCACGGGCAATGTAAAGCCACCGTTGCTGGAGTCACTCCCTGTCTCATGGCATAAATCCGCTGAACACATAGAACATTTCTTCAAAAGTAGACGGATTCCATGGAATACCCCGGGTCCCCTGTAGGCATCTTCTCTTATTGCTGTAAATAAGAAGAGCGGACCAAGTTTCGTGGTTGAACCAGTGGTTAAAGGGAACTATAAAAATACGCCGATGGTGACGCGCGAACTAAGTAAAATACAACTCCCGAGGGATCGCGAGACAGCGCAGGTAACTACAACGTAACGAAGAACCACCCCCGCAACACTGCGCATGGCTGATTTGTTAGACCAGATGTCGACCGAGAAAGGACGCTGCATCTATCCGTCGGAGCAGCAGCATAACAGCAACCGACACGACCATACAACGCCGGTAGCTTGCTAGTTAAAGAATCGCGCAAGGACAGCAGGCTGCTCGCCGTACCACCGCTCCCTAATGTTGGTTCATGCCGAGGACAGACCAAGACAGTGCCAGCAGTGGAGTACCAATGCGATGCTCTGATTAGTGACGGCCAGCTGCACGATCCCAGCAAGCGTGGGCGGTTGCAGAACACATCTGATAGGCTCGCTCCCCATCCTGCGAGACATGAGAAAAGGCCGATGCTCGACCTCACTGGCTGCTGGGACGGGCCTCGATACGGGGCTGGATGGGGCCCGGTTACTATGAATAAATTCATCCTCCTGGTCTAGGGAGAGACGCCACCACGCGGAGAAGACGAGAAAACAGGCAGGTCACGCCATGCCAAAATGCCATGCCATTGCCATGCCTTAGGAATCGAGTAGCCCGTGAGGGAGAATAGCAGAATTGACCGGACGGGCAAACTTCGTCCTAGGTTAGATACGAGCGTCACTGGCCAATTGGTTGCTGCGCTGTCGAAAGCCACCCTGGTTCGCCAGGGGCCCCTCCGATGGCCTTCCTGTGGCGCTTTCAGGTAACCACCAGCGAGTAATCCATCCGGCCTCTTCTTTCTCTGTTCATCTGCACTTTCACCAAACGTCTCTCTCCTCCGTCCGCGATCAACTACACCATTCACGCAATATCTTCGCCGCGGATATACTACTCTGCAACCCGCCGCAGAACCCGCCGTCCTCGTTTGCAGAGAGCCCAAATCGTTGGTCTGGAAACCTCACGGTCACCCCGGCCTATTCACGCCCGTTTACGCCCATTTCTTTCTCTCAATAACGATTCGGGAGAAGAGGATTCACTTTGTAGAGAATCAGTTTTTCCTATACCAATTACGTTTCATCATGCTTAAGATGCAAGGGAGAGAGACAATGCACTGACTTTAACCGCCGTCTTTGCATTCGAGTTTTGGCCCCAAAAGATAAAAAAAATAAAAGAAAAATAAAAAATAAAAAATCCAGGACGACGGACGGTTAGGTTCGAGTGGTCAAAACATATCGGCATCGAGCGCTCCTCTCTTCCTCCTCGACTTCCCCTGCTTCATCTTTTGCAAAACGACGTATACAGATTCTTCCTACTACTCCTCCTCGTTGTCCCATTTGCTCGACCATTCCCTCGACCGTCTGTTCACTGCGCCGTACCATACCGCATTGCCATAACCTGCCGTTGTTTGCGGAGAAGCCGACGTCCGGAGAAAATCGATCGTCAGCCGTGGTTGTTATCGACATTCTACTTTTGTCAGTACGTAAGGGTGGGTTGGGTGCGAGGTGAATAACCGCTGGCAGCGGTGGGAGGGGGAAGAATACTACAACCATCAAACGTGGAAAAAGTCCATGGAGTTGTTCGGGACGCCCGTTTTGCAACAACCATTTGAAAGAATATTGATCGGGATAGCGAGAGGTCCGTTCGCCGGCCGGCCGATGACTGCCGCGCCGTGTCGTCTTTATTGTCTGATTGACTAATTGAACGCCTCTGTCTCTTATCTCGCACTGGCCTGCGGCGTCGTGGGTACTGTTGTCGCGCGCGCGTGGGGAATACGCATCAATCGCAATCTTACCCCAAACACTTTCGTTTTTACCTTGGTTCGGCGCACAATCTACAATCTTCCCACGGATCATCTCTACGCTTTCGCCTTGATCGATCGTTTCTCTGTTCGCTCCTTTTTGCCATCTGTTGACGTCGCCTTCTTCCAGCCATTTTCGGACTATTTACGCCAGTTTTCTTAGTTTCCTTCCACGAGTTATATAACGATATTTCTACTTTCAACCTTTACTTCAACCTTTCCTTCACTGCATATCGGCTTCTTCTCAGCATTTTGGATCATCGCCTTTTCTTCTCTAGCACCGGGTTTCTATTGAACTTTCACCATTAACGACCATCATGACGAAACAGAACTCCGCGAAATGGAAGTCGCATTTCAACCCTTCCAAAATACTATTTTACTTTTTATTCTACGGTCTTCAAATAGGCTTGTTTATTATTGGATGGTAGGCTGCGATTTTCTTCCCCTCTTAGTTTTGGGAACAGAGACCGACTTATAGGAAATATAGGTGGAAACAAGCAACTGATACTAGGCTCGCGGACCTAAACACACTCAGCTTTTCCGTCTGGATATCACGAGGCGCCGGCTTTGTCCTTTCAATAGACACTGCTCTGATTCTCCTCCCTATGTGTAGGACCCTTCTCAGATATGTCAGACCGAAGTTGAAATGGCTACCGCTTGATGAATCGCAATGGTTCCATCGGCAAATAGCTTATTCACTGCTTATATTCAGTGTTATACACGTAGTTGCGCATTATGTCAAGTAAGTAGCATTTCCTTGGCTTCGGTCCCTTTTTTGCGATTATACATTCTAATCTAACAATTGCAGTTTCTTTAACATTGAACGCTACCAAAAGCGCCCAGAGTCTGCTGTTCAAATTCATTATACACAGGCGGGCGGTATCACAGGCCATGTGATGCTTCTTTGTATGTTGTTAATCTATACGACGTCACACCACAGGATTAGACAGCAGTCATACGAGACCTTTTGGTATACCCATCATTTGTTCATCCCGTTTATGTTGGCTCTTTATACTCATGCTACCGGCTGTTTTGTGCGAGACACAGCCAACCCTTATTCTCCCTTCGCGGGGAAGGATTTCTGGGACCACTGCATCGGCTATGAAGGGTGGAGATGGGAGCTTTGGGGTGGTGGTCTTTACCTGATCGAAAGACTCTACCGTGAGATACGCGCAGCGCGGGATACGGAGATCGTCAGAGTTGTACGACATCCATACGGTTAGTAAACCAGAGCCAACAACTTAACGTTTTTTTGGCTGATTTAACATTCTACGTAGATGCTATGGAAATCCAATTCCGCAAACCAAGTCTACGCTACAAGCCAGGACAGTGGCTTTTTCTACAAGTTCCGGATGTTTCACGAACGCAGTGGCATCCATTCACCATCACATCATGCCCACATGATCCATACATCAGCATCCATATCAGACAAGTAGGCGATTTTACTCGTGAACTTGGCAATCGGCTTGGTTGCGGCCCTGAACAGGCAAAGGATATCGATGGTCTCGACCCACTCGGCATGTACGAAATTGCCATGCAAAACGGCCAGACGATGCCAACTATTCGCATTGACGGCCCATACGGAGCACCAGCTGAGGACGTGTTCTCCAACGATATCGCCGTACTAATAGGCACGGGCATCGGTGTGACTCCGTGGGCATCCATCTTGAAGGACATCTGGCATTACCGAGCTGGTCCAAACCCCCCAACTCGTCTCCGCAGAGTAGAGTTTATCTGGGTCTGTAAAGACACAAGTTCTTTCGAGTGGTTCCAAGCTCTGCTTTCATCACTCGAGGCGCAATCCGCAGACGAAGCACGCTCTGGGCAGGAGTTCCTGCGCATACACACCTACCTCACTCAACGCTTCGATGAAGATACCGCTGCCAACATTTATCTCAACTCAGTCGGCCAAGAGCTGGATCCCCTTACGGAACTTCGGACCGGTACCAAGTTCGGTCGGCCCGATTTCGCTCGTTTCTTTGGTGCTCTACGCGCCAGCGTTCTTGACCGTACTTATATGCCTAATTTCGACATGACACGCAGAACTGAGATTGGGGTCTACTTCTGCGGCCCTAACCAGGCAGCTAAGCAGGTCAAGAAAGCTACGAAGGAATGCGCTAGTAAGGACGTTAAGTTCAAGTTCTGGAAAGAACATTTCTAGCGCCTGTACTGCTCGGTTTAGTTGTTATAGTTGTGCCTTTCGTCGTCTAGTTTGACTGGAGCATGTTTGGAATACTTCCCGTTCAGTTGTCAGCATCCGCTTTTGTTAGAATTGTTGTATGATGGTTGCTGCATTTGGCACTGTGAATATTTACACTGGATTTATACCCATTTTTGAATTAAGTGGTTCATACTACGCGATATATTCTAACCTTTCGTAGGATAAAACTTTATTGATCTGGGACTGCTTTGATTAAATATATCTTCAATAGTAGTCATACAAGTCAATTGTTGTCCACCATCTTGAAACACGCGAGACTATCCCCAAAGAGACATATGGGAGAGCAGTTAATATGAAGCTCGCTTTCTGTAATCTTAATTACCTTCGTTTACCGGCCCAAGAGAGCGCCCTTAGAGTCGTTGGTTGATCCGCTCCTTTCAGTGTTCTACAAGATTACATGAGTTAGCCGGATCACCTTGCTGGATATGCCTACACAAGACAAACACTATGTGTCAACTCACCTCAGATTCCTGCAAGTCTCCGTCCTCCAGTATCTTAGTGATGCATTCTGTCTCATCTGATGTCCCGAACTCGTTAGACAGTGTTGCTTTGCTGGCACCATCGTGGATTCCTTGTGCGCCATGCCTAGATACAGAAGGGAACGTCAGCCAAACACATAGTCACTAAGTAAATGGGACAGACTGTCAAGAAAACTAACTTATGGGTAACGAATATCTTCCAACCACTGACAACCTGTGCTAGAGGAGTAGATTTGTCCTTTCTCCACTGCTTGACGGCAGTGACATCGTCAACGTACACGACAAAGTCATCAGTCTTTCCCTTGTAGAAGACCTTGTATACTCCGACGTTTCCTCGAGCCATGATTGCAGATTCTTGGTTGAACTTGTTGTATTCGTAGTTTATCAGACGTCCAAATGATGGTTGCAGCACGAGAGAGCGAGATGTATTGAGCTGTGGTGATGCCCGGTGTAGATTTGCGATATGAATGTTGACAGAATAGGGTAACTGGGTCTGAAGATGTTGACGAAGTCTGTTCCTGGGAAGTGGTCTCTTATATATCTTGCTCCGTCTGCCCCGTAACCCGCGCAGTGTAGGTGCAACTCCCTGGCATGTTGTTCCGACCGACGTCATAGCGCTCCACCACGGCGGGCCTTGGCGCGGGCCCGGTCACGTCACGCTTCGGGTTTCCTTTTGCGGCGGCACCTTGGACGTCCGAGCCGTGGATGGTGATGATGGTGATGGTGATCGGGCCGCCGCAGGGATTGGAGTGCATAATGGCGTCACCGGTTGCAGTGACATGCACGACAGCAAAGAATCTACTTCCTACGGTTCGGTGAGAATGCTGGTAACGCCCAGAACAGCCTGTGATAAGTATAAAAACTACTGTCTACTTGGAAGAGTCCGCGAGGCGGACACTTCATCCCCAACTAGACCTCAACTGGCCAAGCACAACGAGATCGACTCGGAGTCTTGAACAGCGAAACGCTCCACCTTGGCCGCTTTCCTCCCTTGGCCTCCTTGGCCTCCTTGATCCCCATTGCGTCCTTCTCTTGCGCTACTTCGTGTTGCTCCATCTCATCCGCAAGATGGCCGCCTTTGAGCATCAACGGAAGCGTTCGTGCAGGCGACGAGCTTCTAGATCTCGGACTGATATCCATCCTATCCTCGAAGTCCCGAGTGCTGTTTTTGGAGGTAGGGCTTGTTGGGGCTGTCATCATGTCAGATTCGTTTGCCCCTGCAATCACTCTCGACGGCGAGGTGATCGACAGTGTTGTAGCGGTGGTCACACCGCTCGAACGGCGGGAAAAGGGTCGGCGGCTGCTGAGGCTTCGAAGGAATGACCCGGCCTGGGTTCGCATGAAGTACTCGCTTCGGCCTGGCATTCCGGGATAAGGGATGATATCGCAAGTCCATATGTCCGCTAACCATCGCTCCATACGCATCCTGTCTTGCCGGCTCGGCATCAGAGTGATGGTGAGCGGTATCAGTAGGGCCTGGGATCTCAAATGAGATGGTCCCGGGGACTGGTTTAGCCGGGGTATTGCTTCGGTTCCTTTGATGCGGACAAACTTGCACTCTGGCTGGACGATGTTTCCAGCTTCGTCGATAGTTATGCTTGGGCGTTGTTTGATGGGGAACTTTACCTTCGTCCCAATCCTCGGCGTGTCGACTGTGATTTCTGGAGCTATGTTTTGGACGAGCTGATCCATCCATTGGAAAGCCTCCTTCGAGGAACACGCAGTCATGAGTAGCTCAAAGGTGCAGCCTCCTGCTACGTACAACATTTTCCAAGAATGGGCTGTCCTCACGCACTGCAGCCCTACTTTAGTAGTTAGTCAACGTCTCGTTGAGGAGATCGATTAGCACGTACCGGGTTTCTCGTCCACGTTCTCGATTTTCGCTCTTGTCGTGCCGATGATGGCAACCACGGCTAGATCACGATGATCCGTACGCACAACCGCGAGCAAGAGATGCGCGCCGAAGAGAGCACATACCATATAGTCTCCAGCTATCGAGTCTACCGTCTCGTAGGTGATATGGAGGACTCCACACACTTTGATAGGTCCGAAATCGCGTAGAATATCTCTCTCCTTTCCCTAAGAGTAGATAATGCTCAGCCAGCGCACCAAAAAAGGGACAGATTAACTTACAAAGTCTGTGAAATCTAGCTTGTTCCGCAGAAGGAGAGTCTTTGCCATGCGGTCCTTGGCAATTGGATCCCCTGTAGCTCTGTTGATTTCTTGAACAGTATCGATCATACATTGATGGGCAAGTTCAAGGGCCTCATGAGCTGCCGGGCAGTCCGATGACGGTGTGCATTTGAGAAGATCCGATAGGAACAGTTGGTACTTGCACACTCTTTGTATTGGCTGTGGTATGTCTGTTAGTATCGATTGCATTTGATATATATATATATGTTAAAGGGTCCTTCTAACCTTAGCCAGCAAATCATTGATAGTGAGCGCCTGATTTGGGCTCAGTTTCTGGCACTCTAACGGCGCCACGGATCGAGAGAGTGCCTCCGTGCCTTGATCCCAAATCTCGAAATTGACAGTTTTGCGGAGATCATCAATTTCCTGTGATACCAGGTGGTATTTGATACCGTACTCTTCATATACCTTGAATTTTGGAAGCTACGAAACATTCAAACATCAGCATTCTCAATGGACACAGATCCTATTAAACTGACCTTGGAAGTCAATATTTCAGCTACTTTGCAAGCTTCACCTGGCTCGGCAGCAATGGATCTGGACGACTTGATACGGTGTTCAATTGGCTCACGCAGTCTTCGAGCGGTTACTGATTTTCGATGAAAATCCGTGCTAGCCTTTTTGACTACCTTCCTGTTCTTCATCCACGTTATAGATGCGGATAGAGGTGCTATTGGGTCAGACCGAGGGATAGCTGCTCGGAGTGCGTCGAGAAACGTCGTGTGTAGCCGTAGCAAAACTCCAATGCTTCGATTGATCCCCGTTTGGCTGATGACTGTCGTTGAAAAGACCTTATCAATAAATTTCCAGATTAGCTACTAACCAGGGGTACTATCGGCTTTGGAATAATGGCTTACGTCGCCCAAGGCCTTCAGCCCAGAAACATATACCGTTTCCGTGCCTACCAGTTCCTGGATTATCTGCCGCCTTTGAACGGCACGATTCCATGCAGATTCGTCGAGAGAGATGGCAGTAGCCACCTTGCTGCTGTCAATCGATCTTCTAGCTTCAGAGCTTGAAAACACACTATTACTTTGCTTGGTGCTGGTCATGGTATCTGTCCGCGGCCTATTGATTAGACTCATGGTCGCTTGACTGACACTGACACTCGCTGTCTCTATAGTCTGTAGAAGGGCTGAAGAAGTAACGGAGGCCGTGTCCGGCAAACTCTCTGACCGAATGTCAGCTGGCTGTCCATAGCTTTCGTCCATCGCCTCGTCATCCGGCCATCCCATTACGTAGTTCCGAGGAGTAGCTACCGCATATCGGCTGGCTCGAATACTTCTCATCCAGCGCTTGAAACAGTATCCGTCTTGGCTGACAGGGGCTGCGGAATCACTAGACTCCGTAGAAGGGCGGCCAACGGCTTCGTCGGGCTTAGTCTCGTCTTGAGGGCTCCCAGGGGAGACACACGGAAGACCGATCTCTCCCTCTTCTAGTGTAGCATCTGCTGTGCGCTTGATGTTTCCCATTGTTGGTGGTTTTCCAGGGCTCTCTCTCTCTCTCAGTTGGTAAGAATGAAGGGCAGAGGCATAGTAAGCACAGTCTCTGAAAGCAAATGAACGAAAGGCATACAGAATGAAGACTTAATTAATGGAATGAGTGTGACAAGGCAACGGGAAGAAAATGAGGCTGTTAGAAGGGACAAAGAGGAGTTTTCTATAAGAGCGTGTCTGGTCTCTCTTCTTGTCTAGGGAAAGGGCAACAGAGCACCGCAGACCCCTAAACCGCATCACGACTAAGCAGATAGCAACACCTTATAAAGAGACGCTCTGATAAAGAGAGGGAGAGAGATAAAAGATGTCTTCTATCAGATCATTTTATATAGATATCCTATGTTTAAGATATGCCGATGTAAAGTATATCATACTTATTTTCTCCAGTGCTCTAAGTAGCAATGTACACTAGGTATTATGATGAGACAGTGCGATATATATATATATATATATATAGATGAGATAGAGCATATCCTATGCATCTAGGATATAGTAGCATATAGCTAAGGGAGCAGATAGCTGTCCTCCAAGTTGGCTACAAACATCGCGAACCTCGGCACAACTGGCGTCAATGAGTAAGCACAGCTGACTAAGTCGTTTTTGCTTACTCATCCATATCTTGGCACTTGAGTCCCGCGTTTCGTACCTTTACATCATCAATCTATCAATCAAAGCTCATCAAGCTGAAGGCAGCTTGAGGAGTGCTGTTCATAGCTTGTAATAGTATCATGGGTATTCAAATGGACGATATCCACACACCTACGGTGCCCTCGGGCCCCGTGTCCGGCAGCGGCCCTGTCGAGTCGAGCGCGTCCAAAGCCAGCATGACAGAGCTCTCTGGCGAGAAAAAGAGGCTGGAGGCTGAGCTGAAGATTCTCGGCAGTGTTTTAGAATCGGTGCGTTGTCTCTGGACTTTGGTTTCCCTGTAATAGACCGCAGAGTCTTCTGACGGATGTATGCCTCTTCGCAGCATGGGGTGGATATGAAAACGAGTCTGATCACCGAGGATGGATTTCCAAGGGCGGATCTGGACATTGCACAGAGTATATCAACTCAGTCGACGTGACCCCCGAGTCCGCTTGCTAACTGCATTAGTACGGACTACGAGATCACGAATAATACGATTGCGAAACGACTATAAAGCCATCATGTTAAAGATTGAGGAAGGTCTGGCCGCATACTTTGCTGAGACGAAGGATATGAAGCGAGACCCCTCTGATGCTATACCTCTCAGTCTGTGGGCTAGGACTCCAAATGCAGATGGGAGCGTAACCCTCAAGGCGGAAGAGGCAGCTTTAGAGCTGTCTTTTGCAAAGGTCAAGGGCGTCGTGGATGGCAGTCCTGCAGCCAAAGCTGGCTTGAAGGCGGGCGATCGAGTCTGCAGCTTTGGGCACATCGTATTGCTTGGTCAGAATCATTTGAGCAGGGTCGCAGAGCTTGTCTCACAGAGCGTAGAGGTACGTCTTTCTCTCTCTTTAACTGGCAAAAAGATAAAAGACGGCTAATTTTGCATGTAGATGCCCATACTTGTGGAGGTAGCCAGGTCGGACGCCGGGGGAGAGGTTCGTATGTACCGTGTGAATGTCACCCCTACCCGCGACTGGGGAGGCAAGGGGCTGCTTGGGTGCCACTTGGTGCTGTAGACCCCTCCCACACCGACAGCTGGGGTGTGAGCTCTGATCTGCCTGGTTTCAGTTAACCGGGCCGCCCTGTATCTAGCTTATCATGAGTAATGACTGCTTACGAACACCGATAGTGGATGAATGATGCACGAAGACCTCGCTGATGATTACTCGTACGGAAAAAACGTTCACCCACGGCCCTGATTAGTCAGCCCCCTCAGTGTGGCGAGCGCTTCATCACGTGACTCGATAAATTTCAACCCAACCTTGCTCCTTTGGGCTTTGTTTTCGAGCTGATACTGGACGTTTCTGCTACTCCAGCACGCAACAGACAGCATCGAATCCAAGGTTATCCCGTGTTCTTGACAGGCAGACCTATCTGGAGCCTCTCGATTCCCTCCTTGCACCTTTATTTGAGACCCCAGTTCTCTTTTTTCAGCCAGCAGCTCTCGCTGATTGCCCCTCCCCATATACAAGATGGCCGAAGAGAACATACCCAGCTTCAAGCTTGTCCTCGTCGGAGATGGTGGTACTGGAAAGGTGAGTTCGATTCTCATCTGCCCTTCGGTCTAGAAACGGAACGCTATCACAACCTCGGCCGCTCTCCCTCTCCCCAGCGCTCATGTCACGCATACTCTAGCCTCGGGGATCGCCTACTGACCATCATCGCCGTGAGTAGACCACCTTCGTCAAACGCCATCTTACTGGTGAATTCGAGAAGAAGTACATCGCTACTCTCGGTGTCGAGGTCCACCCGCTCAAGTTCCAAACCGTACGTGCCGACACCTTGCCAACTAGCCATATACCGTGGAGGTAATAGTGAGAGCGACTCCTTACCGGATAACTAACCGTGTCACGATCAGAATCTGGGAGCTATCAAATTCGACGTTTGGGATACTGCCGGTCAGGAGAAGTTTGGAGGTCTCCGAGATGGATATTATATCAACGGCCAGTGCGGTATTATCATGTTCGATGTTACTTCCCGTATCACCTACAAGAACGTCCCATCCTGGCACCGTGAGTAATCAAATTCATTGTTCGAGCGCCTGGATCATCTCTAACAATGCCTATGATAGGTGATCTCATCCGCGTCTGCGAGAACGTCCCAATCGTTCTTTGCGGAAACAAGGTCGACGTCAAGGAGCGCAAGGTGAAGGCCAAGACAATCACTTTCCACCGCAAAAAGAATCTCCAATACTATGACATCTCTGCCAAATCCAACTACAACTTTGAGAAGCCGTTCTTGTGGTTGGCTAGAAAGCTTGTTGGAAACCAGAGCCTGGTCAGTATTTCTCGACTACCAAAACCGCCATGTATTTGGCTAACAGTGTTTATTAGGATTTCGCTGCTGGTGTGGCCCTTGCACCCCCAGAGGTCAGCATCGACCTTGCCGATCTCCAGAAACAGGAACAGGAAATGAACGAGGCCGCCGCCATGCCTCTGCCCGACGAAGAGGATGGCGATATTTAAACTGATCTCTTGAAAACAACGCTTGGAACGACGTCTACCTCTCCGTTCAAGTTATGGCAGAGTTTAGACCGGTTGCAGGACGCAGTTTGGGTTGAGGCTGGAACGGATGTATTACAGAAACAATGACTTGATGAAGGAAGTGAATAAGAGAAGATTAAAAAAAAGCATTGCAAACAACTTGCCTACAACGCACCTATTACCGCACTGCATGCAACATTTGCCGTCACAAACTCACTACAAAATCTTATAGGGGTGACTTTTTTTAGAATCATGACAAGCATTAATTTCAACATCAAAATGATTATACAAAATCATGGTTACAGTAGCGCCTTGGAATGGTGCTTAAATAGTAATAATAATTCAAATTGGCGTAGGGTATGGAATTTTCCTACATACAAACTTTATAATCAATTTCCTCGTACAGCTGGCAAAGGGACCGAGCCGAGCAACAAACACATTTGTACACCGATATAGGCATTCTATTTGGAAAAAAAACTAACGAGAGTCCGCATAATGTATTCTACTGTATTTTTAAAGCAGGGCTTGCAGTTGACATGGGGAAACAGAATAATAGCGATTCAAAAAGCAACGCGATGATGGGAACGGAATATAATGACAGAACATGACCACCCAGCATATTTATAAGCCCCAAGTGTAAGTTGAGGTAGAAAAGTAATGAAAGTCATAACCATTGCCGAAAGTTTGGGAAAAAGCCTCCGTGACCGAGAACAAGATGGGGATATCGAAACAAGACGAGAAGGGGAAAAAAGGGTGTCTCATAACCAATTACTAACAAGCGAACTCTTCAAACCGACAAGGTAACAACAGGACTCCAGAGAAAAAAGAAGGGGTAAATAGGGGGGGGAGGCATTAAGGGTAGGACACCAAAAGTCTTCTGGACGCCATTGCATGATGTCTATCGAAAGTCGAGTATATGTTTGAATCAAGTCCGGATAGGTTCGTGTTATCTAAATTTTCGACAGTAGTTTACCTGTTTATTTCATCGCTCTTTAATGCAGAGCGGTTTTCGGACAATGGTGGCTTTTTGACAATGTCCAGGAATGCTAATGCCACACTATAGAGGCTGCTGTTATATTATTGGTGGCCGTTCTAAAAGGTAGGAAAATCGGTTAGCAGAATAACCCAATTTTTGGAGGCGAGTGGACGGTAAGACTGCGCGTATACTTACGAATAAGAAGGCCAATTCCTGTACACCTAGTCTGCCAACACTCATGCTAGCCTTCTCGTCGAGAGCCCCTTCAATGATCTCCCTCTTTTTATCCTGTAACTCGATAATTCTGTCTTCGACTGTGTTTTCGACCAAAAGTCTATGAACCATGACAGGTCTCAGCTGTCCGATACGATGGGCACGATCAATGGCCTGGTCCTCGATATATGGATTCCAAAAGGGGTCAAGAATGATCACTTGTGAAGCAGCGACCAGATTGAGTCCTGCGTTGCCTGCTTTAAGTGAAACAAGCATGACACGGCACTCTGGATTGTCGGTAAAATCTAGGACTGAGTCGTTGCGGTCCGCAGGTTTCATACTACCATCATACCGACAGTAAGACCAGCCCCGATTATTGATAGGAACCTCGATCAGGTCAAGAAGGGAAGTGAACTGGCTGAAGACAATTGTCTTCTCGTTTGATCCCGAATCTCGCAACGACTGTAGAATTTCAATAGTCTTATCGACTTTTGCACTAGGTTGCCAGCGTTTAGAAAGGGCACGAAGGTACTTGCGCTTGGCCTTCGCATTACGATGGGAATCTTTTTTCAGCTGAGCGAGGCTCTTTTTGACCTTGGCTTTGCCCTTCCCTTTGCTCTTCCGGCTTTGGTCAAAGTCATCCCGAACAATAAAGCCATTGAGGGTACCCCTACGATCATCCTCGCTGTCGCTATCACTGTCATCTGTGTCAACATCTGCTTGTTCACCCTGCTTGTCATCCTCGGGGGCGTCTTCACCAGATATATGAACTTTCTGGAATGACGAATAATCTGTAACCTTTTTTGGATCGACTTTGCCTCGGCATGTAGGACACTTAACTTCAAATAGCCCGTCGTTGCCCTGTGCTAACCCCCGGGAGGGGTCCGATATTCTTGCAAAGCACTCTGCACATGTACTATGACCACAAGGGAAAAATATCACGGCATTTTCAGCCACATCGATGCAGACGGGGCATTCAGATGCTTCCTGCGATTTCAGTCTTTCAATTACCGTGTTGTCGAGTAACTTGGCATTGGCAATTAGGTCTAGATCCTCTGCGGTAGAACCCGTTTTGACGGCAAAATCGCGGATCAAGTGCGGATGGCAACAAGCTTGACGCAGTCGAAGCAGTAAAACAAGAACATTGGAATAATTTCTTCCAACCGTGCCAGCGGCAAGATACCTGTTGAACTGCAGTTGAGATTTCGTCTCCAACGCTTGGTAGAAGTTTTGCTCGTCTTCGCTGAAGACGGTATGCACTTTTTCAATGACACGAGGGGGAAGTTGTAAGATCGGCTTGCCGTCGATTTCAGACGTTTTCAGGCGACGAAGAAGTACCGCTTTAAGTAGTGCCTGCAACTTCTTCATTGCATTGCTCTGAACTGCATTTTCTTCGTTTTTAAGGGGCCTGGTGAATGTGGAATTGAATCGGTCAAGTTTGTTATATGGCCCAATGCGTAGGAAATGAATTAACGAGTACAATTCCTGTACGTTGTTCATCATTGGAGTTCCGCTCATGCACCACCTATATATTGACTGGAGGGCATAACAGGCCTGAGCGCCTTTTGTGTTGCGATTCTTGATGCATTGCGCTTCGTCGATGATAATTCTGTACCACTTACATTCATCACCTAGTATTGGCATTTCCTCTATTGGCGCCCTCAAATTTTGGTAGACATTGGGGTTCTCCTTTTTGAAAATAGCCCATTTTTCCTTGCGCTTGAGTTCGGATGCGAGTGTGCCGAAAGTAGTCAAAACAACGTCGTGGCGGCGGAGATCAGAGAAAGTGACAGACTTGCGATCTCCGTGCAGGACGAACACTGATAGCTGATGTCCCTCCCCTGATTTAAGCATGCGACCTATTTCCCGCTTCCACTGCTGGATGAGGGCAACCGGAGCGATTATGAGAGTCGTCTTGCGCAGTGGGTCGGTGCTAGGACGTGAGACCATCAGGGCTAATGCTTGCATTGTTTTCCCAAGCCCCATATCGTCAGCAAGGATGCCGCCTTTATTGGAACCTTCTTCCATGGACTTCATCCAAGCTAAACCAAGCGCTTGATGCTTCATTAGAGGGAACCTGAGTGATTCCGGCGTTTCTTCTCGATTGAGGTCGAGCTCTAGGTCCGGGCGAATATTTTCAAGAAGAGATTTCAATTCCTTTTTCATTTCGTCAGCTGTTAGGCCGTCGTGGGCGTACATATTTCTGATATTGGGAAGAGTTCAGTATTGTAATAAATAAGGGAATTTAATAGACTTATATAATATGCTTACCGTAAGCTATTAAGTTGCGAATCTTGGAAGTTGTCAATCTGCCAACTTGCGGTAGCATAATGTGGCCCCTTACCCTCGCAATCACAGCCGGGGGGACAGGGCCCGGCAATACTTGATAAAAAATGCTGTGGTAGGGAAGGCAGGATTGGAAGCCCATTATTGGGATATTCCATCATCGCTTTCTGCCGATACATAGCTTCGACATAAGGAGAAATGAATTGCTGGTGTGGGAGATTGGAGTAAGGCAACGAGCCCGAAAGGGAGTTCCCCGGCGGAAAACTTTGCGTCGCCCATGGGTCAGAAATTCTAGACGTAGCCAGAGGATCAAGTTCCTCTGGCTCGCTGTCACTGCTCAGTTCGATGTAGTTTTCCGGTTTGGCAATAGAACCTGCCTTCTGGTAGGATCCGGTAGGCTGACTGGAGCCAAAATTGTTGCGAGAACTGCTGCCATGAGCGGTAGGCGGTGTCCAGCTGGGTTTTGAGGAAGAACTTGAGGCTAGTCCTCCAAGTGGAGGCGGAAGCATCATTCCTGTCTGTCCGTGACCAAAGGTAGATGATGGGTATTGCTGCATGGCTCCATGTGTTTGTGATTGAGCCGCGTATTGCGGCCGCAGATATTCCCGATCATGCCTTTGATGACCTCCCTGAGCTTGTGATTGATACGGTCTTCGAGGTTGGTCCTGAGTTGCATATTGGGTATGCGGTTGAATGTATTCTAGCTGTTGACCTTGAGCACGCGGTTGACCATACGAGCTCGGCTGCGAACCTAAATCATTAAGCCCCTCTGAATCCGATGAAGCATTTAATGTATCTCCCCAAGCAGCCTGCAAGGCACGCGCAAATTCCTCGTCTTCGCGCTCTTGCTCCCGACGTTGTTGAAGCCAGGTTTCGGCCTTGCGCTGCTCTTCCTCTACGGCCCGGAAGTCATCGTCTTCTTCAAGCCCGAACAGGCCTAGCAGGTCTGAGTTTGAAGAACCGGTGCTAGAACCGGGCTGGTTGTGAGTAGGCCTGGCGTTGCTTTGAGGCGGCTCGGCATGTCGCCGGGACTTTGGATTGTGAAGAAAGGCAGCGGATGTCGTAGGCGATGACAAGGCCCGTGATCGTTTAAGTGAGGAGGCTGTATTCACGGCGACGAGAAGACTTGCCGAAGAGGACGACGAGGAGGAGGCCGGATCGAGCGGTAGAGCAGGATGGCTGAGGCGACTATCTCTGGACTCGAGCGGCGAGAGAGTAAAGCTATGGCTATAAGTATCCTCTTGGTCGTCCCCCGAGAACACGTCCTGAAGAAGCAGGTTGTTGTCAAGCTCTTCTGGATCCATAGCTGAGCGACGTGGATGGTGAAGACGTCGCCTGCTTCGTCCTGCTTTAGCAAGGATCTTGCAATAAATGCCCAGCGCGCTCCACAGGCCTTTGCGATTGCGGCTCAAAATTTGATTGGCGTCAGACGTTAGAGCTCAGACTCGATAAAAGCGATAAACTGCGATCTTTAAGCGTATATTGTGCGACTTTTATTTACCAACCGCAAACGATAACCTGCGTCTGTATGGTTCCTTCGAGCTTGACATCGAGGATAGTGTGGGAGGTTGCAGGCTGGAAAAGTAGAACCCGCCAACCCGCGAGCCCGCTCTTTCGCCGTCCCAGGATGGAAGCGAATCTGCGACTCGCAACTCGCAACCGAGGTGGAATAAGCTTGTCTTTAGGCCGTCCCGCGCCTCGTTCCGCCTCTTATGTATATCTTTTGCCTCCACCGTCTTGTCTGACTTTTTATAACCTTTAGGTTGAAGAAAGCATTAGTTAACGACGCTGAGTAAGCTTGACGATATTCAACGGTGTCGAAGAAGTTCGGATGGCTATAGTAGCGGATGCTAGAGCCCATCTACTCTAGGTAGAAGATGGGTCAATTCAGGCTTATTCAGAGAGCATGAATGTGTTATTACAACGCGTTAAGTAGGCCGTAGTGCTCGATATATTGTTAATATAGTCACAGACAGAGAATCAGCCTGGGACCCACGGCTGTCCTGGGCGAATTACTGACCATGCGGCTGACTCCAGCCCTATTAGACAGCAACGAGCGTTACCGGACGAATATAGACGAGATGAAGCTCGTGTATAGTCGAAGTCATCATCATCATCGCCGTCGTCGTTCAAAGTCGCGGATTTGCGCTATGATGACTAATCGAGGACGCTCGCTGAGTCAATAATCTGTAAGCATCGGGATAAAGTTTATGCGAAGGCACACCACGTGATCTTCCGGCCGAGAAAGGAAAAAGGAAAACGAAAAAAACTCGTTTCGTTTTCGCGTTTTGGTTGTTTTTATTTTGTTTCTTTGCGGTTTTGACGGCGTCTGATTCCTCTGGCGGAAAACTTCCCTGGGAAAGAGGGAATCAGGACTTGGGGAGGTGGTGAATCAGGTCGACACTGTGCTATCACGGCCTGAGAGGAAGTTCTGGACGGCCTGTGGAACTAGTGAATTGGCTGTCGCGTTGACCGGTTCAGACCGCCGCCTGGGTAATGGCGAGATAACCAACCCCCAGTTGGTTATATCCCCGAAGTTGGCGTTGAGTCTTATGGACTCACCGGAATATGGCTGCTCAACGCCACGTCTGGATCTTGAATATACGGTTATACGGAGAATACCCTCTGACGCCGCCTTCGCACAGGCGCGCGCGACGTTGCGCAAGCACTTAACGCGCTCTCGCGTCTATCTCGCTCTGCTTCATCACGGATCCCCGCTCAAACTCTGGCAGACGCGCCTCGTATTCCGGCCAGCCACTAAAATGCAGACATCGCCTTTCCCCTCGCTCCGTGGTCGCGACCTTCTCGCGCTTCTCCTGCGTCTCCAACTCTTGCCCTGGCAACCAGTGCGGCTTGTTGACCGCTCAGCCAACGATGATCGCGTCGAGACCGGGAAACTGGGCCAGGCCGGAGCACAGAGGACATCCGCAAGGGTCCGTCCGTTACTTTCTGTCCCTATCCCCCGCTTGGAAAAGATGTTTCGCTGCTTCTTCGAAACCCCCTCTCGTCCCCCTTGATCCCCTGATATAACTTGCTTATATCTCTTCCTTGCGACGAAATCGTAGAGTGTCTTGCATGCTTTGACGAATACTGATGAGTCTAATGATATCTACGATTTTTATGACATACTATAATGATCTAGGAGTACGTGGCGCTCTGATCTAGAGCTTTGGGTTCGTATTTACTTCCACGCCTGACCGTGTGGTGTGTTTGCGCCTGAACCCTCAGCGGCCGCCACAGCAACTGACAGTTTTCAGGCCGAAGTATACGCTGTACGGACGGAGCATACGAAGGAAGAGACAGAATAGAGTACTCCGTACTCTGTAATTACACAATGTTGCCGAGCGCATCATTCGTTCGCTTCTGGTCGACTGATCTGACTCGCGATGCATTCCTGTCGCATATGTCCAAAGACGATCTGATCAGACTGCGCATGGTCTGCCGCGACTTCAGCGTCCAGGCGGAACCTCTGCTGTTCTCTGAGCTATCCATAACCTTCCGCAGCAGCACGTTTACCCGGCCTGCGCGGATGGCAGCGCTCGAGCGCATCGGGCCTCATGTCAAGTCGCTGGCGCTGACCATCCCACATTCGCCATCAACTTTTCTCCCGCCGCTTGTCGACCCGGCCACTGGCGAGGAACAGACCTTTGTCTACACGCCACAGGTCTATCAGTCCTCATCGCGGCTCAGCGGACCCAAATACGGGACTTGGGAGCTGACTGACCTGATGACGAAACAGTACCCTCCGCTTTTCCACGCGGCCACCAATATCACTTCCTTCATCCGCGCATTTACAGCTCTGCACGCTCTAGCAAAGCTCACTGTCTCTTGTCCAGGCCAGTCCGCGCCTCATCGCTACCGGCGCAGCATCGTGGACTATGCGCTCATCTCGTTACGCTGTGCGGTTGAGCGCAGTCCATTGCCCCAGCTGACGTCTCTGTCTCTTCTCCCCATGCATCCAGGTGCGCTGCTCTACCTCCGCCCAACGCCGGTGGGGATCGGGACCTCTCCCGCCTCCTGCAAGCGCTGGAGACGCATCGCCTCCCTCCACATTGAGATGGATGCCTTCCCATACGCTGGAGGCGAAACTGCCGACCACATCAGACTGCTAGACTCCTACATACAATGCTTCCCGCTGCTCATTCGGCTGAAATTTCGCTGGCTTGGCGCCCGAGGGCCGTCACCGCTCTCCCTAGCCACGGAGCCGTGTCTGACAGAGGCCAAGGGCCAGTTCTCTTCCGCACCGCCGAAAAGGCCCAAGCGGCTCAGGTTCCCGTTACTGCGCGCCGTGGAGGTCGAAAATGTACATGTTGACGCATCGCAGCTGTCATCATTCATACGCGACCACCGCCGGTGCCTGCGCGAGATCAATTTCGATGCCACGACGCTGAGATCAGGCACCTGGGACGACGCACTGGCACCGCTTGCGCCCTCGCCGAAGAAGGTGAAATCGTCAGCATCACCGTCGGCATCGTCACCGAAGAGGAAGAAGAATACGGTGAGCAAGAAGCCAACGACGGCCGTGGCGAAGGAGGTCGAGGTCATGGATGTCCCGCTCGTTCTCAGCGCAGTGGGCATGGAGATGAAACAGCTGCAGAAACTGGTATTCGAAGAGGCCAGCCGGCGACGCAAGGGCAGCAGGAGCAGAATAGCGAGCCTACGTCTCGGATCCCAACTGGGAAACGGCCAGCTCCAGCTGCAGAAGGCGACAGAGAGGACGCGCGAGCTGCTGTGGTGCGGACCGGGGCATATGAAGCGGCTGCTGAGAGCATCCGTCATGCGCGTCGGAGCATGCTGACATACGTCACATATCTTGTCTTCATACTCCTGTTTTCCTCCGGGGTGCCGCTGCTTGTCTGTCTGGGTGGGTTTATTCTGGGATGGATGGATGGATGGCGCCGGGTCTGGGGAACCTCGGCTTAGGGACGGAACGCCGCTGATGAGATACGATCACTTTGTCATAACGGCTGCATCATGTTACTGATCACTACTGTACTGTTTCTGTCTGGCTATGCCGGTAACAAAATTATTGATTGCATCTTACTACTCTCCATCTACACTGTAGTTGTCGTGGTCTGCTGTACAGCTAGCCGGGTACCGTACCTAGGTTGGCTGCTTCAAGCGCACCACGACGAGTAACTAAACACGACACTCCAGGCCCGAGAGCCAGATCGTAGTCAATGCTGGGCAGACGACTGAGCCGCCGGCCTCATGTGCGAGTGCGTCCCTCGGTGCGCGGACGGCCGCATTATTCTCCAGAAGGATCCGCGACTTTCACATGCGCCCGCCCGCGGCGGTGGGCGGTTTAGCCTCCTCGGGGCCTGGGGAGTGTCGCTATATAAGTCTCGCTCTCGTCCGCAACTCTTCGGCTCGCAGACAGTTACCGCTGCATTACCACGTCAAAAGCACACAGAACACCGTCACCATGGGCCTCAAGAATGGTAAGCTTTCCTCGCGCGCGCGCTCTCTCGCTCGCTCGCTGACTCCACGCAGATGCTTTCCCTTCCTCCGCCACCTTCGATCTGATCAACGAAGGCCTGGCCGCCAACCCCCAGGAGCGTGAGGAGGCCATCAAGACCGCCAAGGGCATCTACGCCTTCACCCTGACCAACGAGGCCGGCGCCACCGAGAGCTGGTACCTCGACTTTCTCAACAAGGGCGTCGTCGGCAAGGGCGCCGCTCCGGAGGGCGGCAAGGCTGATGGTGAGTCTGCTCCTTGCGCGTAGCGAGCCATACCGGCGTAACTGGGGCTAACGGGGACGCGGGACAGTCACTCTTGTGCTCTCCGACAAGGACTTCGCCTCGCTCGTCGCTGGCAGTGCCAACGCCCAGCGTCTCTTCATGGGCGGCAAGCTCAAGATCCGCGGCAACGCCATGAAGGCCATGAAGATCGAGCCTATCCTCAGCAAGGCCCGAACCAAGGCCAAGCTGTAAGCGTGCTGCTGCGCTCTACATACACTACGCTGCCAGTGATCGCATGGGGAGAGGAAAGAGCATGAAAAAGAACGAGGCGTCGACGCGGTGTCAACTGGACCGGACGTGTTAGAACTGCGTTTGAGGTAACCGCCGCTACCTACAGTACTCTTGAGACTCCGCGGGTAGTGTTCGAGGCCTGGGTGAAGGGGGATGCGTGTATATACATTGTGACGGGCGCACACTCTTGCTTTGTTGTACAGTAAATAGTTAGTTATTGGCTTGGGATACCTGGTTATACACTCTGTCTTGTCCGCACGCCTCCGCAGTCCTTCCCTGCAGTCCTGTAGCTCTTGGATATGGATATCTCGTCCCCTACAGCGTCCGTCGTTGATATTTCTCGTCCGCGGCCTCCAAGCTACTCACGTGACCAACTTGGCGCTCCGCGAAGGGAAAAAAAGGATCGAAGCAAAAGCGACGGGAAAGACGACGACGGCGAAGCTGACGAAGAGGACAAAGGCTGAGATAGACAACACTGGCTGCCACCAGGTACTCCGCACACCGTCAGGACACCCGTCTGCTCGCGAAACAGGGCCTTGCCTGCGTCCTCGCCAACACTGCCTGTCCCGCCCGTCCTCGCCGTCCTTATTTCCCTTAACTCCCTGCTCGCCGCGTACGGCCCACGCCCAGCGGTATCAGGCTTCGATCTCGCTCTCGATCGCGCGGTCTCCCAGTCCTGGATCCTCGCTGGCGCCTTTCTGTACGTTTTGCTCTCCTATTATCGCTGCGTCGATGCGTTGGATGGTCCCCGAGATCGCCCATCCTCGTCGCTGTCCACCGGCTCTCAACTGTGTATTTTGCTTACGTCCTCGACAGCCCGACTCGACTCGCTCCTCTTTCTCTCTTCCTTACCACTAACACCTTGCTATCGCCTGCTCGGCGTGGTGGTGGGCTCCCGCGCGTGGCGTCCCTCACAACACTTCCCCTGCGACGAGCATCTGCAGCCTTGATGCTAGATGCTCTCAGGCCAGGCATAGGACTTTTTTGGTTCAGCGCTGAGGTTTTTCCCTCGAAAGCTTCTCCGTGAGCCGTGCTGAGAGTTCGTCAATGAAACGAGTTGCCCAGACGCAAGGGGGGAAGGACACCGGCTTCGATCAGGAGATGTCGTCAAACGAGGCGCCCAAGAGGGCCACCGCGGCCCAACTCGCCAACCGAAAGTAAGCATTCTGTGATTTAACATATCTTTTTTGCCCTTTTTTTTTTTACTGGACTATTCCAGCTGGTGTTTTTTGCCTGATGTGTTGTGTGTGGGGTGGCTGGTACGTCCACCTCGATATCAGGCCACTGGCCGCGAGCTTAACACAATATTGTTCAACAGACGAACAATGGGGTCTTTATTCGTGCTCTCTTTGTTGAGTGGTGTCTTCCCAGTCATCCTAGACTTTTTTGTCTTAAATCTCATGTTGCTGTCCCTTCTTCTCCGAGATAATTTCTCTGGTCAAGTCTCTTATTGAAACCTCTCTTGTCTTAACCTGTTGGCCTCTCATCTCTGGCTTCGAACTTCATGTGAAATTCCTGCTGATACAATCGACAATAGAATTAAAGCTGCAAGAGAACGCAAGACGCGAGTTGGTTCTCCAAACCTCAGTCTCCCACAACCTGCTGCAAACCCTTTCGGCTCCCTCAACTCAAACGTAACGCCTGCGCCGTCTTTTTCGGGCCCGGCCAACGGCTTCACTTTTGGCCAGTCTCAGAGCTTCTCGCAGCCATCATCCGCACCAGGAACGTCAAACAACGGTCTATCGACCTCCTCCAGCTTCGGCGCAGAGCAGAGCAGCTCCCCAGGCTCTTTCAAGCTCTTTGGCAACCAAACGAACTCAGCTCCCCCCTCATTCGACTTTTCCTCGTCATCCAACAATCAACAGATAAGTAACCCGTTTAGCAATAGCAATATGAGTTCCAACCAAAACTCTGGTTTCCAGGGATTCAAGGGAACCATGTTCAACATTCCCTCAACGGCAACCCAGGGAGAGAAAAAACCAGACATTCTGCCAAACGGAACGGGATTTTTTGGCGCCTCCACGACTACCACTGCTCCGATGTTTGGGGCTACTCAAGCTACCTCTGCTCCTATTTTCAACCAGTCCGCTGGCCCGAACATGTTTGGTCAAAGCAACGCTCCTCCTAACATCTTTGGCGCCCCTCAAATCACCAGTCCTACCAAGGGCGCGGAGGCCATGCAGATGTCTCCGGATGGCCCTAAGTCTACAGGACAGAGCATTTTCAATGTTTCTGCACCCGCTCCCCCAGTTTTTAAATCACCATTCTCGACCCCCGCTACTGGGTTCAATCTAGGATTAAGTTCTACTGCTACCACTTCTGCTTCCACCCCTGCGTGGTCTTTCCAGCCTGCTGCGAGCACTCCTGCTCCCGCCTCGTCTACCTCCGCCTTCTTTGGCACAACCAAGCCTGAGGAGCAAAAGGTCTCATCAGCAACTTCAGGCTCTACCTTTTTCGGCACATCTAAACCGGAAGAACAGAAACTTCCTGCAACACCTGCCCCGGGCTCTCTCTTTTTTGGCGCACCTAAACCAGACGAACAGAAAGCTCCAGGAACCCCTGCTTCAGGCTCCATCCTATTTGGTGCACCCAAAGCTGATGAACCGAAGCCTGCTACTACTTCAGCTCCGGCCTCTATCTTCTTCGGCGCATCGAAACCCGAAGAATCAAACATTCCCCCAAAGTCGGCTACTTCAACCAATTTAAATACAACCTCACTGTTTGGAGCCCCTACAGGCCCCGCCTTGTTTGGTCAGGCCTCACAGCCTCCCGCAAAAACACAGTCCACTATCTTTCAAAACACGCCCGCTGCTTCGACCCCAAAGCCAGCCGGTATCTTTGGAACGAACAACTCATTTGCTGCGGCTCCTACAACCAGTACGCTGTTTGGCCACCTAGCTCAACCAAAAGATACAGCTGCCACGCCAACTGCCAAAGACACTTCTTCAATCTTCAGCGGTTTTGCTCAGCCAAAGTCTGAGTCTGCTCCCTCATCCAAAGGAACATCCACTCCGTCTACCAACCCCAATGCTCCTACGGCGGCGTCTGTATTTACCCCTGCAGCCTCAGCTCAATCTTCGCAGCCTGCATTCTCAATCTTCGGCCAGGCCACTAAGCCCATTGATACCCCCAACCCCACCGTTGCAACTACATCCGGCACCCCTTCGATTTTCGCTAATTCTCCGGCAGGAGGTTCACTTTTCCAACGTGTAGCCGAGCCTGTTAAACAGAACAAAAACCAAAAACCTGTGCCCGCGCAAGTAGAAGAGAAGGTTCCCGAATCGTCCACCTCAATCTTTGCTTCTACAAACTCTTCGCTAGGTGCTCAGGCTCAACCGCCCTCAAATATTTCCACAAGAGATAACAGCTCCAATGCTGATAAGCCGTTTACTGCGGCATCTGGAGCCACATCCTCTGTCAAACCAGCTGAGGTTCCAGCTCCCCCTAAACCCAAATACACGGACGCATCAACTGAAACTATCTTCGAGGCCGAAGGCCCACTCATAGACTTTCGCCCCGAGGAAAGGGAATATCCACCAAATGCAACTGAAGAAGTGCGCGAGCAGTTTCTCCGCGCCTGGCGTCTTTCTGCACTCAATGCTAGTTTCCAAGAAGAAATAGCATCTGTCAATTGCTGGAGCCAAGATCTCGACCCTATCATCGCTCATTACGTCATGCTTCGCAAGATGCTCGGTCATCCGCATCCATTAGTTACCACCTACGTGCCTATCCCCATAGGAGACAAACAGCCGTGGACGCCTCAACCCCCATTCTCATCATCCAGCGTGAAGGCTAAGGGGACAGATACTGAGGGCCCCGCCCAGAATGGCGTTTCCTCCAGCAAGCCTTCTATACCTAATGGCGAGCACACCGCATCTGCTTCCTTGGGTAATTCGCACAAGAGGAAAGCTTTAGATGTTGACTTAGACGAAGATGGCTTGTCTGAAAATGCTGAAAAACGTACCAAAACGACCGGGTGCAAGGAGGCGGTTAACGGTGACTCGACTGATGAAGCCGCCGAAGCCACTCCATCAAAAACCCTTTCTTTATTCGCAAACTCGTTCGTTGCACAAAAGTCGCGGGGTGCGTCTGTTGATTCTGACGGTGCTGCAAGTTCTGAAGAGAGTGAGTCTACCGAAGATGAATCTACAGACACCAACAAGCAGGAAGATAGGACCACGACACCATCTGTCTCACCTCCAGGTTCCTCCAGTGGTGGTGGCCGTAGTCTCTTTGATAGAATCGAACGGGACGAACACGGTCAGCCTATACGTCAGGTCCAGCCAGAAGAATCGGTTGAAGATATCAAGTCCTTTGCTAATGGGAAAAATGACACTTCCTCCTCTATCTTCGGAGGCTCGCAAAATGGCTCACCGTTCAACGCTACCGATTCCATGACTCCTCCAGCTGGTTCTACAAACGGACTGGACAGCACTCGCTCTCCTTCTCCCTTGGACCCAACTAAGGCAAAAGCATCTCCTGCCCCTTCTATCTTTGCAGAACTCCCTCCTAGTGGATCTGTTCTGTTCGGCGCCGGCTCTTCAAATGCCGGCGCCGCGTCCGGCCCTACGTTCAGTCTATTTGGTGGCGCAGTTTCGTCTGCTTCAAGCCCTAGCAACAGCAGGCCCGCTTCAGCTACATCTAATATATTCGGAGCGCCTTCTCCAACATCAACGCCTCCTCCTACCTCCTCCAATTTATTTGGAGCAGCTTCTACGTCGGCACCTAGTATTTTTGCCAATACATCAGCCACTTCTACTCCAAGCAACAATAATAACTCCCTCGTACCTCCTACCTCCAACATATTCGGCAATCTCAAAGCCACCTCGTCTTTCGCACAGTCTAGCGGTAGCGGCGCATCAGCAGCGTTTTCTCCATCTGGGGTTACATCCGTGGACCCGAGTCGTTCTGCTACACCTGCTCAGTCAGACACTGACAATGCTAATGAGCCAAGTGATGAAGCGGAGAAGCATGCCCAAGTTGACTTCACTCGTGGCGGACCCGGTGAAGAAGACGAGGACGCGGTCTTCGAATGCCGCTCGCGCGCTTACCAGTTCGCGGAAGGGAATTGGACAGTTAAAGGTGTTGGGATTCTTCGTATACTGAAACACCGCACGACCAACAAAAGCCGTGTTCTTGTTCGTGCTGACCCCAGTGGTTCGGTTGTTCTCAATTGCCATTTAATGCCACAAATCGAATACAAGCAACGCGGCACTAACGTGCAATTTGTGGTTCCTGGTGAAACTGGATTTCAACAGTGGATGCTTCGTGTGAATAGCGAAGAAAGTGCTGGCAAACTTAAAGACTTAATGGAGCAACATAAGAAGAGGGACTGAGTGAGAATGTTAGTGGGGAGTACTATCGAACCTCTATGTACGCTCTGATACCCCCTTGGCTATATGAATGGTGGATCTATGCTGTTTTACCATTCTTGTATTTTTTAAATGTACCATCTAGCGTGAACGACAGTTATTGATTTTTTTCCCTTGTGACTACCCTGAATTCGAGCAAGACCTGGCTTCTGGATCCGAATACCGCTCCAAGAGGTACATTCGAAGGGTCAAACTTGGCTTTTTTCATTCATGTTTTCCATTGATTTTCATCCCTTTGTTCCATCCGGCTGAATTCTATCTGTTACAAAAGCTTTCCACATACCTACACCTATACTAATTGTTACTTCCCCCTTTCTTCTACTTCTCTTCTTCTTTTTCTTCCTCCTCCTCCTTCTCATCATCATCATCGTCATATTATCACCATCTAACCACAAAGCCTGCCTCTTGGTCAAATTCTATTACAACCTTCCAATCTTTCCCTGCTCATCGTTTCTATCTACGGAGTACCAGTTACATTCAGCCCTAAATCTTAACTTTACAGGCATACATAGCGACCCTTATTTAGCACGTTTACATTTCGCCTTCTCTTGCTTCTTTTCTATTTCAGCTCCGTCGTTTCAACGCCATCATCCCTCTTGCTTTACCGCATTGCTGGATCCGCATTTGGTTGATCCTTCCTTGTCTCTTTTTTTCACTCGGAGTGTATGAGGAACGGAAAACCGCCGCCTCATTGATTGTATGTACATGTCAAAACATAAACAACGCCCAGCATGAAGACATCGAGTCTAAATAGTAGCCTAGTTTTACGGCATACATAGAACATGTCAGATGGCTCTTATTTTCGATTTTTTATGGATTTAATGAATTAAATATTGAGAAGTACAGGAAGAGTTAGGATGTTAACGCCAACCTGAGCCTACCCGACACATAAAAGTGATCGGTTCCATACAGATATCATTTTAGTTCGTATTGTATGGATGCGAAAGAGGACTTATATCCGCAGTTGTTCATGAGGTCATTTTTAACCTGGTATCGCCGCCTTGCTTCCCATCTCAGCCCTAGATGCTAGTCTATAACCTAAGCATCTTCAATGACAGCGGTTTGGAGACCCTTGGGGTCCTTGACGTTGACGGCCTGGACGAAGGAGTAGAGCTTCTCCTTGGCTCCCTCCTCATCGTTACGCTTACGGCTGATGCGGACACGGAGTCGGAATGGAACACCCTTGATACCAGATTCCCAGACCTTCTTGTTCAATTGGGGGTCGAGGCGGACGTCCTTAGTACCCTGGGGTGGATAAGTCTGTATTAGCTTGATGTCTCGATTCGTAGAGATATAGGAATGGAAGTAGAGGTTTTGCTTACCATGGCCTGCTCAGCAAAAGCACGGATCTCTTTGATAGCTCGTGGAGCTCTCTTCTTGAAAGATACGCCATGGACCTATACCCACGCAAGAAATTACAAATCAGTCTTCCGTCCAAAATGCCCATATTTCTATGTCTGGCGAGAAATCTTCTTTTTGGGGCCATAGCGGTGGACTTCATAAAACTAATTCTTTTTCTTCGAATTTTCCTCTTGCTCTTGAATTGACGTAGAAAATTCGCCAATTACAGTCACGGCTAAAGGCAATATGAAACTCCAGCAATGTAGCTAGGCACAGCGCAGCGAGGCATACCATGCTGATGTCGAGATTGTAGCCTCGACCGTAATCCAGTATTCAAAGATCACGCCTATCAACATATGCTACTCCTCGTGGCCTGGCCGAAGTCTGCCATTGTTTCCCACTTTCCCACCAAAGTGTGATAGTATGTGCAAAGTGATCACTTATGCTCGGGTGTATTCAACGTACTCTCTTGTGGAGGTGAATGGTGTACTCTCGCGAGACAACATCGGAAATGGCCGAACGACCACCCTTCTTTCCAGCTTTACCGCTCGACATTGTGATTCTATTGTTGACGACGCATTAGCATACGGGAAGAGGTGCGTACATAGCGAATCAACTTACTGTGTGCTGCAGAGACAGGCGTAGAATCTCTGTGGTGAAGGGCGTCTTGTCTTGTCGAGGTCAAGTCGGATTCATCCACGAAAGTTCGCTTCATTCTTGAAGATCCAAAGAAAAAAAAATTCAGTGTGTTCGCTTATTACATAATCCAAGGTTACACGTGACCCTTGTCAGCGCCAAGAGATGGTCTGGTCTGCTTAGTAATCTATTTGCAGGTCTCGGGTTGACGCTATGCAGTATTTATTTATTTCATTGATATGGAAGGCTATGGACAAAGAGAGCGGTAAAAGGGGCGGGGAAGTGGCCATTGCATTATTCTTCAAATCTGATGGTGCCTTTGCTTACATCCGGATACACATCGAACCGGCGCTGGTCATAGATTGGAATAGCCTTCCGGGTTTCCTCAATGGACTGAGGCTCGATACTGGCATAAACAATGTCTTCTGCCTCCTCAGCTTCCGCTAGAATCTCAGCTTTGGGGTTGGCAATAAGGCTATGACCCCAAGCATGATATGTAGCAGTTATATCCCTGGCGGGGCTGCAGAGCGCGACATACACTTCGTTGTCCATGGCGCGAGCACGGCCAAGTAACGACCAGTGTAGCGGCCCTGTGGTCATGTTGAAAGCGCCAGGATAGACTAGCATGAAGCATCCGTTTCGAGCAGCAATCATGGCGGATTCAGGGAACCGGATATCGTAACAGATGGCTAGGCCGATTCTCCCATATTCTGGTAAATCAATGATGGTGATCTTATTCCCAGCAGAAAGGACTTCGCTTTCTTTGAACCTAATCTTCCCCGGAATGTCGATATCGAATAAGTGCGTCTTCCGGTGGGAAGCGATCAGAGCACCAGTCGGTGAGAATACGAGCGAGGTGTTATAATACTTCTTGCTGTCCGGGACGAATTCCGGGATACTCCCTCCAATCAGATACGCTTTAGCCTCTTGGGCGAGCGATGACAGAGCATGGAAAGAAGGTGACTGCTCGCGAGACGGAGGAGAAGGGAGAAGAGTTTCCGCGTACTTTGGGAAGTACTGGGTACCGTAGGGAGAATTAAAGCATTCAGGCAAAACTACCAGAGATGCTCCAGCGCGTGATGCTTCCAGTACTTTTGTTCGAGCATGGGCCAAGTTTGCAGCCTTGTCTGCCCCTGAGGACTCAACAAAGGTCAGCCTAGTTTCTCTGTCCCCCTAAAACTCGACTTACCTGATGCCAGCTGCACGAGAGCAATCTTCAGCTGCTTCTTCAACAGGGCGGCCATGGTACCAGAGCTGCCAGTAGACCTTCTTCTCGTTGACTTGCTGCTGAGGAAAATGCCGAAGCTCACGGCGGCTTCAAAAACCGCGCGGGTGAAAGGATCCTCCGTCACGTGTCCCATATTCTATTTAAACCTCTTCCTCCCCAGACCCCTCTGTACTCTAGCAACGTTTAGTCTATATTATAATACGAGACCTCTCTACGCGTTATCTCTAGCTAGTCTATTCCCTTATATTCTAAATATTCTTTAAGAATACTAGCTAATATATATACTAACCCTTAAAGCCCTTAATAATCTATTTATAACCCCCTATTTTACTCCTCTATAGATCTAGTTGCGTCTATAATATATCTATAGCTTTTTTAACTATCTTCTAGTAGGCTCTATAGAATCGCCTCTAGGCTCTAGAGTAATAGCTCTAACTTTAGTAGTAGATAATAGCTATACTCGTTATAGCCGCTATTACTATTACTATTATTCTAATTAAAGACCCTAAAATAGTTAAAGTTAAACCCTATAAGCCTAATCTCTATAATAAAGATACTAATATTAGATTTTAGCTTATAGATATTAATAATTAACTCTATAAATATTATATTAAGGAAGACTAGTTCTACTTTATCTATATTATTAGCTATTTTATACTAATACTCTATTAATATATTTAATATCTCTAGATAAAAAAAGATACTTATATTACTATCTAGAATATTCTAAAGATTTAGCTAAAGAATAACTATATTGCCTTTAATCTTACTATTAATACTAAATTAAAACTAGTAAATATACTAATATATCTAAAGAACTTAATTCTTATCTTTATTTCTAAGTTTAAATTAATTATTATTAATCTAAACTAGAATAATACTACTATCTATACTATATACTATTTAAAACTAGCCTCTATTATTATTATCTAAGTTATATTTACCTATTTTAATAACTAGTCTAAGAACTTTACTAAATAGAAGTTAGCTATATTTAAGGTAGAATAATACTTTACTATAACTATATCTCTAATATATTAGATTTGTCTATTAGTCTTAGTCTATTATATCTCTTTTTCTTCTAGACTCTAATACTCTAAAGGCTACCCCTAATAATAGAACTAAAACCCTAATATATTTAAAAATAAGTATTAGTAATATTATTATAATAATCTCTATCTATAATATATAGATCCTTTTTACTAGATATATAACTACTCTAAATATAAGGAAAGTTATTCTATATATTTATTTCTAGATCTACTTTATAATAATAACTCTATCTATTACTTTTATTCCCCTAACTACTATTATAATCTCTTCTTCTATACTACTTAGTACTACTCTTTTATAGGCTTTAGATTTTATATTACCTTCCTCTCTACTCTAAAATTACTATCTTCTAAGATAAAAAACTAACTTATACTATTATTAGAGTAACTTAGTATAATATCTAAAAGCCTCTAACTTTCTCTAAACTTCCTTTAGTTTATACTTCTACTCCTACTATTAATACCTTTTACTACTTATTTATTTCTATAATCTATTATCTACTATCTATTATTATTAATTCTAATTCTATCTTATATCTTATCTCTACTATATTTAATATAGATTCTAAATATAACTTAATAACTTTATCCTCTACTATTATATTAAATACTAAATAACTCCTTATTACTCTATCTACTATAATAGATATCTCCTCTTCTATATCTTACCCCTCTATTATATATATCTATTATTTATTAACTATAGACTATAATAGAAATCAACGCTTCTACTATTTTTAATCTATATAGATACTATTTCCTTTAATCCTTAGTATACTCTAGATTTTAATAGAGAACCCCTTTATTACTAACTAGAATAACCCCTTTAAAGTACCCCCTAATATTAATATAGTATTTTACTCTAAACTCTTCTCCCTCTCTAGCTATAATAACCTAACCTTCTACTAAATATTTATCCTTGCCTATCTCTAATAAAGTATATTTAAAGAATAACCTCTAACTACTATCCCTCCTTAGCTAACTAGCTATAAAGTTATCTTTAATAAAGACGTTACTTATAAATTATCTCCTTTATATAGTTCCCCTATAGATTTTAAAATAGTTATCTATTCTAATACTAAAATCTCTAACTCTCCTCTTTATAACCTTTTAGAGAATAAACTAAAAATACTATATAATTTTATTAATAAAAAGCTATAGACTAGTATTATCTATCTATTTAAGTCTAATATTATTACTTCTATTATATTTATATCTAAAAAGGATAGTACTCTTTATCTATATATAGACTACTAAAAACTTAATACTATTACTATAAAAAATTATTATACTATTTCTTTAATATTTTAGATACTTAACTAGTTTTATAGTATTTATTAGTTTATAAAATTAGATCTAGTAAATACTTACTATCTAATTAGAATTATAAAGAGTTATAAGTATCTTACTACCTTTAAAATATATTATAGAAATTTTAAATATCTAGTTATCCCTTTTAGCCTTACTAATATCCTTATCTACTTTTAGTAGTTTATTAATACTATCCTTTAAAAGTATATTAATATATTTATAGTTATCTATTTAGATAATATTATTATCTATATAAAATATTCTAAAGTAGAGTATTATTAATAGTATATCTATTTTATTATTTTTAAACTTCTTACTACTTACTTTATAGTTAATCTAATTAAGTCTTGCTTTACTATTTCTTTTATTAACTTTATTAGCTATATCTTAATCTATAATAGAATTACTATAGATTTAGACTATATCTCTTTAATCCTCTAATAGCCTTAATCTTACTATATTTATAATATCTATAAGTTTTTAGGGTTCTATAATTTTTATAAATACTTTATATATATATATAGTTATACTATACTTCCCCTAATTAATATACTTAAGGCCCCTTTTATCTTTTAGTAGACTAACTTAACTAATTATAGCTTTCTAGTACTCTATAACTCCTTCTCTAAGGCTCTACTTCTAGTATTCTTTAACTCTATAAAAGATATAACTATTTTCTATAATATTAATAGATATATAATAGTGGCTATACTAATCTAGATATAAGATAATATCTACCTTTACTCTATTATATTTTATAGCTAGAAAATAATTAAAAATAAGAGGAATTATAGAATATATAACTAAGAACTTCTAATAATTATTAAGGCTATTAAGTATTAGTACTACTTTATTTATAGAGTTTAAAAACTAACTATTATTTTTACTAATTATTATAACTTAAAACTATTTCTCTTTATAAAGGTTCTTACTAAATATTAGATCTAGTAGACTTAATATCTTAGTAAGCTAGATATATTAATTAAATATAAATCGGGTAAATTAAACTCTACTAATATACTATTTTAATAACTAGACTATTAACCCTATTTTAAGAAGATAACTAAGTTAGAGAACCTCCTTAAAAGAATACTATTTAAAGGTAGAACCTAGATATATAGGGAAAATACTACTACTATTATATTTATTAATAAACTAAAGCCCCCCTCTTTATAATTAATAGAATTAGCCTTTTTTAATAACCTCTTCTATTTTATTACTACTAACCTTACTAAATACTATAATATAAATTAAATAATTAATAATCTACCTTATTTACCTCTACTATTTAATAATAATAAATTCCTCCTTTAATAGATATACTAATTCCTACTATCTAACCTTACTACTCTAATTAATATTAATAAATCTAAGCTCTAAACTATTAATAATAGTCTACTATTCTATAAAGAATAAATCTTTATCCCTAAAAATAATAACTTTTAACTTCTAATAATCTAAATTCTCTATAATTCTTCCTCTACTAGCTACTTTAATATCTATAGAATCTAGAAACTTATATTTTATTAGTTCTATTAGCTAACTATTAGAAAAGATATCTTTAACTTTATCTCTTTATATAAAGTCTACTAATAATATAAGCCCCCCTTCTATACTCCTTTAGGCACTCTTCTATCTATATTGATTCTCTTAAAACTATAAGAGTATATTACTATTAACTTTTTTATTAAACTTCCTCTATTCTACTCTAGAATAGATAATATTATATATAATTAGATTATAGTTATTATTAATAAATTCTTAAAAATAGTATACTATATATTTATATAGAAGAATATTTCTACCCTTTAACTAGTCTATATCTTTCTCTATAAAATTATTTAACTCTATAGAATACTTTTTTATATTATTTTTAACTATAACTATCTATTTATATTCTATTTCTAGAAATATTTAACTATACTTCTTAAATATAACTACTATCTAAGTATTACTACTAGATTCTAAATAGATAGCTAGACTAAGTAATAAAATAGAACTATAGAGATATATTTATATATATATACTAACTATCTATAGAATAATTAGACTAATCTCCTCCTTTTAGTAGAATTTATCTTTAATAACTCTATTTACTTAGTAATAGATTTAACCCTATTCTATATTAATAGTAGCTAATACTCTACTCTTTTAGAATTAACTAATCTACCTCCTAACTATAATAATAAGCTCTCTACTAAGCGATTCGCAAAGTATATTAAAGAGATAATTAATATTACTAAAGAAAATCTTCTTTATATATAAAATCTTATATAGTAGTACTTAAACTCTAAACTATATAAGTTTTAAAAAGGTAATTTAATCTAGTTAAATATAAAAAATATAAAAATATAGAGACTAAATAAGAAACTTAACTTTAAGTTTTTTAGACTATTCTAAGTCTACTATAAAGTTAGTACTTAAATATATTAACTTAACCTCCCTACTTTATATTAGATATATAATATCTTCTATATCTTTCTCTTTAAGTTTTATAAGACTAGTATTAGAAACCCTTCTATACCTAATATCTCTAATAACTCTATTAACTATAAGATCTAAGAAATACTTAACTTTTAATAGTTATATAATAACTTATAGTATTATATTAGATAAAAAGGCGCCTCTATTAGCTATAATAACTAGTACTATATTAAGTAAATTCTAAATATCTAGCCTTTTATTTAATAATACTATCTATATTATCTAGATTAGCTATCTCTATTAAATTACTCTAGTCTGTTCTATTTCTAATATTTTTTACTACTAAAAATATAGAAATTTTAATAAATTACTTACTTAGCTTTTATCTATATCTATTATCTCTATATTTCTTATATTCTACTATATAATTTATAGTATATATCTATATTTCTATTAGAGATATATAGTAGTAAGGAGAGGAGTATACGTAGTCTAATACTAGATATAGGCCTCAATAGCTATATATATAATAAGGGAAGGTAAAAGGAAGGCGTCCGAGGGAGTATATTAGTATAAAAGGATCCTCCGTCACGTGTCCTATATTCTATTTAAACCTCTTCCTCCCTAGACCCCTCTGTACTCTAGCAACGTTCAGTCTATATTATAATACGAGACCTCTCTACGCGTTATCCCTGGCCAGCCCGTTCCCTTACATTGGGGAACGATATGGTGACTAAGCCAAGCAATATCGCGGCTACTAATTCTCCGGCCTCCGGGATTTTTCCATCGGCCAAACATCAACGTCGACAGTATGAAAGCCACAAACTATCATCTCACGGTCCACGTCAGCAGCATTCTGCTGTACGAGATATTGACAGAAATGGAACGCGGGTTGTATTTCAGACAGTAACGGCGGCTCCGGCTCTGAAAATAGCAGCCAGGCCAATACGAAGCATTCCGCGGAGAGATTGGAATCTCACCTCGCGCTTCAGTTTCCGATTAGTTTGCCTGGCGGCCAAGACATGGGATACATCCAACGCAAGCCTAATGGGCTAGAAATGAACCAGAGTCTCGGGTATGGATCGGTTTCATGGGTTGGATGCGCGTTGGAGTCACCACCACGCGCTGATTCACAACCTCCCGATGTTTGAGTTCTCAAGTGCTGAGGTCTTGGTACAAGCCGCTCGTCTTACTCACGGCTTGAGCCGTGTCCAGACCATTGCAGACTCGGCGGAATCGGCTGGTGGCATGTTATTTTAGGTGATTCCCGCAGGGCAATACGGACGATACCCAGCCCAAACCGCAAGGCATCATCATGCCAAGTCAGTCACTTCCAGCTTCAAGAGCAGAAAAGGTTGAGCACCCTCTCAAGTTGCCTTTGTAGCTTCATCTCACCCCGTTCATCTAATTAAAATGGGTCAGCGCTTACTTTTTGTTTTCGTGAGGGTCTAATGGCATCGGAAGACTCCAGATTAACGGATATACGTGACAGTCCCTGCCTCAAATACGATTGATGTGATCCTCCTCTAATCAGCATCACCAATGGCCCATTAAGGATTACAGGGATTGCTGGAAAATTTCAATCTTTGTCGGATATGAGACCTGATAAGCACCAAGTAATCCTAGATCGTTGCTTTCGGCTGAAAGCCACAATTTTCTTTCCCACGTTCTTTTCCTTTCTTTTTTCTCATCCGGCCGAAGACTAAGGCCGCCTGCACACTTAGCGACAAACCTTAGACAACATTGGCGGATGCGAGCCTTTGGACTGGGGTTCTGTCTCCCGCTAGCGCATGGCGAATTTGAAAATGAGAACGCAGAGGACAACGGCGTCCACTGATGCCGCCATCCTGCATATTTGAAGTTTATTCTTTCCTCCCTGGGGGATCCGGGCAAGGATCGTAAAATCCTTGCCAGAACCCTCCTCGTTTGCGCTCAACTGGTCGCTTTCCACTCTTTTCTAATCTCCAAAGCAAGTCTCGAACAATGTCAACTCATGCCCACCCCCCTAAAAAGAAAATCGATGACATGAATGGCATCGTGAATGTTGTGTATGGAGTTATATGTAGGTTACAATAATAGACCTGCATACTACTCCGTATTATAATGGACACCCTGAAGGAAATCACTGCATGATTAAAGTTGTTAGCTTAGGCGCTCGTACTTATGCAAGTATCTCGGAGCTATGAAGACGCTCCCGTTCTCGTTGCTCACTTTCAAATTTTAACATTCTCATGCGCTCATAGCTTTCTGCCTTGTCATGCTAAGCTGCAAGAACTTGCATTTCCTTAATGCATCGAACTCTTCTCATCGGCCTTAAGCCCTTTGATTTACCTCTCCCTTGCACCCACATGATTTTCCGATTACCCTGAAAAGGGACCCCCCCAAGGCTTATTATATCCTCGTCTAAATACGGAATTCTAAAGGCATCTCCAGCCGCTCTTGTACATACATGACAACACAGTTGAAGTCGCTGAAACCATGCCTCCTAGTTTTAACGGAATTGCTCCGTGGACAGGTCGAGCCCACCAGTAATTACATCTCTCTTTTCCTAAGTAGTTTCAGTTTCTCTGAAGTATGTCGAGTTCTAAGAGGAATGCTGATATTCTGTCAGTTTCAAAAAAGCATAGTTCTAGTGAGCGTATATACAGCAAAAGCAAGAAACATAACAGATCTAACTAAACATTAAAAGAGAAAAAAGCCATCACCAATACCCGCAACGCTAAGCAAAAAAACCAAAATGAAAAGGATATATATGTAATAATCAATGCAATTCAGACGCCCGTATAACCCACATCCCCATTGCGGGGTTTTGATCTATTTTGTATATTGCGATTGCCGTGACAGTCGTTAATTGTTTAAACTAACCGAGATAACCAAGGTCAAGGGGCACGTAGCCATTTTCCCCCTCCAAACAGGTTAAATCAGTTACGCCATGGAAGTCGCCATGACCGTTTGTATCAAGAGGGCTCCCGAAAAGAAGGGGTCCAGCCCCAAAGTCTGGGTCATTTTCCGATGGCATGAACAAGGGTTGGGAAAAGTTGACATGGTCCCCAAGGTATTTTTTGCCGTTATCGCTGGGGGTCATATCGAGACCTGCTATTCCCATTCCGTTATGTCGGAAAATACCACTGCTGTTCATAGAAGGTGAAACACAGCTTCGCGGCACGTGTTCTGATTTGCTTGACATGATCGGCTCTGAAAGCTCAAACATGTTAGTCTTTCCATGGTAGTCAAAAGATGGCGGACTAACAGTCCGTCGCATTTTCCGGGGTGGCTGTAGCGGTGACATACCGGATGGGGTGAAAGGCGATGTCATTGCACTGTGATCCAAAGTCCCAAGCGATGAACCAATGGTGTGCATTTGCATAGGGTCAAACCCGTCTTGGCTTGAGACTGGCGAAGTATCTGACCCAAGGAACATCCCTAGAGGTAGCTGGTTGGATAGAGAAGCTAAATAAGATGAATCATCGGGAAGCGGGGACCCTGGCTGAGAGTGGCTCCCTGAGACGCTCGTACTGCTGCTCTGAGAAAGGTTCTGGATTCTGGAGCGGAATTGCGCGACGGGAGACGGGTCGCTGTGCGTTAAGGGCGGTGTAGACTCATGTATAGACGAGAAGACAACCTTGGCAAACTTCAGCCGTTTCTTGATGGAGCGCATAGATGGTGATGCGCGAGATAGTTCGCCTCGGCTGATGTCGTGGAGCTGCTGCGAAAGGTAAAGCAGTTCCCTATTTCTGGAGATGATTGCTTGGTATTCATCACGCCCACAGTTGGCACGGCTGTGGATGTATGCAAGTGCTCGGCTGCAGGCATCCAGACTGAGAGCAAAGGTGTCGGAGACGCTTTTCGTCTTGAGCCCGGGTCCGGGGAGGAGAGAGGTGGTCTGTGGTAAAATGATGGAGTGTGATATGTTGACCAATGCATTTGCGGACTGGCAAAACTCGTTGATGCGCTCTGGAGTCATGATAATCACGCTGTCCGAGGTCTGTCGCTGGGGGAAAAGCATATGTACGATCATAGTATGATATGCAATGAGCACCACGGATTGGGTTGAGCCAGGGTTGACCTCAACTTCAACCTGTCGGATGGCTTCGATCAAGATATGTCTGATCTTTCCACAAAGAGTAGGAAGCTCCAACTGAAAGCTGAGTAGGCGACGAAGTTGATGAATGTGCCTTGCTTGCCATTCCACTGTCTCAAGTGTATCTTTTAGGTCCGGGTTGGGGCAGAGTGCGTAGATGTGAGCAGCCGTGCTGGCTACCTGGCTTAAGGGCCAGAGCTCCTGCAGAGCCCGAGATTGCGCTCTTAGAGTAGAGACATTGTCAGAAGCCAAATCGAGACTGATAGTCATCGAAGTAGACTCATCGACATATGGAAACTGAGAGGGCGTTTGTTCTGGTAGCAGAAGGTTGTATGGTTGGTCGATTTGCATCAACGACCATACGGTAGTGGACCAGCACACCCAATAGATGTTGCGAATCAATTCTCCATCAACATATCGAACATCAATACCATTCAACTTGGTGCCGTTTGCGGAGACGCCTTGGTTGAGGCCCCTGTGAAGTTCTGACACGATTCTGCATGCATATGCTGTGAGACAAGAGCCTCGTCGAGCATTGCCCATGCAGATCTCTCGCCAGGCCATGAGGATCAAGGCTTGGGAGGAGGCGATGTCTCGGTTCTGCACGCTTCGATTTTGGATCTGGTACGTTGCGAATTCAAAAAGAAGCTGTCCCTCGGTGTCGTAATTCTGGCCATTCTCGTGGACCAGACAGGCGTCGGAAAGGATTGTTGCGAGGAGCGCCTCGTCGTAGGTGCTGTTCTTGAGCGAGCTAAGGAGCAGAGTCTTCGAAATGAGCGACGACAGCGGGTGAACAGAGAACCACAGGTCGATAAGCTGAAGGATGCGATGCGAGGAATACGACTTGAGCGGATACTTCCTGGGGACTGTGTTGTCGAACATATCCTGTGTTGTATCGCGAGCCAGGCTGGTGATGCAGTATCGGCGTGGGAAGTTGTCCTCCACCTCGCAGTTTAGGTCTCCGAAACGGAGCGATATCATCTCAACGATCTCTCTGGTCATGAAACTCATCAGTCCGTCGTAGCTGATGCGCTGCGGAGCTTCGCGCTGCATTGAGCCACCCTCGGTTTGCTTGAGACGGTCGTGGCCAGCTGCTATCGCGCCCTGGAAGATCGTCGCACGCATACCGACCTTGCTGATGAAGCATTCATGGAACATCGCCTTCAGGTCATCGCCCATCAATGGTCCCTGGAGAGAGGGATCCCATTGTCTAGGTTGATTGCCGCTCCCATCGTGGGAGCCATGACCGGCTGCTTTGCCGGCGTGGTTGCGGTCAGAGGCGAGCTTCGAATCTCTCGACTCCGCGGTGTGTTTTCGCTTTGGCCGTCCCTTCGCGGCCTCAAGATCATACACACAGTCGATGTTCCGCTCCTGACAAGCCTCACAGATGCTTTGGCCAGAGCAGCGAATCTTTCGACTTCGACAGAAGTGACAACTCTTTCGCAACACCGGAGTTCCTGCGAATCGACGGGCGTTGGTAAATCGACTGCATATATATCTAGGGAAACCAATGAGAGACACTCACTATGTGAAGATGAACTCATGCTGAGATATCTGACTGATACTCGGTAATCTCAAGGGAGATGATCGGACTAATCCGAGGCAATTAGGTATTATAATTATGATTGTATGCCTCTCTCTCTTCTTTGCCTTTATTGTCGGCTTTATTCCCAGATACCAGTCAATGGCAATGCTGGGTGGTGGGTGGTTGAGTCGAGGGTATTATTTATTTCAGAGGAGAGCTTGAAGGGTGGATGATGGGTTTGAAACGACCGAAGAAGATGAAGATGACGTGAGGGGTAGATGGTGAATATGTAGTAATTATTTTGGAGAGTTTCTTGAGAGCTACTTCATGCAAGACGGGCAGGGTAAATATATAGATTGATGTCACGTATCTCGAAGAAGTAAGATCCCATGCTACGCTCCCTCGAGAATCCTATCTCTCACTGCAGATGACGAGAGAGCGAGGGATCGGCAAGGGGCTTTTTTGCCTGGTCCACCTTTCTACCGTACCTTTCCCCCGGTCCGATACTGCATATCCACCCCAGCTTCTCACCCACGCGATGTAAGGTTGTTTGGGTTTGCAAAAAAGAGGCGAGGAAAATCAAGAGCCAAGAGAAGAAAAGAAAAAAAAAAGAGAGAAGTGAAAAAAGGACGAGAGAGGAGAAGAGAAAATCCCCATGCGCTGCCATCTATCGGGAAAAAGCAAAAGGTCTTCTTGAGAAGAACCACAAATCGTAATGACAGCAGAGCAGACAGGGGCCGGACGACCCCTGCTCATAAGCAGCCAACTAACGACGGGGCTGAAGCCATGCTGGAGAGGAAAAAAAAAACAAAAGGCCAGCAGAGAAAGAGAAGAAGACCCTGCGGTGGGCCCAGATGCCAATAGGAAAGCGGAAGAAGATAGCGATGCCAATCCTCACGCTCTCGAGATTTGTCGCAGTATTAGCGCGGCTTCGAAAGGAGACTAAGACATGATAGCGGCCTCTGGCGCAAGAGTTTCCCTTAAGAGAGCATCAAGCGGAGCTGCTGACCTTGCTTCGTGGGTAGGCAAGCGCTCAAAAAGTACTTGCAAGGCTGCCGGTGTTGTTACAGCATCTGTAGATCAGGGGCCAACGAGCCTCCGATTTCGAAAATCTCAGAGGCGACTAGGCTAGTCAGTTGCTGTCCTAACCTTTCCCATGCTTGGTTCAGGCCAGTATCTTCTAGTCTCTGAGGAGCCCTTCCAGCGTCTCCATCACGAAGTGAGCAGGGCTCGGATTACTGAGATTCAGCTCATAGGGCTTACCTGGGGGATCAGCTCGGTGACCTAATCCCTCCGATACGCTGCACCCCTTTTTTACCCCTTTCCTTCCTTCTTTTGTGCACTAAATCCCCCAGGTTATGCTTTCGCTAACCAAAAATATGATAGAGATATGCCCAGACTATGTTCAACGTTTTGCTCTATGCCATGTGGAAGTTTGCCGTGGCATACCTTACGCCCGGTATGCAAGGTAAAAAGGTATGCACGGTATGCACAGTATGCAATGCATCCAAGGGTGTGATGTCAGAAGTCGATTTGCTTCCGGGCACCTTGTGTTTGAGCCCTATTTCATCAGTTTATACCATAACGTAGTACAACCACCTTTTCTGTTAAGGCTATCGGTATCTAGCATTTCGGTGTAGCTGTCTGACAGTGTGACAGTTCCTGAGACGATGCGAGAAGGTAATCCACCGTGTTTTACTGCCACGTTTTCTCCCGAAACCTCGCCTGCCTCTAGCCAGAGCCTGCTGATTGACGGTGGAGCTCTGGTCAAACTAGCCTGGAGATGAGGATATGATCGTATCCTTCCTCACCAGGTGGAACGCAAGGATGACATTCTTCCCGCACTCTGTGCATTTTCTTACAGGCCACCTCCCTGCTCCCAGTGTTTTGTCGAACCCAGGCTCCAAGCTTTTCTACCACGAGGGCGATGGAAGCGTGAATGGCAGAAGACCGGCTTGGGGTGGAGCCATTGGGTTATATGCACCAATTACCATAGTTCTCACATAAATTAACATCCTCAATTATGAGGAAGAACGCATTGCCTTTCTCACTGATGCAAGCGTGCGATATTCTGCCGGCTTTTAAAGTACCGAAGATGCAGCCCAATGACATCACCACACTGAACTCGCTTTTCCAGAGCCAAGATCGTCAGCTACGATCCGATTATGCGGTAGCTGTTGGTTGACGAAAACAGTCCACGCGAGCCAGATTAAGCCATCTGAGTAGCGCAAGCCACAAAAACCGGTGGATGACTACCAATTGCTGAAAAAAGGCGCCGTGCATTGACTAAAGCGGAATGTCAAGTGGGTGAGCTCTGATCGTCACGGGGAATTTCAATGGGGTGTTTGATATATAGTAGTGCCATGTGCGCGCCAGAGTTCTTTCCCACAACATCGAGAGAGATGTCCGACTTAGGTTAGGGCTGGCTACTAAATTTCCCACATTCCGAACATGCACGATCAAGCATCATTCGAATAGAGCCGGTGGGGTCGACTGGGAATGGTCTTTTCGGCCTCAATCTTAAACCTTTCCTAACATACGGCCGGAAATCTAGGGTGGAGTGATCCTGGCCCTCGATGCCGCTGAAGGAGGGAGGATGCTGCTGTTGTTCCCTCCCCCAGCGGGGATCGTTGGCAACATGTACAATCTTGAATCAGGCGGCTGAGCCAGGATACCCTAATCTATATTCTAGTTTAGAGTTGCGGCAGAACCCCGCTTTTGTTTTTAGCGCGGCTTTCCATTGGACAAGACGTGAAACCCAGCTCGGAGCTCGGCCCGCCGCGTGGTTAATGCCAAGGATTAGTGGGCCCCTTCGCCACGCGAGGAAACACTAAAGCCTTTATAAAGGCATTTACCTTCGTCATTCTGCTCGAGCATTCTCTTAAATCCGTTATTCTGGCCGTAGATCAGTTCTCCGCTCTTATCCACCAGGCGGCTTCTGTTTCATGCGCTCGATGAGGAATGTTCTCGGATAGCTGTTCAAGTTAATATTCCGCCAAATCAAGGCCGGGGTCGAACCTCGACCTTGCCGCGTCTGCTGTATCCCCGTATTCCATCGACGCCGCGGAAGATCATTTTCCGCACTCCACGTGTTTATGAACCCCTTGCTTATGAACACGCGACCATGACGTACAGGGCTCTGGTCGAGGAAGGAGGGTAAGCAGTCGTATATGTTGCCAATCTCAACACTAGAATCAAACCATATCGATGACCGTACGAAACCCATCTATCTCACGCAGAGATTGTGTCATCGGTATGCGATGTCTTAAAAAACCCGGCTGGCTTAGATCCACAGTCTGCTATGCACTACTTCTCATCTTAGGGACTTACTTTGGTTTTCAGATAGTGCTCGTCTGTAGTTCGTCTTGCCTTTGTGTCTGAGAAAAACTATCATTCAAGAGCTCGCCTGCCTTTGGGCTATGTCCTCCGTGTTTATAAAAATTGAACAAGAGGATCTTCATATAATTGTACGACTCAAAGAGGGCCAGTTACTTTTACTTGCTCTCACTATAGCTAAAGTCTTGTTTTGTCTACTAATAAGAATACGACTTGGTAAAATCTGCTATCGAAGATGATAAGATAATCTGTAGAATCTGATAAAAAAACAGTGACACCTGCATAAGAATAGTCTCAAACTCTCTGATTGGTTACTGTTTGCAGCATCTAGTTGAGTAGTCCTTATTTAACCTAAGATCTCCACGCGTTTCCACGCATCGAATCATACTATTGAAGAGGAGATATGAAAAATCTAAGGGGAAAGGATAATCTGCGCCACTCTACCAGACCTTTAGTTAAATAGTTATAAAGAGTTCTGAGTACTAATGTGATATGGTCAGAATAATAAGCATTTATATCATATATTGGTGTGAATACTTTAAGTCTGAGAATCATAAAGATATTGAGATTTTAAAGAATTGTTTATTAAAAGCATATCAAACTTGTTGTATGTGGCTTGAGCTTCTTTTCTGGAGGAAAATAAAGCAAGGTAGAGCCAATCTTCTATGAAAGAGAAAAATCCAATAATCAAACGCTACTGAAGTGCTTCTGTTTTATTCCTTGAACACTAAGTTTTTAGACAATGACCACAACGCCAAGTGACTACAGTATATTTCAATATTAGGAAACATATGCCAGTAGTATTCACAATATACATATACATAGATCGTAATCTTCCGTATATACCTGTGACGGTCGCTACTGGGATACTCGATACGTGTTGTGGATGGAACCGGCTTTCTTAGCAACTGAGGTTATCTAGGCAACTGAGAGGCATCAAAACGAAATATTAATTCAAGAAATACTATCTGTAACTATCTAGATCTGTTTAAAGCATAATGCATGAGGAAAAGGGACGCCTCCAAGAAACTGTGAAATCATACAGCAGGAGATTAAAAAGTGGGACCTAGTTTAAGTAACCACAAGAAGATTATCCAGATCCGTACACATGAAGGAAATAATACTTAAGGTCCCTTATATATATTAATTTCGCAATTTTTATTTTCACTGCATCTAGGCAGCCTGACCAGCAGAAATATCCGACAAGGGATACTTAATAGTTGGTTGGTAGTTGAACAACCAGCCAAGATACCATATCCAAACTGTCATCGGGACGTATTTGTAAAAGAGCTTGCGCACAAAGGGTCCTAGGCCGTATGGAAGTCTGGCCGTATGCACCATTGCGAAGTTTTCTGAAAACTGAACGAGGTCCTTCGCTCTCTTCTGACGAATGTCAGAGTATCTTTGGAAAGCAGTTGCATCTTTGAGATGAAAGTGCTCATATAGAGCGTTTCCAAGCTCTACAGCATCCTCGATGGCTTGACATCCGCCCTACCATCGATTAGAACCTTATACTATAGAAATAAAGAGAGAAACAAATGGGTTGGCGTACCTGACCAAAGAATGAAGTCATGGCGTGAGCGGCTATTCCAGATGTTAGAATTGTGGTTAGGCCATTTTCATCGTAGAACATAATGGGACGGAAGCACATACCATCACCTACAAGCATGATTCTTCCCTTCACCATGTGAGGGACCTCAAGTTCCTGGAAAACATTGCTTGCAATGACACGCTCGGAAGCGTCAACGACTAATTTGGGAGGTCAGTGAGCGTTCAAGTACCCAGTACTATTATATTCACTGACTTGACTTCATCTTAGAATCTTTGCCGAATGGATGGAACCGCTCTCCGTACACCTCATTCACAGTTTCCTTAGTGGCTCCCTTCCAGACGGACCTATCTGGTACCTCGCCTGGCTTTAGTCTTGCCCCCTTTACTTTTTGTTAGCTTTATCGTTCGAAGTTGCTATGGACGGCAAAACATACAGAGACTCCAATATACCACTGTCTGTTTTCCTTGCATGGCCATGTAGTAAGAATGGCATCATCAAACAGAAGCCAATGGGCAACACCCTCGTCCTTAGTGGTTAGGTGAGTTAGGGGCTGGGTGTATCCGGACATGTGAACACGGCCGCTGAAGCGAAGAGTATTGGTAGCTTTCATTCCACTCTTCTCGGCCAGCTGTAGGGACAGTCTGTGTCAGCGCTGTAATTTTCGCTTAAAACAGTTCCATAGGGAAACATACCACACGGCGAGTATAGCTGCGAATGCCGTCAGCACCAACTATAATATCGGCATGGACTTCGCGACCATCCTCGGCCTTGATAATGGCATGGGGGGCGTCCTCTTCGTCGACAATGCCGTTCACGTTGAAGCCCAGACGGACGACGTCGTTACCGCCTGCAGCCTCGAGAAGCAAATGATGGAAATGGTGCCTTTCTATCTTGTGTACGGCATACCCAAAAGCGCCCTTGGCCAGACCGAACTCTTGAGAAGACCAGAACTCGTTATTTCGGTAAATGTGGACATGGCGTAATTCCTGTGAAGACTTGGCTATCTTCTCAAAGATGCCAAGCTGATCCAAGGCTCGGAGACAGTTAGCAGAAAGAGAGATTCCAGCTCCCTGTGGGGTGATTTCGGCATATCGCTCAAGAACAACATAGGAAATGTCAAGACGGCGTAGGGCAGCAGCCACGGTAAGGCCACCAATGCCTCCTCCACATATCGCGACCTGAACGCGTTCGGGTTTGGACTCAGCCATTGCTCAGATAGATAGGATTGGATAAATTGTGGAGTTGTGTGGCTGGACTTGAGAATTTTTTAGCACTCCGTTGTTGATTGAAGATGGCGTAGGGAAGGGGGAGACAGTGACTCTATGTATCTAGGCCCCGTCCTGAATAGATTGGCCGATGGTTATAGAAAAAGGCGAATATCAACTGGAGAAGAACATGAAGATATATGAAAGGATGCTTCGACACAATGCAATAATGGTCCGTTGTCCATGCTACATATGAGCTCATCGAGGCTGAAACATAGCGAATATTTCCATAATTAGGCCCACGACGAGATGGCCCCGTTCACCACCGGAGGAGCAGAGCGTTGGAGCACATATACTTCCGGAGCCTAGCGACGGACTTCACGGATGCTTCTACCAACTTTTGCATACCAGAGGACCTCGATGAAAGAATGGGTCCTCTTCTCTTCTGCGAAATAGCCGTGATCGGTCTTGCGGGACGCCATCAAAAAGTTTGAGCGATTCAGAGAATACCGAAATGCTCGCAACGGTGAACGTTTCATCCGGGCGATGACAGCATCTAAGGCTGCGGATACCAACGTGCTGTGGGAATGGCCAGAAATACTTCCGTTGTCCAGGGCTCCATCTGAAAAACGTGGCGTGAGCAGTTCTTCTGGAAATTCCTAGATCGCCTAGTTTTTGTGCGCGTCCTTGCACCCCTGATCCCTCCTCTTCCAACGCTGAGCTCGAAGGCGGGTCATAATCCTGGTCAACACGCCGGGAGATGTGCCGGTCTCGCTCCAAGCATAAAGGACAGGGCATAGCTAAGCTTCCCGAGCTGTGCTTACGAGCATCCTGATTTGTGCGTGGTAGTAGTCGGAAATTATATCCCCGTCTGCTTCCCCTGATTGTCGCCCTACACTAACGTGCGGCATGTGTCGAGATCGTGTTGGGATTTGTTGAGGCAGGAGGACAGCTCGAAATACGAGGATCGAGAGGAAACTTCTCCTTGTCTTAACTCCGTTCAGGTCAACCTGCATGAGAGAATACGTGAGCAGATTATGATTGTAAGAGCAACTGGAGAATGGGGGCGAGAAGAGAAGGATGTGAAGTACGTGCGAAGGGAATTCAACTAGTATGATATTCAATTTGTAAATAACTATTAGGATACGCGGAGATAGCTAACGTTTGTTTGGTCTAGTTATCCAAGTCTATAAATGTTGACGCCCAAAGTGGGAAGAAAGAAGAAAAGAAATGAAGGGAATAAAACAAAAGGGAAGAAGAATTATTCCGGCCGACGTGTACAATTGCAAATAAAAGAATGTCCATGAGAGTGAATCAACCCGGAATCATATCGCGACCTTTGCGGGACTCTCGTCTGGCTTCTCGCCAGGTTAAGTAAAGCATCTTCCAGTATGTACTTATTTGTTATGGCGTGCATAGGACCTCCGAAAACACAGTTTCGTACAGAGGAAATATAATGTCGCAGACTCCTGAGTCCGTTCCTAAGTTGACGCATAGCGAATTAAGCGAGTGTAGATGAGTAAGATCCTTGGGGGGGATAAGTTTTTTTTCTCGGCCAACTCATGCATCTAGTACATGAGTCCACGCTGTGCTTTCAGCTCAGTACTCAAGATTGTCAAGGACATTCTTGACAAGATCGGTGAGTTCGTCAGCGTGATCAGTGTCAAAACATCCATCGTGTGTAGCGTCGATAGTCACAGTTGTAAACGACTTGAAAGCTTCGGCGGGCCATAGTAGCGTGGTGTCTAGTGATCGTTTCTGGGCAAGCATCTTGCGGCGTTCGTTGACCAGGGAGTCTATGTTCTCGCGAACAGTGCATCTAATCAGGGTAACGTCTGTCTCGCTAAAGTCGAATTCGTCCACTCTGCTTCCCTGAGAAGCCAACACGCCTAAGCCAAGATGGATATGCTTTCTCATTCTTCCCAGCATCTCGGGCACGGACAACTCTTCACTGAATTCTTCGCTGTCGCTGTCGTTGTTGCTCTCCTCGCCGCTGCTGCTGTAATAATCATCTTCAAAGAGGCTACACTGAAAAAGTGGAATTGCTGGAGCATTCATTCGTGTAGCGATGGCATTGTATGTGATTGCAGCTTGAATGTCGTGCTGCTTCTTGTCCTGAAATTTGGGAAAGTATCTTGGGTTTACCGAGTCGATCATTATGACGTGTGGTACTTCATCGCCCTGCGCCTGGAAAACGGCGGCCATCTCCATAGCTATCATCCCACCCATCGACCACCCACCGATGAGGTATGGACCAAAAGGCTGGATTTCACGGCGAACCATTGCAACATATTGCTCTGCCACCTGTGACAGAGTACCGTTCAGTGGATTCGCCAAGGACGAAGTGTACATTGGAGAGGAAATGCCATAGACAGGGCGATCCTCTTCGACCTCGGAGAGAGGGCCGAGGGCAAAGTATGGCAGCGCAAGGCCGGAGATGGCGTGGACGAGGATTAGAGGCGTGAGGTTAGAGTCAGGGTCGCCCTGGAGGAGAGTGATTGTGTCCATTATTCGCTCTTTTGCTGGAGGAAAAGGAACAGTCTAGTGAAGAGAATAGATTGCTTTTGCTTGGCTCTGAACAGAATGTAGACGAGCAGAAATGGACGCAATGATTCAATCCTGCGTGAGTGATCTAGGGTAGAAATGAATGTATATTGGATTTAATTTGGAGCCGGTCCGGTCCTTGGGAGTGCGGGCAGGTGCTTAAATTAATACAAGAGTCGAGCAGAGATTCTCTCCTCATTAAATGCAGTTCATTCTTCCAACGTCAATCCTCCCAGAAAAGACATGCTTTGCTAGAAGGGTAGGACGTCGGTTGTTTTGGACAAAAAAGCTGTTCAGTTAGCTGATATGGATATGGGCGCAGTGGGACAGCTGTGCTGGGAGCCTAGCCTGCAGAGAGATCCCTGGCTGGGGTCGTAGTCAAGCATTTGAGGCGAGGAATAGTAGGCGACAGGCAAGAGACGCCGCGACTGGCCAGACCGGAGACGCCGACCACTGTCATGTAAGGGTCTGTAGGGATGATCAGTAAGTTATTTCTCGTCTGCAATAGCTTCTACACGTGGAGATAGTGTCCATCAGCGCGCGAAGGATGCGGCTGGAATGCCATGATTTGAAGAAGCATGGGGATGAGACAGAACATCAGTTGGCTTTCTGAGCCACGCGAGACGGCACGGCAGCGTGGTAGCAGTTGACTAGTTCAAAGTCAACCGACGAGTCTCCTGAAAGACACTAAGCTATCCCTGTGACTGTCTCAGTGTTGATCTCCAGCCATGCGACCGGTCGTTAGTTGTCGATGAGCACTTTGTTGATTATATGATGCTCGAAGGAAGATGGGAGAAAGAAAGATGGATGACAGGCGAGGTCATGTGATTGGACGTGATGACTAAAGTACTGGTACTTACATTACAGACATTGCAGCAGTACAATACAGGTACCCGTACCTGCAGGGGCATCGCTTATTGAGCCCAAACTCGCGACTCCAAGATAAAGGCGACGCCAGCCCGAGGGACAGCGGACATTTCTTGCTTAGCATCCGTCCCCTGAGCTGTTGCGAGATGACTTCTCTCCGCACGGAGTCTTCCATTGGGGAGCTCGCCGTGTGCCGTCTCCTGGCGCTAACGGTGGCTGTTTGGGGCCAGCATAGAAGCCGGAGCGCGCAAAGAACAGCTATAATAATTACGCAGCATCATCCTTCGATCTTCCTTCATTCTACCCAGATACCTGCGATCCGTTGAGTATTTGACGCTTGATATCCGCCCTCTGTCGCTAATTGTCACCAAGTTTCGTGCTGGCCTACGAGACCGTCCTTCTCGCATCTTTTTGCTCCTTGATATTTGGCCACAAACAGCGATATCAATATCCTATCATTTGTTGAAACACAATCCTTGACACAAAATGCGTGGTTTCCTTACCCTTGTCGCCCTCGGGGTTGCGGCTATTCCTCAGGCACTCGCTGCCCCTAATGAAAGAAGGGAGAAGATTGTCGACTTGCCTCTAAAGCTGTACTCGAACGGCTTCAACACCGATCTGATCACCGTTGGCACCCCTGCCCAGTCTACCAGACTCTTTATCGACTGGACTTGGATAGGTGCTTTTACCATCTCGACTCTCTGCAATCATACTCATAACGCCTTTGAGTGTCTTGCCACAGGACAGAAGCTATTTAACGAAACGCAGTCGACCTCTCTTGTCAATCAGACCAACATCTACCCAACTCGGACATGGAACCCCAACCACTTCTTTGGAGACAAAGATCTCACTGCAGTTTTTGCTTCCGATATCTATCGAGTGGGTGAAGAGGAAGCTCGCATCACCCTTCAGCTTTCTCATAACAACTGGAAGGCTCCCTTCGCTTATCCCTTTAGCGGAATTTTCGGCATGTCTCCGGTCTTCAAGTCCGACAACTCCTCTATTCAGGCTCCTTACTACCAGATGCTGCAGCAAAAGAAATTCCACTCCGGTATCTCGTCGTTTATTTACTGCTACAGCGATGAGCCTGGGCTCGACTCGCCCTCCAAGGACCTGTGCGGTGGTAATGATGCCATCCAGACTCTTGGTGGCTACCACTATAGGGACATCGGATGGCGAGGGATTGAGTGGATTGACACTGTCGTTTTTCCCATCGTTAATGAAATCGACTTCATCTACAACCCAGCCTTCTTCAATTATTGGTCTATTCCCGTCACCAAACACTTTATCGGTAATGAAGAGCAGGCTCTCAATACCACCACAGGCTCTGCAGTAGTCTTTGACCATGCCAGCTATGGCCGCGGTGCTGCTATGTCTGTTTCGGGCTACAAGCGTCTCGTTACCCTTACCAATGCCCAACCTGTCAACCTTACCATGGCTACCCTTCCAAACAATGGCAAGGGCAAATTTTACTCTGTGGACTGTGGAAGCATCGATTCGCTCCCTGCCATCAAGTATCAATTCGGCAAGTGGCGCCGAGTCTGGAGCATCGAGGCCAGGCACTACGTTTCCAAAGCTAAAACTACTGATGGCAAGGATGTGTGCGTCCTCAATGTTCGTGTTGTCGGCAGCTCTGAAAACTTTGTCATTGGAAACCTTGGTGAAAACTTCGCCAAGGACAAGGTTATCTTGTTCGACTTCGAAAAGAACAGAGTCGGCCTTGCTGACTTCCGCTACTAGATATGACCACACTAATTTTTTTTTTTTGGTTGCTGATGTTTACTTCTTAGACTTTCATTAATGCCTCTTATTGTCAGTGCGTTGATACCACACAGACTAAGTTTTGTTTCATTTTCTCCCCTATCTCATTACATAGCCTTGACATTGTACATAGCTATATTGGACATACATATATATTACATTCCTATTATCAATAGTCAGGTCAATAAACTTTCGGAAAATTTCACCCGTCACTACAAATCGTGCGTGGGCACTTTGAATATGTCCAGTAACCTGATAGTACAATTATACTCAACGAATATAAATCCCGAGTCAAACGTAGATCATTTGAGCGAGTCCAATCCGCTGTCTTCGATTTATTGTAGCACATGGTACGTATCACTGTGGTCATTGGATATTGATGCGTTTATAGCCCTACACAATTTTATACGAGGTAACTGCAACTACAGTGAAACGAGATATTCCGGCCGACGAAGGAGGGTTGAGATCACGGTTCCAGAAAAAGAATAAGGTATGATGAAGCTCGTGGCTCGATAGCATGGGAGTGTACAAGATTCTTAGACAGCACGTTTGTTGGAAAACCCGAAATTAAGCACAACATAGACTTAGTTCATACAGTAGTTGGAGATCAGACCGTGGGGTAGGGTAGTGTGAGCTTGTCAATAGGCGGATTTGACAAAAGTGTATGCTGAAATCCAAACTAGTCAGGAGTTGATTTCTCAAGTTAGAAGGGCGTTTTCAGCAGGCTGATTTTCTTTAAGTCTACAGCACACCAGACTTTCTATATGATAAGTTATAATCTGGTACTACGACAGATATAGATTCTATTTGATTCCGACATTCATTTCATTCACACACTAAGGTAAAGGCGGAAAGATAAATAAGTCGAAGCGAAAGCTTGCTACAAAAGCCAACACGGATAATTCTATTGAGTAGTAAATAAATATTAGAATAAACATGAATAAACGAATTTTGACCATTTTTGTTCATCAATTGATCATTTAAAGACGAGTGGAAGATTTATTTTGCTTTGGGCTGGATCTTAACGCGGATATCACCCTTAAGCCACGGGCTGCCGATCTTCCCGAAGTCCAAATCAGTGGTGTTCTGGTTCGCCCCGCCAGCAGGCCATTCCATATCACAAGTCATGACAATCTTGGCGACGATGGTCCTCATCATCATCATAGCCATTTTCTCACCGGGGCAACGATGGCTTCCAGCACCAAAGGGCAGATAGCGAATGTTATTGCCTTCGTTCATCTTCTTCTGCAGCTCTGGTTCATCGATCCATCTTTCCGGTAGGTACTCGTTGGGATTTTCCCAGAGACTAGGATCGTGATGGGTGATATATGGGGAGATAGAAACCATTGTGCCGGCTGGAATGGTGATAGTTTTCTTTGTATCAGCGTTAGTAAGAGTCTTAGGCTGACGAGCGAAACGTAGATCATTGAAGGCAACATAGTGGCGAACAGTTTCCTTCATGAGAGCACTAAGAAATTCGGACTCGTCTGGATTTGCGTTAGCAGCAAGCTCCTTCCGAAGTCGCTCAAGATATTGCGGTTTCTTAAGAAGCTGTTTTGGTAAGTATATTAGCAAAATGAAAGATAGTAATATGATAAAAACAAAGTTGGACTATAGTACCTCAATGATAGTCCATGCAACACCGGCAACTGTACTGGTATGGGCAGCGAACATGAGCACAGTGTGAAGGGCACTGTACTTGTCCTTGAGATGCGCAGTGACGGGGTCACGAAGTGTATAGGAGATATAGTCAAGCTCTCCCTTCCACTTCTCGGGCTCCTTGTCACGGGCAGCAAGACGGACTTTGAAGATCTCGCTGGTACGGTCACGGGCAGCCCATAGCTTTTTAGCAGTAGGGTGAGGGAGCCACTCAGGAAGGATGAAGTTCCAAATGCTTCCTAGGTTGGCTTCCATAACATGAAGAAGCTCAAAGAGCTCGTCTGCAGCGTCGTAAAAATCGGGACCCATCATGCATTGGACGATGATTTTGTGTACAATGTACGAGGTGTCTTTGAAAAGGTGAAGAGGCTCCTTGCGGTTTGCCCAGTCTGCAATTGCCTTCTCGGTCTCGAGACCAGCCAGCTTGGAATAATGTGCAATAGCAGCATTGTTTGAAATGCCACGGCTGAGAGATCCTACCAGCAGACGAAGCTGATCAAAAAAGTTTGGCACAACGACCTTGTTGAGAAAGACACCCATTCCATCACCAAAGGACCAGACATCCTGTGTAACGCATTAGAAAGAAGAATATATCCCAAAACAAATTGAATTCTTACTTCACGAGCAAAAAGATACTCCTTATTTAATGCAGGGCCATTGAGCCAGATGGTGTTGGTCAGCAGAAGGTTAATCTGGAAAACCTGGCCATATTTCTTGCCGGAGTTGCGAACGTATCCTTCCATATCCTTTGCATAGTCGAGGAGGTTTCCAATGATAGGAATATTCGATTTGACGGATGGAATCCCATTGTCATTGTACCAAGCTCGAACCTGGAAGAAAACGATGAGAAGAATGACAGCAGGTATAATGTTAATCGGCTGCAAAAGCACCGTCCGTAGGTAGTCAACGAACATATTGGTAGCCGGTACGAGGACAATGGATATATTTGAAATTAATTGCCAACTATCACCTAGTGAATGAAGTGAGATATGGAGTAATGGCCTCTGTGAAAAAAGAGCCACGCAAAGACGAACATTGCATGATAAGACAGCCCACTAGTATATAAAGCAGGGCGCCTTCGGATAATATGGACCGTGCTACCCTCTACCTGGGATTGAGTAGAATAATGCTCCGTGGAAAGCTAGAGGAGCGATAAATCAGCTTTGAAGGTGGCCTGATCCTGTTCTCGTGTGGTAAGGTAGGGAGCTACGCGAGCGTTTCAAGCAGCCGACGCCTAACGGATCATTCTGGCTAGCCCCATAGTTGCAGCAAGTCCGAAGCTGCATGTACTCCCAGCTCGCATTCATGGCTTAGAGTGAACGGAGAATAAGATAATCATCCTCCTGAAACGCCGCATAGATCAGGCAACCAGACCACTCTTCTTTTGTAGCACATCAAATTCACTGCCAAGCCATAAACTTCTCTACCTATGCCGTTTCACCACGTATAGGTAAAGCTAGTTTTTGCATGAAATTCGCCTGACATCAGTCATTATCTGCTTGTTTATTTAGTTCAGAGTAGTATTAACCGCGATTCGTTACTTGAAAGTAACTAATGCGGCTTGAATTCTATGTTGGGGAGATCAGAGTAGCCAACGGTAACTAGTCAAAAAAGACCACGTTCCATAGAGTGTAAATCCGTATACCCGGCGCTAACAATCTCTCCTTTGGCCTGCCGAAGTTTGTCCAGGTGAACGCTCCCCTGGGAGTTCAAAAAAGAACGTTTGATCAAAAGATCGTTTGGACTGCGGGAACGTGAAGAAGGCCAAAACATTGGGCCGGGCCCGGGTAGAAAGTCACATGACTGTGCCAGGTCCACAGCCAATGAGAGAGCTGGAATTGACGGATAAACGTAACTACATAAATCCGAGCTCGGTGACAGTTCCCACCGCGAAGTTCCATGAGCACTACATCAAGTCATATACTAATTATTACCGAAATAGCACTATTGTTTTCTCAAAGAGGAGAGCTGAGAGCCTGTAAAGATCTGAATCTGGCCTCGTATATCATAAATCAAGCTTGAAGCACAGCGCATCGATACACTGAGAACTCCATAACCTTACTTTAGATAGCGACTAGAGGCACTCTGACTCGCCTGTTGATGCTCGACTAGCTTTAATATGCTGGGTATGGGCATTCGGAGACTGCATCTCGTGCTGACCTGGATTCCATAGCCATCGTTATCTCCATGCTAGATCCGCGGCGAAAGGAAGGACACAGAGAATTAACGGGCGTATGGGAGTACTCATGCACACGGTGCTATTATTATTGTTAGCTTTCCATGTATTTTGCATTGCGGCGGCCAGCTCAGGTTAGGCTAATGGAGAAGCGGAAGTGTGTTTCGCTTGATCGCCTTGGATTTGCGGAGATCTGACAATCATTGCTCCCAATCGAGTGCGGAGGGAAACCGGGAACATCAGAGACCATACGAGACGCCATTGTTCCAACCCCGCACAGCACGGAGTAAAGCCTGAGCCAGTCCAATTGTGCACTCCCCGACGGCCACACGGGAGACGCAGCGGAATGAGGTTCTCCGCCGAAGATTCTCAGCGCTTTTGCGTGGAGATGTGCTTAGTCAGCGACACGGTCAGCCTTCGCCTGCGCAAGCCGAACCACGACATCAGACATTGACATCTCACTTCTGCTACGTCTCGCCGATAGCAATTTTTGTCGCTGTAATACTTGAAGCCCTACGCTATGAAAATTGATCGAGAATCCTGTCAACACACATCAATGGCATGCCCTGGTATCCTCCATTCCATATTTGACTCGGCCGATCTTTGGCTCCCAGCATGGAACACCTCACGTCTTGCATTCAAAAAGGTACCAGCATTCGCTTCGCGTGGCATCTGTATTTAGCCGCTGTGGGCCGTTGCTGGAATACGGATGGGGCAGCCTTCGGATCCGACCCCGAGCCCTCGCGGAGGATTTACAAGCATGGATGCAGCACTCCTCCAGCCTTGCTGCGAAAAGGTTTCAGCCTTTATTCTGCCGTCGAAATGTGAAGACCGCCCACATGGAGACCCGCCTCGCAGGGGCAGAGCCACGCGAGGCGAAGGTTTGAGTAATATTGTTCCCCTCGTGCATGGCGAAAAGATACCACTTTGGACCTTGACCCCTGGGCTATGGGGCTCTTCCTCTCGGAAAAGACTATTAGGGCATATCGACACAAGGAGCTGGATGCAGTATCCTTGGTCTTCTGGCGGCCACCCTCCCCGAGCTGTCCGACCGAAAAGCTTTGACCTTGAAGGTGGCCATCATACCTGCCAAACTAGCTTTGAGGACCAATGAGCCTGGCTCGCAAGCATATGGGAACAGCCCGCCATCCTTTTCTGCACGGCGATTTCGACGGCCGCTATCTTGCTTACTCTTAGTCAGATCTTCAGAAGGGCTGCATAGCTGAGCCGCCGAAAACAAGTCAAATACCCCATTCTAGCCCCGAGCTTGTGTCCTGATTTTTCTCTCTCTCCAGAATCAAATCATTGCCGGGCTGATTGGTTCTCTCTCTGTGATCTTCCTCTCTCTGTGTGTCTTTCTTGATACTTACTCCCTTACACTGTCCCTTCAAGCTCTCCGCTTTGGGATAATCAATTTCTCCTTCACTTCTTGTCTCAATATACATTATTGAACATACCTTATAGACCTTATTTTCAGTGCTCACCCACCCTTCCAGCGGTTCGATATCGGTATATCTGAATATTGAATATTCGATATATATACTCTTAGTAACTAATACACGCCAAAACCTCGTCCTAAACTCGGGACTGCAATCAAAAAAACACCACTTTAGGTTAAGTTTCTATCCCAATCCCCTTCAATTTAACCTTTTCGCGCGCAAAGCAGCCTAAAATGGACACCATGGCCACCACCTCTGGTGTTAACACCCCCTTTGCCTCTGACAATGAAACTGTCTCGAGCGCCACCACCGCGCCTACCCCTCGCGATGACCACTCCGCGATCATCGGTATGGCCTGCCGTGTTCCTGGTGCCAATTCTCCATCCAAGCTTTGGGAGAACATCATGAACAAGCGCGATGTGCAGAAGAAAATGCCTTCTGATCGCTTCAATGTTGATGCGTATTTCCACCCAGATGGAACCAACAAGGGAACCGTATGTGCTTGGTTTATATCTCTCCTAGGGAACTCATCACATAGAAACGCAATCTAACAGCTCACAGACGAATGCCAAATTCGGGTACTTCCTTGACCAAGATCTTGGCATGTTTGACGCCGGATTTTTCCACATCTCCGGCAAGGAAGCCGAGGCCATGGATCCCCAGCAACGTCTGTTACTCGAAGTAGTTTACGAGGCGCTGGAAAATGGTATGTGAATTTTCCCCTTGCACGGTCATAAAACTTGTCGGCTAATTATTACTAGCTGGCATTACTCTCGATGAAATCCGTGGTACTCAGACTTCTGTGTACTGTGGTTGTTTCACCAACGACTACAATTCCATGATTACCAAGGATTTGGAGTACTACCCCAAATATACTGTTACTGGAACTGGTGATGCGATTCTCTCTAACCGTATCTCTTATTTCTACGATTTGCACGGTCCCAGGTAAAAGGCTAATCACTTGATAACAATGACGTTAGATATACTGACTGCCTTTCCTAGTGTGACCGTTGACACTGCCTGTTCCTCGTCTCTCATCGCTCTGCATCTCGGTAATCAATCTCTCCGCAATGGCGAATCTGACTTGTCCATCGTTGTGGGATCTGCCCTCCACTTCGACTCTAACATCTTCGTCACTATGACTGATCTCGGCATGTTGTCCGTTGATGGTCGCTGCCGTCATGGAGACAAGGATGGCAGCGGTTATGTGCGTGGTGAAGGTATTACTGCTGTTGTCATGAAGAGACAGTCTCGCGCTGAGATTGAGGGCAACCGAATTCGCTCTATCGTTAAGGCTTCTGGCGCAAACCACGATGGAAAGAAGCAGGGAATTACGCTTCCATCCGCTCAGGCCCAGGCGGCTCTGATTGAGAGAACCTACAAAGAGGCTGGCCTCAGCCCCGCTGATACTCAGTACGTTGAATGTCACGGTACCGGTACTGCTGCTGGTGATCCACGAGAACTTCGTGCCCTCAGCTCCGTTTTCGCCGCTACACGTGAAGAGCCTCTCTGGATTGGCTCAGTTAAGACTAATATCGGCCATCTTGAGGGTGCATCCGGATTGGCTGGTATCATGAAGGCGACTATGGCCCTTGAACACCATCAAATCCCCCCAAACATGCATTTCAATGCTCCCAACGCCGAAGTTGACTTTAAGGGGTGGAAACTTCGCATCCCTACCGAGCCTATTGACTGGACTGTTACCGGAGAAGCTCGTCGACGTGTTTCTATCAACAGTTTCGGTTATGGAGGAACCAACGCTCACATCATCTTGGAAGAGTACATTCGCCCAGCTGCTACCAAGCTCAGCCTTCCCGATAACTACGCAGTCATGACTAAGGGCCGCCCATATCTTGCTCCTATCACTTCTCACTCTGACAAAGCTGGTAAGTTGATGGCTGACAAGCTTGCCGCTTTCTTGGAAGCTAGCCCAGAGGTTAGCATCGCCGACTTCGCAACGAGTCTTAGTGTTGAGCGAAGCATGCACGATTTCCGCTCTTTCGCTTATGGAGCGACTAACGAAGCCGTTGTCAACAGCTTGAAGGAGCCTCTCCCCGTTGCTGCTTGGGCTAGTAAAATGACGTCCGCTCCAAGACTTGGCTTTGTCTTTACCGGTCAGGGTGCTCAGTGGTGGGGAATGGGCAGACAGCTTATTGAAATGAACCCTCTTTTCCGCCAGTCTCTGGAGAAGTGTGATGATGTCCTTCAGTCTCTCCCTGACAAGCCCGAGTGGTCCGTCGTTGGAGAATTGCTCCGATCTCAGGATGATTCTCGTCTCACTGAGACTCGATTCTCTCAGCCCATCTGCACTGCCCTGCAACTCGCGCTTATCAACCTCCTTGCTTCTTGGGGCATTCGCCCGACTGCTGTCATTGGCCACAGCAGTGGTGAGCTTGCTGCTACCTATGCTGCCGGTATCTTGTCTTTTGAAAATGCCATGGTTGCCGCTTACTACCGTGGTCTCTACATGGGTAACGCAGCCGCAAGCTCCGACAGCGTGCCCGGTGCTATGATGGCTGTTGGTCTAACCGAGACTGAAGTTGCCTCTGAGCTCAAACCGTACGCTGGCCGCATTGCTGTTGCTGCTATGAACAGTCCCACCAGTTTTACGGTTTCTGGTGACGAGGATGCCGTTGTCGAACTGCAGGCTAAGCTCTCAGAGCGCAAAGTGTTCGCTCGCCGTCTCCAAGTTGGCCAGGCTTTCCACAGTCACCACATGCTTCCTCTTGCCCCCGGATATGAGCGTGCTTTGAAAAACCATCCCGGATTTGTTCCTCAGCCACCCACTGCTCGCATGTTTTCTAGTGTTACTGCCCGAGTTGCTGACTACAAGACCATGGGACCAGCCTATTATGCCGCTAACATGACTGGTCAAGTCAAGTTTTCCGACGCTCTTACGGGCATTGTTCTCGATGAGGAAGATGAGCAAAACATTGATGTCCTGGTTGAAGTTGGTCCCCACCCGGCTCTCAAGGGCCCATCTAACCAGACCCTGAACTCTCTTAACATCAAACTCCCATACATCGGTGTTCTTGACCGAAAGGTTCCTGCGTACGATAGCATTCTCAGTGCTGCAGGCCAGTTGTTCGCCATGGGCTATGCTGTCGACATTCCCGCTGTTAACCAGGACAAATACATTGATGCAAACAACCAGCTTGTCGCCGTTGACAGTGGTTCTAAAATCCTTAACTTTCCTACTTACGCCTGGGACCATCAGAGATACTGGTCTGAAACCCGCGTCATCAAGAGCCACCGTCTTCGCAAATTCAGACACCAGATACTCGGTGCTCAGATGCCAGGATGCTTGGAAGACCGGCCAAGGTGGCGCAACTACCTTCGACTGGCTGAGATGCCTTGGCTTGTGGACCACGCGGTTTCGGGTAAGGTTGTTTTCCCCGGTGCCGGATACATCACTATGGCCATTGAAGCTGCAATTCGCATGGGCAATCCAGAGGACTCTATCAAGGAGATCCATCTTCGTGACATCGCTATCAAATCTGCCCTTATGGTCAGCAATAGTGACTTGGGTACTGAAGTATTGCTTGAGCTTCGCCCAGCAACTGAGTCTGCTAAGACTGTTTACTCAACCTGGAAGGAGTTTGCCATTTTCTCATTTGATGGTGATGTGTTGAGGGAACATTGTACCGGTCTAATCCAAGTGGAAATGGGTCCCGAACAGCCAGTTCATCGCATCAAACAACGCCCTCACGCAGACGAGCTTCGGGCTGACAGTAACAGAACTCTTGCCTATACCAAATACTACCAACGACTGGCTACCATTGGCCTGCACTATGGTCCAGCTTTCCAATGCCTTACTGGTAACGTTGAGTGTGGTAAGGGCTTCGCTGCCGGAGAAATTACCTGGGATCCCAGCAAGGTCTCCAAAGCTGGTGACTCTAGTGCCAGCGTCCTCCACCCAACCTTCTTAGACTCCTCTCTTCACCCAATCTTTGCTGCAGTTGAAGGTCTTCTCGGCCACAGTATCAGAGAATCATTCATCCCCACATTCATGCGCTCCCTGAAGGTTTCAGGCCTTCTCAACCGTCCTGAGTATAAGTGTGATGGTTTTACAGCCAACGTTGCTGTCGACAGTTGGATGCACGGTCCTCGTGTTGCAATCAGCAACGTTGGAATCGAGACCAAGGATGGTGAGGTGTTGGCTGATATCGAAGGCCTTGAGCTGACCAGCCTTGGAAGTGATGCCGATGAGCAGCAGAAGCGAACTCTATTCTTCGGAATCAAATGGAAGCCTGCTTTCGAGTTTTTGACCACTGCCCAGTCTCAAACCCTGAGCATCCCTGAGATTGTTGACCTATACGTTCACCAGAACCCTAATCTCCGTATCCTTCATTACTCTGAATCCTATACCTCCACTCTGGATATTCTCAGCAACCTTGGCGGTTCTAACGGTGAAAGACGCAGGTTCGGAAAGCTTACAGTTGTTCCTATCGGTTCTGCTGAGGAGGCCAGCTTTGCGCCGCTTGTTGAGCGCTGGAACGAACTTGTGTCTCTCGAGGCTCCTCTCGACGAGGAGAAATTTGACATCATCATCCTATCAGCTTCTGCTGAGTTAGCCAATGCTGAGAAACTCAATGAAAACGGGCTCGTCATCTCCCAGAATGCTAAGAATTCTAAAATCGAAGGCCTTCGACAGCTCTGGTCCACATCGGATGTCACCGTCGTGAAGGGTGGCGTAGAGTCCTCCTACACTCCAGAAACGTTGACAATCCTCATGCCAACCAACCCTTCTGCTGAGACTGAGACTATCGCTCGAAGAATCGAATCGTCTACTTCCGCGAAAGTGACTCGCAAAGAATTCCTATCCCTCAGGAATGGTACCAGGATGGATGATAACATCATTTCTCTTTACGCTCTTGATGTGAACATCTTCTATGATGACGCATCTAAGGCTTTGAACGAATTTAAGGCCGTTCAATCTCTCACTAGCGATGTGAACCGCAACATTGTATGGCTCAGCCAGGGCACTTTCATGGATTGTCCTTGTCCAGAACAAGCCATGTTCCCCGGTCTCGCTCGCTCTGTTCGTCATGAAACTGAAGACCTTCGAATTGCCATACTTGATATTACCAAGGCTGCCAAAGCTGATCTTCCCGCTGAGCTCATCCTTCGTATTCTTGACCCAAGTCTTCACGAGGAGGAGCTTGCTCTGAGGAACGGACAAATCTTTGTGTCTCGTCTTCATGCTAATGATGAGTTGAACTCGAAAATACCTGGAGGTTACAACCACCAGGCTACCATGCAGGCACTCCACCAAAAGAACAGGCCGCTTAAGCTTGTCATCGGGCGTCCCGGTCTTTTGGAAACTCTCTCTTTCGCTGACGATACCGAGATCACGGATACCCCACTCAAGGAGGATGAACTTGAGATCGCTGTCAAGGCATCCGCTATCAACTTCCGTGATATCGCTCTTAGCATGGGTATTATCGAAGACTATAAACTTGGAGATGAATGTGCCGGTGTTGTTATCCGCAAGGGCTCGAACGTTTCTGACGAAGACTTCCAGATCGGCGATCGAGTTGTTGCTCTTCGTCCTGGTGAAGGTGCCCACCGAACCATCGCTCGCAACCCTGCTTGCTACTGTGCCAAGATTGGATCTATGCCCTTCGGCAAGGCCGCTGCTTTCCCTCTAGTCCTCGCCACCGCCTACTTTTCTCTTGTCGAGGCTGCTAGACTCAAGGCTGGAGAAACCGTTCTCATTCATGCTGCAGCTGGAGGTGTCGGTCAGATGGCCATTCAGGTCGCCCAATTGGTTGGAGCCAAGATCATTGCTACAGTTGGTTCTCAATCGAAGAGAGATCTTCTAAAGAACACTTACGGTCTTACTGATGACCAAATTCTAAACTCTCGTGATGACACCTTCGTTGAGGGAGTTCACCGCCTGACGAATGGCTGGGGTGTCGATGTGGTTCTTAATTCCCTCGCTGGAAAGCTTCTACATGCCACCTGGACTTGCCTTGCTCCATTCGGTCGATTTATCGAAATTGGCAAGCGTGACATTCACCAGAACAGCAAAATCGAAATGGACCCCTTCAGAAAGAATGCTACCTTCGCCAGTGTTGATTTGGTTACCATGTTCAACCTTGCGAATCGATCCATCGCTACCAAGCTGTTCAAAGAGATCAACGAGCTCTTCCAGCAAGGAAAAATTCAACCAATCCCCACTGTCGAGCTTCAGTATGCTGAGGCCGAAAAAGCATTCCGTATGCTGCAGCTTGGCAACGTCGCTGGTAAAGTGGTCCTGATCCCAGAAGACAACGAGGTTCTTGTTCAGCCAAACACGAACGAAAGTCACGCAGACCTGAAGTCAGACAAGACTTATCTCCTTGTTGGTGGTCTCGGTGGTCTTGGACAGAAGCTTGCGGAATGGCTCTACCGCAGAGGAGCCAGGAAGCTGGCTTTCCTTTCCCGATCTGGTGCCGACAAGTCTGAAGCCAAAGCTGTTGTCAGCTGGCTTGAGGACCGTCAAGTCAATGTCCAGGTTTTCAAGGCTGATGTCTCAAATTTCGATGGTGTCAACCAATGTGTTCAAACCATTAAAAATGACCTTGCGGGTGTTTTCCAGGCAGCCATGGTTCTTCAGGATTCTCCATTTGACAAGATGACTTTCGACCAGTGGAGGATTTGCACGACCCCGAAAGTGATGGGTACCTATAACCTTCACAAAGCCACACTTGACATCCCTCTCGACTTCTTTGTTTGTTTCTCTTCCCTATCCGGTGCTGTTGGAACCAAAGGTCAAGGAAACTATGCTGCCGCTAACAACTACATTGACTCTATCTGCCGTTATCGAAGAGAGAACGGACTTCCCGCTACCACTATGGACATTGGTATGGTTGTTGGAATCGGCGCCGTATCTGAGGATGCTCAGCTGCAGGCTGTTATGGAGCGTGTTGGTTACGATCCTGTCAATGAGGAGGAATTGTTCACCCAAATCGAAACATCCGTTTCTTGGGATCAATATAAGACCATTGACAGCAATGGATTTGATGCTCATCAGACTGTGACTGGTCTGAATATGAGACGTCCCGACTACTACTGGACCTCTGGCCCCCGTATGAAGAACATCTACCAAAACCATGACTTCACATCTTCTGGAAACCTCGGAAAGGCCCAAAAGAGTGTCATGGCCTTACTTCGTGCCGCTGATACTGCTGATGACAGACTCAACATACTCATTGAAGCGTTTATTGAAAAGATTGCTTTAATTCTATCCATTGATATTGAGAACGTGCAGCCAAGCCGCAGTCTTGCTGATTATGGCCTCGACAGTATCGTCGCCATTGAAATCCGCAAATGGTTCTTCAAGACTGTCAGTGTTGAGCTCGCCTTGTTTGATGTGCTTGGCAGTTCAAGCATTCGTGGTCTGGTTGAGAAGGTGGCCGAAGCCATTGTCCTGGAAGAAGCCCAGGTTGAAGACACCAGCAAGCAACAGACCTCCAAACGCACTGTTAAATCTTCTACCACCAGGGATGCCGGAGAGCACCCACTCGGTGAGAAGTCATTCAAGGCCACCGCTGATGATGAAGTTCCCATGTCGACTTTCCAGAGGAGACTATGGTTCATTCACAACCTCATCGAAGACAAATCCTTCCTAAACTTACCGCTCGTTGCCACTATCAAGGGCAAGCCCGACGTGCAAATCTTCCAGCAGGCTCTCGAAGAATTGAAGCGACGAAATGACGTTCTTCGCACCGCCTACTTCGAAGGAGAGTCTTTCGCCCAGCAGTTGGTCACCGATGACTGCTCTATCGAGCTCAACGTCCTTGATTTTACTGACGCCCATGATGTTGAGACTGATGTTCAAGACTTCGTCGATGAACAGATCCATGAGCCACTCGACATTGAAAATGGCGAGAACATCCGTAGTACTCTTATCCAAACCGGAGAAGAAGAATTTACTATCGTGTCTATCGTCCATCATATCTCTTTCGACCGTGGAAGCAGTGAATCTCTCCTCGACCAGGTTTGCGCTCTTTACAACTGTTTACGCAATGGAGATGATCTCGAAGGCGTCAAACAACCTGCCGCATCCTACTCTGAATTCACAATGTGGCATAACGACCGCCTCAACTCGGAAGCTCTACAGAAAGACGTCGAATATTGGAAGGCTAAGTATAACGATCTTCCAGGCCCAACCAAACTGCTACCATTCGCTAAGGCGGAGCGACCAGAGACCAATGACTACAAGAGAAATGTTCACCAGGGCCTCTTGAAAAAGGCTTCTCATCAGCGAATGAAGAGAATCTGTGCACGTCTTGGAATCACCCCTGCCCAGTTCCTCATGGCAGCCTTCAGGGCATTTATCTACCGTTACACTGAGGAGGAGGACCTGACCATCAACATGATTGATGGAAATCGCCCTCACCCGTCTGTCAGCGAAACCGTTGGATTCTTCGTCAATGTTATTCCTGTTAGATGCTCTACGAACAACGGCACTGACTTTGAAAGCTTCCTTCGTGAGATGAGTGGGCTCATCCTTGAGTCCCTGGCCCACTCTACTGTGCCATTTGATCTTATAGTTGATGCAGTTGGTGTCCCAAGAAATCCAGCTTACTTCCCACTTGGTCAAGTCGTTGTCAACTACCAGATGCACGGAAAGATCCCTACCTATAGCACTGATGACTTCAACATGGTTGATATCCGAGGAAAGGATGTTCCAACCGCTAGTGAAATGCAGCTTGAAGCTACCGAAGACCCCGAAGAAGGTCTCAAGCTTTCGCTTGAATACTCCAGCACTCTTTATGGCAACCCAGAGATGGAGCGATTCTTGGATAACTTTATCGCTTTCATGAACAGCGCGATCCGTGACCACCGCCAGCCAATTTCCGAAATTTCGATGGTCGGCCCAAAAGAGCTTGCCCACCTGAAGAGTAACTTCTTCGCCATGGAATTTACCGATAACAAATGGGAGAACCAGTCTGTCGCTGGCCGTATCCTCGATGTTGCCCGTCAACACCCCAATGAAATTGCTATTGAGTCTTCCTCTGGAAGCAGCATCACCTACCAAGCCCTCGTTGAAAAGGCCCAGAAAATTGCTGCTGCCATTGAGACGAACGGAGTACCAGCTGGGTCTAAGGTTGGAATTTTCTCGAACCCAGGCGTGAAGGCTATCTCTGCCATGCTCGGCTGCCTTCTTGCTCGCTGCGGCTATGTTGCCCTTGATCCTGGCTTTGCCACCGAGCGTCTGTCTTTCATGGCTACCGACTCTGGAATGAAGCTTCTTCTCGCGGAACAAGAGCTCGAGCCACGATCAAAAGAGATCTGCTCCAAGGTTGCCAACTCTTTGCAATCTGTTATAATTGAGGCTATCTCTGAGCAAACAAAACTTTCTGAAGGACCCCACAAGACCGCTAATAACGATCCTTTCTACATGATTTACACCTCGGTAAGTTTCTCCTACATTTATCCATCATTATCTCCCCCTCCCTAGTCCTCTTGAATTGAACCTGAATATATCAAGTAAGATCTGATGTTAATGTGTTCAAAGGGAAGCACAGGCACCCCAAAAGGTGTAATCTTGAGTCAATCAAACACTCAACAGATGCTAAGCACTCTACACCACGACTATAATTTCACTTCCAAAGACCGTTTCCTTCATCATTCTTCCATTTGTTTTGATTTGTCTATTGTTCAAATATTTTCTGCACTTACCTGCGGCGCCCGCGTCTGCGTCGCCTCCGCCGCAACTCGAAAGGATCCCGTTGCTCTCGCCAAATACATGGAGTCCTCTCAAGTCACTGTTACCTACTTTACACCTACTCAGTTTGCCCTTCTTATCGAAAATGCTAAGCCCAGCCTCCAAAACATCCGCAAATATCGCATTGCTTACTTCGCTGGGGAGAGATTGCCCGTCCGCGTGGCAAAAGCCTTTTACGACCTTGGAACCCCAGCCGTCGTCCTTAACACCTGGAGCCCCAGCGAGCTTGTCGTCCAGACCACTATCCAGCAAGTCGAATATCCTGGTGAAGACGAAGTCAGCATCCCAATTGGACTCCCAATGGCAAACACCCGACACTACATCCTTGACAATAAATGCCAGCCCCTCCCAGCGGGATTCATCGGTGAAATCGTCGTCGGAGGTGCCCAGGTCGGCCTTGGATATCTTAATCGCCCAGAAGCCAACCGAGACTCATTCATACTCGATCCCTTTTGCTCAGAGGAAGATCGCCAGGTTGGCTGGACAAGAATGTTCCGCAGCGGTGATAAAGGTCGTTTCCGCCCAGACGGAAGCCTTGAGTTTCACGGTCGTATCGCCGGAGACAAGCAAATCAAACTCCGTGGATTCCGTATCGATCTCGGTGAAGTTGAGCAAAGATTGTTCGTCGAATCTAAGGACGAGAGCGGCGAGCCTCAAATCGTCGATATCTCAGTTGTTGCCCGTTCCCCTACCACCGCCGACCCCCAGGATATAACCGATAATCGTCAGCTGGTTGCCTTCGTTGTCACTAAAAAGCCTTTTCCCGACCAGAAGAGCAAGCAAGCGTTTGCATTCGACCTAAACAACAAAGCCGGAAGCCACCTGAACAATTATATGCTTCCTAATGGTTACCAGTTCTTGGATGCTCTCCCTGTCACTATCGGCGGCAAGGTAGATCGCAAACAGCTTCTCAGCTGTGACCTTACCCTCACCTACCCCGTCGCCGCAACCGAGATTGTGGAAACCGACGCGTCACCTTCCAGTGGCAAGCCTGATGAGAAGATCATCGATGCCGTTCTGAAGGGATTCCAAGAGATCCTCAAGCTTCCTGGTGACCAAGAAATCGGCCTCAATGACAGTTTCTTCGAACTCGGCGGTCAGAGTATCCTCATGCTCAGGCTACAGGCTAAGCTCAAGCGTGCTCTTAAAGTCACCCCCACGCTCGCGATGATGTTCGAGAAGCCAACCCCGATGGGCATTGCCTATGCCATCTGGAGCAAGTCGAAGGACGCCTCTGACGGCGAGATTGACTGGGAGAAGGAAACCGAGCTGATCGACGCGCCTCAATACACTCTCGATCAGACACTCCCAGATATCGCGCCATCCAAGGTCACGGACGTGCTCCTCACTGGTGTCGAGTCCTTCCACGGCGTCCACATGTTAGTCACTCTCCTCAGAGAGAGCCCGCAAGTTACAATCCATCTACTCGGGCTCGAAAGCCCGATGACCTCTGAGGATGTGTTCAAAGTGTTGGACCAGTGGGAGTTGCTGCAGTTTTTCCCCAACCGTGAAGCGATTACATCCCGTATACGCTGTGTGCCAGGTGCCATGGCATTTCCATGCCTCGGACTTGAGATTGCAGCGTTCAAGGAGCTCGGTCAAACCATCCAGGCCATCTACAACTTCGCCTCGCATGTCTCCCTTCTTCAGTCCTACGATGATCTCCGCAGCTTCAACGTGGAACCTATCCGCGAGATCATAGAGCTTGCCACTCTAGGCCGCTTCAAGACCCATATCCATCACCTTTCGACCTGGTCAGTTGTGCACATCCAATCGTGGCAGACTACCATTCGCAAGCGACGAGGCCGCCCAGTCACCCAGGAGACCAGCGCCAGCCACTTCACCCCTGAGGGCAACAGCCGGTTTGGCTACTTCAAATCGCGCTGGGCATCCGAAATGCTGATCGAGAAAGCCGCTGCGCGAGGAATCCCATGCTCGATCTACCGAGCCTCCGCCATAACAGCCAGCACCGAAACCAACGGCATCGAGCCCGACGACAGCTTTGCTCGCCGCATGGTCCTCGGCATCGTCGAGTCCAACGGCATCCCGAAGATCGGACAGCGCGGCCTCGAGTTTGTGATCGATTTCATCCCCATCGACTACCTGACCAAGTGCGTGCGCGCGCTCTCTCTGTCCGACGGTCTCAGCCGCGAAGAAAACATCGCTACCGTCTACCACATCTCGAACCCCAGCCCCGTCAAGACACCCATGCTCGTCGACATGATCGCCGAGATCAAGTCCGACCCTACCGTCAAGGCGGAGATCCTAAGCAAGGATGACTGGCTCAACGGCATGCAGCGAATTGACACCGAGCCAGGTGCGGAGATCCGCTGGACCGTCCTCAAGGGATACTTCGAGGTCGGCCACAACATGTTCGCACTTGACCAGCGCAAGACCAAGGCGATCCTGAAAGACCTGGGAGTCGAGCCCTGCTTCAGCATCGGCGTCAATGTCCTGAAGGCCGTGTATGAGAAGGAAAAGGCTGCGAGAAGCGCCTCTACCTCATCCTAGGAGACTGCAAACTGAGTAACCAAAAAAAAAAAGAAAAAAAAAAAGAACACACCTTAGAGAACCAGAGAACCAAACCATCAGCCCGAGCAAACAACCACCCGCATGTAATGCATTATTTCTTTCGAGTCCGGAGGCCGACGTGGATTCGCTTAGCGAGGAGTTGGGAGTTGCATGTTTCTGTCGAAAACCGCTGAAAAAAAATATGAAAGAAGCAAACAAAAAGCCGACCAAAAAAATAAAAAGGAGAGAGAAAAGAGTGAAAAAAGAGTATTTCCTTTGTGAAAGAGCGAGAGACTAATGTATATTGATGTTTTCCAATATGTGTGGGTGGTGGTGGTAGTATGACGCTGGCTCGTCATCGCCGCAATCCACGAAGAAGAGAGATAGAGAGAGACGAGAGGAACCCTTGCCTGCCCGGCAAAGACATACTCGCCTTGATTTGTATTTAGCATATAGACTGCAATTTGACTACTTCACGCGTTATCTCTTCCTGGGGCTGTCTAGAATGCCGCAAATACGAGGATGTCGCGGAAGAGCCGCCGACCTTCCGCGGCCTGCACGAGAAAAGAACAGGCGAAGCAGCAGCTGGACAAGACGACCAGCGAGACAGGGAGGGTTGCATTGCAGGGGGCTGGCCGTCCTGGCTGGCTGGCTGTCTGGCTGTCTGGCGTGCTTTTTATATACACTCGCACTCCGCTCGCCAACATCCGCTTCTGGCCCTTCCCTGCGAGCTCCCCAGCTTCAACCACCGCGAAGAACATCCCAACCACCACCGCCACGCCAGCCCACCCAACCGGCCCTTGTTGTGCCCTCCCCCGGCGACCAACGACGGCGGTTCCAGCTTGGAAAGCGTCTCAAGGGGCCTCCAAGGGTGCCGCCGGGGAGGCCCGCCAGGCAGACGAGACACTCGCGGGATGCTCGCCGTGGACTGCCACGCCGTGGCCGGGTGCTGGTATCGTCGAAAAGTCCCCTGTATGTACCAGCGTGATTCTGACAAAGAACCTCCAGAAGAAGCCCACCGAGCCAGCAAGACTTGCCTGGCTGCTCCACTGTCATTTGCCGCGGGCCCCCGGACACCCGCCAGCGCCCTTGATGCCGGTCGCGGTCTCGGCATTTATGCCACCCAGTGCGACGGAGTACTTGTACTTGCTCGCTCGACAGGCTTTTTATCCCTCCCGCCGGCTTTATCTGATGCGCCGGAGATTTCGTGGCTCCGCTTGAATATAAGTATCTATACATCTGCCCGCTGCCTCGGCCGATCCCGTCATCGGAAGAATTATTCACAAAGGGGAAGGAAAATCCCGCCTACATTTATACAAGTCGAACGACTCTTCGCAGCATAATCCAGCCATCTTCCCCCCTTGAGTCGGCGCTCTATCTACGTTCGCTATGTTCGAGGGCTTCTCGTTCCCTGCCCCTTCGTCGCCGCCGCTGCCACCATTCCGGCCAGATCTCCTGGCTTCGACCGCCGGCCAGAGCGAGTTCGACAATCTCCAGTTCCAGTGCGACAGCAACCTCGTCTCCCCTCTCACATCGCGGTGTCCCTCTCCCCGGCTCCCCTCGCCCTTGAACTCACGGGATTTCCCTCGTCTGAATCGCCGGTCGAGGCAGTACAACGTCTCTGGCCATCACTACCACCATCACCACCTGGGCCCGGCTCCTACCTCAAATCCCGCAGACTATGCTCTCGAACGCGGCCAGCGGTTCTCCATCGGCTCGTTGACGAAACAGCTGCACGCTCACTCGCTGGAGACGGGCGATGGAGGCCACGATTTCGGCATCGGCGGCGACTGTGAGGATGCACGGTGGCTTCCGATAACTCCTCCGAGATGCTCAGCCGACGCAGATTATCAGACGCTTGCTGTACTGGCTTCTGTACAGGGCATGCCGCCACACCAGCAGCCCCAGCAGACGCCGTCACAGTCACCCATATCTTCTTCCCCTTCGCCCCTTATCGTCGGCGTCGAAGGTCCTCCCTGTCATGACCCTTCGGCATATTACTCCGTCCTCGACACTGCCTCGCCGCCACATAGCCCTAAAGACTCTCTTACACGCAGATTCTCTCTTCCTGATGACCACAATAAATTAAATCTACCTCTCCACGACAGGCCGCCCAACGAGATCTTCTACTCCACACCCCACAGCCGATCAAGCATCGCCAACACCGTCATAGACGATGTCGAGGAAGGCGAAAGATCCAGAGATGTCCGATACCAGCGCGAGAAGTTCTCCATGTTGCAGTGCGCCTCCTCTTCGATTGCGGACACTGTTCGTCTCGCCATCCTGCTCGACGAGGAGATCGATCACCCACGAGACTTATCATCCTGCGGCAGCACCGGTGGAGAGGGCTGTGATGCAGGCTACCTTAGCGATGATCAGCATCCCAGCTCCCTCCCACTGTCGCGGACGCCTTCTAGAAAGAGGCTACTAAAGTCAAAACCTCCCAGTCCGACCAACGGCTGCGTGACCGCGAGTCGCTTTTCCGGCACTGGAGGCAAAGGAAAGGTTGAGAAGGCTCACCACCACCACCACCACCACGGCCATGGCCACCACAGCAACAACAATAACAATAGCACCGGCACGCAGTTCCTAAACCCTCATAGAAGGTTTGGCAAGTCGCAGCTTGGACTTCGTCGCAAAAGCCTACTCCTCGCCGCTGTCTCTGCGGCCCTAGAGCAGGAAGTGGCTGGTTACAGTCGGGTGAAAGAGTGATCCCCTCTTGGGCTCTCCCTTTTTTATGTCGCTTTCGGTTTTTCTTTCTTTCTTTTTTTTTTTAAATAAATTTATTGGAAACTGCAAAGATACCCCACGCAGACCTGATATTTCTTTCAACAAAAATATTCTAACATGAGCTCAGAACAATCTTTTTGTAGCCGACAACAAACTTCCAGTGAGATCTTGACCTAGAAATGGTAAAGGGAGGATGAACAAAATCTAAACTCAACGACAGACGTAGTGTGCTAGTGTACCAAGTACCCTACTACTCCGCAATATGCTGCCCTCATAAAATGGAGAGCGTTCCCAAGCGGCATTACAGCGCCGTTAAACAGACTGTAAGCACCACGAGCATTACGATCAGCGTAAACACGGCGAATGAGACTGCCAATTGGCTGGCCCAGTACTTTTCCTTGACGTGAAACTCGCCAACGGCCCCATCAGACCACCACCGGATTAATGAATCGGCCAGCTTGCCTTCAAATCCGATGTAGGCCACCACAAACCATCCAAATGGCGCACCAAGCGATAGCAGAATGATAAGCCGTCTGCCAATGCGTCTTTGAGTACTGAGGCTCCCGGCTCCGTGCCCCTCTACCCGCGAAGCATCGCGGTAGCCTTCTTCTCCGTCCTGTCGTTGCTGCTCTCGCAACTGCCGATGTCCACGACACTGTTGTGGCACCAAACGAGGTGGCTCAGTAAAGATGTGCCGTCCATAGGTAGAACAGTATGCATCTGACGGGGCGATGATGGCTTCTTCGTCGATTGTAGCAAAAAGCGAAGACGCTCCCTTGCTCACTGTGAAATGTTTGGCGGGTTGGCATGTAGTCCAAGGTGAACGTACACATGATTCGTGCATAGAAGGTGAGTGATTTGACAGCACAATAGAAGCTGTCTCGATTTGTTCTAATCTTTCCCGAAGAATATCATCTGGTCTTGGGCTTCGAAGCTTTCTAGACGTTGCAGCGCTTTGGCTTCTAGTTGGTGGTCGACTAGATGCCGAAGGAGACGGCACGCCGAAACACGATCTAGGGCTAGCAATCCTCTCAATTCTGGTTTCGTAATCCATCGCAAAACTACATCGGCTTCCGCCTCTAGAGCCGGCGCGCGTATCTGCTCCTGCAGGGAGAAGTTGTTCGTTTGTAGTTGATGTTGAGGCGTTCGTGAGAGTGCGGGTATGACGTCGATTTCGGACGCGGTCGCGTGTGCTTCTAATAGAAAGATAGAGTGACCCGGGAGTCTGTCGTGAACCTGGTATACTAGAGACAAAATTTCCAAACGAATTGCCGCGAGATTTGCCTGTAGTCGATCGACTACCGGTACGCGTGAGTCTATCAAGCTCGATATCTTGACTGGTCGCGTTGGGGGCTCGGGAGGTAAGTGAGGAAATCCGCGCAGGATGTGCCTTCACAGGCAAGGAATTTTTACTGTCGATGATGTCAGTGCTTAGAACGTCTTGTGTGGTACTGCTTTGATAGTGATTTGAGAGACTATGCTTGTGAAGAGAGGATTTGTGGCCCACGCCTCTAGTGCTTGATAGGAAAGGGGCATTATTAAAGGAGTGTTGAGGCCGCATAGCATTCATAGATGTCTCTGTCCACCATGCAGAAGTTCCCATTGATGCACGAGTGGGTAAATCATGCAATCTTCTAATAGGACCAGCATTGAAGCTATAGTTGAATGGGTTGTTGTCATCATTTTGAAAGTTGAACTTACTGCTGCGAATTGCAGAAACAAAACTAGATCTTCCACGTCCTTCTTTCGCATTAACGTCGCCTGTGTGCTCAGTGAGGGATGGGGGGGTGGATCGAAAGGGGTTTGCGTGCGGTTCTCTCAAGGGAGTTGGATGCTGATAATGCGAATATGAGACGGCGCGTGGTGCAGGTTGATGCGTTTTAGAAGCCATCAGAGGAGGAGCCGAGCTGTACAGTATTTCAGGATCTCTGGGTAACTCAGACATCGAGTAAAGGTGTCTTGGATAACTTGGGGCGCTTATTTCGGGAACTCGTCGCTGATGAGATGCCTGCATCCAGCTCGGCTTGTGGAATCGATGGAGGGGCCTATGACTCAAAGATGAATGTCCATGAAGTGGTGGATCTGAGGGTAAATCAGCGAAACCTCTGCTTGCCAGACTCCCAGCGCTAGAATAATTAGCCAAACTACTTCCTGATTCGAGGTTTGAGATCATATTTCGCGAGCGGGTATTAAAAATTTGGCTTTCCGTGGCCGTCTCCCAATCTTTTTCCGATATTAGGTCTCCTTCGGAGTCACTAATTCCATCTAGCACGCTGTTAATACTGGATTTCTTCCTATGACCCACCGGCGAGGCTGAACTTTGACCTTGTTCCATGGATCTCTGGCGGCCAAGATGGGCATGGAAAAATGGATGATAGCCTTTGCGATCAAGGGATTTGAAAGGAAGCATGGACTTTGGACGCTGAGGCGTTCTTAATGCCATAGATGATGCTGTGTGCTGACTGAGTCTGTTGCTTGGTGAGCTTCGAACGGTCTCTGGGCTTGATTGCTCTAGTCGGTAAATGTTCTCGCTATCAATATTATTATCTTCGATGGGAGAAACCGGCCGCGATGGGCATACTAAAGGGCCAGGGATTTCTGGCTTTTGCCAATGGACATATTCAGAGCTACTCAGGGACAACGCTTGGGGACTGTCGGGGGGATTTTCCTTCAACATATCTATAGGAGGATCAGAACAGGAGAGTTGATGTTGATGTCCTGCTCGACGATCTAAAATACGGCGTCTGGAACGCGGGGACGATCTTGGCCGAGAGAAGTTGGGACCGAATATACTTGTCCGTTGCAAGCTTTTTGGTAACTCCTCCGTGGTAACATAATCTGTTGAACCAGTGAGGATAAAAGATTTCCATTCCGTAAGGCGCTTGCTTTCTTCAGGTGAGAGGTTTGACGGCTGAACAACCGGCAATTCATTACCAGACACCTTTCCAGTACAAGTATCACCCTTTCCTGTAGGTTCTGGTGTCAAAGAATCAGCTGTTTCATCCATTTCGTTGGCAGAATTATAGACGATATTGTCATAGACAAACCCCGAGTGAGGGGGCGGTGTTCCGGACACTGTTTGAATATTCTGCTCTATATTCTCATCTGAAGTTGTTGACAGGGCACTGCTTGTCCCATTGATTATGTCCCTAATAGCCTTTGGCTTTTCGATCCGGCCCCTAGCCCCATGCAAGTTGGGTTGATGACGGTTTAGAAACGTTAATATTATAGGTTTTATGCGAGGACAGCCGGTAAAACGACCATTTTTGGCAAGCGTATGGCGCTTCACCAGCTTATTAGGCCTACGCCTCGCATTTAACGCTTGTTCAATATGCCCTTTTTCATGGCATAGGGCGTTCGATTCGACGAGATAAGTACTCGGGATGCCATCTCGGGTGCCTCTAAGTTCAGCACTGGCTGGCGCTGGTTCGGGACTAGCCGTCACAAATTCATGGGAAAAGGATGTTGTACGTTTATCTTCATTGGTTACACCCGAGAGCATGTCGAGAGTTTTGTTCTTATTGAGCGTTCCTGAGGTGATGGACGAATGAGCAGTAGGTAGATCCTTAAACAACGCACGAGGGGGAGTCCATCGCCTTTCTGCACCTAGCGATAGAGAGCGGCGATGGAGTCTTCTAGGAGGTGATTTCGTCCCCTGAAGACATTCTAGGGTCGAAGGAGTTGTTGTAAGACGATTTATATGACTGTTAATCTCATTCGGGAGTGGGGACATGTCGAGATCGGCACGTCTCCGGGGATTCAATATCTCGAAAGAAACACCTCTATGACGGAGAGACCTGGGCAAGGCTGATTCAGATGCTGACTTTGTGTGACTGGTGAGCTTAGTTGGAATGCGCCAAATAGAATCGCGTAGGGTTATCTGACGCGTTGTTATTAGCATAAAGCTAGAACATCAACAAAGTATATTATAGAAACACTATACTAAACAAGATATGACTTACTCACCAAGGACCTCTTATGTGGTTTCCTAATTGTCAATGTCTCATAAAGATGGTGGTCTGTTGATGTACTCTGAGGGGCTGTGCATACAAAGGGTAAGCAAGTGCTCTCAGTAGGTGAAAGTTCACTCCATCCGGGAAGTATTGGTATTTTTTCTGGTCTAGGGCAGAAGGTCTGATGCTCTGATTTTAAGTCTGGAGATAGCTGTGGGCTTGATAAAGAAGCAGGTAGTGGTGGTGGAGTTTGTGGGGGTGAAAGAGGAGTATTATCTGTTTGTTGGTTATTTAGATTCACTGTCTTTGGTTTGCGCCTCAATTTTCTACTCGGAGATGTAGTTGTTCCGTCAACGTTTGGACAGGATAACTTTCTGCGATATTCATGTAAGGAAAGATTCCCAGACATAGAATTGGAATGGCCAACATCCTGCACCAGTACGAGAAGTGTCGGGGTCGGACTGATTGGTGGTGAAGGTGTCTGGTGGTGGGATGGAGATGTTGAAACAGACCCTATGCGGAGAGGTGCGGGTAATAAGGACCGCCGCAACTCGGACTGGGAGCTTGCATCAACTGCCTGGTCGTCCATTGGGGGTAGTGAGTCCCAGGGAATCCAATCTAGCTCCATGCTGGCCCGGCCGCGGTACGATGTGACTTTCCGTTGGTACGAAGCTCAAGATGGTGTCTTATGGCAACGCTTATCTAGTTTCGCGCCGTTTCGAATAATAGTAGTGAATGTCGACCGATCTGGGGGCTATGAATTGAATTCAGAGCTCCGCAGACTTTGTCAAAAAGCTGCTCAAGCTGGCAGATTATTTCGAAGGACGGTGGGTAAGCGGCCAAGTAAATAGGTATCTAACGCGTAGGAATAACTGCAATCAACCAAAAATATAGAAAAGACAAGTGACAGTAGCTCCGTAAATCCAAAGATCAGCTTGTATAATGTAACAATCATTGATCGCCCGCAGAAGCGAGAACAATCGCCAGCAACTGTTCCGGAACTGCTTGAAGGACGCTCGTGAAAAAATGCTTTATGTCCAAGATACGGGAGGCGCTACCATTGATATAAGATCCGCTTCCAGCTGACGGTGACCGCAAGGGTATTTTGTGTGTTCACATGGAGGATATTGATGAAGATTCATCAAAAGCAAAGCCAACGAAAAAACAACTGAACAAGAACAGGTCCCTCGATCTCCCAGCGAATCCGGCGCAAGCATGACCCTGCGCCTTGAATGCAGACCCGGGCTTTCTTCACACCTCCAGAATAAGAGAGAAGACCAAACACATCATAGAAAGGTGAGGGAAAGTAGAAGCAAGGGATGGATGATCAACCCTCCACCTGGATACCATCGCCCTTCCGGGTTGAAGCCGGGGGTGGTGGGGGGGAAGACGCTCCCATGCGTCGACGTAGCATTTCTGTACGTGTCGTGCCTGGGAGGGAAGACGACGGTGCATCCACCACGCCTGAGCCTGAGTAACTCCCAGCCAGTCCTCTGGGTTTGACCTATTTTTCTTCCCTATCTTATTTTTGTATTCGTTTCGCCTCAGGGAACACGACACTCTCCGTTCGACGGCCGTGAGTCGCTGAGACGAGCGCGAAGGTTGGGTATGAATTCGCCTTGTCCGGTTGGTGTGTCGACGATGTGAGTGGAGGGAAGCGAAGCAGGTGAAAAAGCAACGGGTGGAAACGACCTGCTCGACGGGCAGCCAATCATCGAGGCGACTCGCGGTCTTCCAAGAGACATCCTCGTAGCGCATCCCAGCCACTGACAGGCTGCGATGGTGTTTTGTGCTCTGGCTGGACAGGGAGCGAGAGAGGCTGAGGCAAGATCTCGACGCAGCATCGCCAGATGGGTGCCTCATGACCTATCAGCCGAATTGCTTCAACTGGGACCGCGAAGGGAGTCTTTTTCGTTCCGCATCTCTGCCCGTCAACGAGTTCCGTCGTCTCGTCTTTTCTCTGGTCCTCTGTCGACAGATCAACTTCAGTCACCTTCTCCGACATCTATACTAACATGTCTGAGCATACAGGCTTCGGCCGTCATAGGGTTGCACAGCGAATGTGAGAGTGGGAGGGTGAATATGTACAGGGATCCTGTCGGGTTCCCAGGCCCTTCGGCTGCCCCTGATCATACCGCGTCTCGCATCACCAGTCGGCAACTCATGATCAAGTTCTGCACATAAGAGGATCCCCGACACCATCTTGCGTGCTGGATGGTATCAGAAACCTGCCTTCCGCGCGCACGTATTCGCACAAGTCCGAGCAACACAACGCCGGCAGACTTCATCTCCCGCCTTCTGTGCATCAGGCTATCCACACCACCACAACAAACGTCGAACTATCGACTATGAAAGGATTATATATAAAGCCGATTGATACATTCTCAACCGCTGCGGTGAGGCGCCGTTACACTTCTAGACGCCCTCTATTGTTAGCCGTCGGGCTTGAACAAGATTCATGCTTCGAGTTGTGCCATATTACCCGCCAGCCAGTGAGCTCTCGCAAAGCCCTCACTGGTAGCACTTGGCTGGGTTTTGAGATAAGCTTCCATATGCAGAGCCTTTTCACCCACGGATAGCAGGTCGGTCACTCCGTATAGCGTACGGCCTAGCCGTTAGTATCGTGAAGGAGGCTTAGCTCTCTGAAATACATACAAAGCTGAGGAAACATGTGAAGGCACGCAAATTACACACATGTGCAAGTCGGTATCGCTCTGATGTTGAACCCACTTAATGGCTGCTCTTCGTACTGTATGTCTGGACGGCCTTGCGTAGGTAAACCATAAATATGCGCTTGTGAAGCTGAGCTGATCTGCTATGAGGCACCCTCGGTCACCCTGATATTCTTTCTTTTCATTTGATTCATCACCCTCCTTACTACAGGCAAGCCGAATACCCTAGTCTAAGACCCCTCCAGCCATTGGTTATCCTGTAATTTTCTCGGTTGGGCATATCCATTATTCCTTTTCCAGCCGCATTGGAGCCCCCGATGTGAGAGTAAAATATATTTTTTTAAACATCTACCGCTTCAAAATGGAGAGCCTAATCAGATGGAACTTCAGACGAATAAAGATTCGGATCATTAAAAGATAGTGCGGCATCTTTATTTTTTAGTGAAGCACTAAGCACGGTATCACTTCGACGCAAACCAGTTGCCTGCTCGCTTGGAACGTAGATTGTAACAAATTATTAACGACATAGCTCTGATGGTCGTTTATGTACCAATAATGCACCATATTTAATAACGAAAATGACAATCTCTGGCATATAGCCAACGCTTCATGCGCCCAAAAGGAACCGTAGTTCAAAACTCCGTGAAACCCAAGCTAATCCCAATGTATGAGGCCATTATGCGTAATTCGTTCTGAAATGAAAATTGAACAAAAGGAGAGAAAAAAAAATTTAAAGGTGCTAGGTGGGTTGGTCGTGGGTGCTCGAAAGACTCCTTCAAACTTTCCATCATACCTATTTATACGCCATTTCTCCGAACGCAGCATAGTATGAATACGATAGTCCGTAAGAAAAGGAAGATTCAGAAGGACCGATATTTCTATAATCATTCATCGGTTAGGGCCAATAACATCTAGGACAAGCCAAAAAATTACTTACCTCGTCGGCGCGTCTTTTGTTTTCCGGGTCAAGAGTGTTCATGGCTCCAAGGAGTGTTTTTCCTACCGCCCCAGCAGCACTAATAGCAGGACCAAGAACGATGGTCGGTGCACTCCTTAATGCCACTTTCGCAGCATCGGCGACATTATCAGTCTCCATTAACTCCCCGGGCACAGCAATTATAGCGTCTCGAGCAACGCTAAGGTCTCGTTCAAGGCCAACGAAGGCTCCGCGTAGTCCCTGGACCACGCCCACTGGTTGGTCTGCATAAAGCGATATCCGCTGCTTTGTGCCTATATCAATTGGCTCATCATCATCGGGCCCTTCAGCGGTAAACTGAGCTGCTCGGGTTGAAGACCCACTGGGGCCACTCCCAGGACCGTTGAGGTACCCTTCTGCTCCTTGCAACACATTTTGCGTCCCAATCGCCAATTTGGCGCCAATTCTTATCAGTTCGCTCGTCGTAGTCTTAGCAAAGGCAAAAGCGCCTTTCTGAAGGCCCCTAACTATCCTGCCATCTTTCTTGTATTCACGTATTGGTATCACGATGAGGTCTCTAACTCCGCTACCAAGAGTAACTAGAGATTTGACTGGCGCAAGCCCAGAGAGAACGCCGCCAAGCTGATTGTCCCGTACGTCAGGCGTCCATATGTCATTCAGCGTTTTGCCCAGCTTTTCAAACCCAGATACACCGTATATTATGGCATGACGAAGAACCATATCTGCTTCGTCAAGAACAAATATGTTCATTAGCTCAGTTGTTCGCCCGGAACGAAGAGCGGCGTAGTCAAGTCTCTTAGGCTTGAAATCAAGTCGTAAAGGAATGGGGTTAATCTCCACTCGCTGCAAAAACGGGACATCTCCTGGAGCAGATTCTGCTTTGCCAGATGTTTCGTCCTTAAATTCAAAGAATCTAGTTAAAAAGTCCAGAGCGTCATGGTCAACGTGAAGACGAAGGGGTAGAACAGTTGCCTAACATTCTTGTAAGTGCTTTGACAACTTTACACGAAAATAGCAAACTAACCTTCAAGATAATCTCGGATGCCGCAAGCTCTGCAATGGGCTTCACGTTCAATATTTCGATATGTACCATATTCGTACCAATTTCTCTTTCACCTATATCGTGCATGTATGTAGCAAATTTTCTCCATGTAGATGTCGGCATATGATCAAAAATTTCCAAGTCATGAATTCTAACGTCAATGGAGCTTTGTGTTTCGCCAGAGTTGGATGGAAAAATAACCACATCTGCGGAAACCCCTTGTAACTCAAATGTCATTTTGTGGTGTTGGCTTCGAGCTAGGCGTAATTTTTCTCGTCTACCGTTTCCATCGTGTGTAGTAATCCCTGTCAATGTTGAAGTAGTTGCATAGCTTCCTGTTTCGCTAAGGCCGTCAATATTGCGATTGATGTCGTGAGGGAGGTCCCGGGGGTCTTTATTGGAAGGAATTTCAATGTAGACAGAATTGAATAAAAAATCGTCAATGACTGGTTCAGTGTCCTCCTCTAAATCGCGCGACAAACGCCTACTCGAGGCTTTGGCTCTCCTCTCGGTGGCTCGAGCTTGTAAATCCTTAACCGACTTAGAGATGGCTTCTCTCGTTCGCCACCAGTCATATCCGTCATATAAATTCCATATGACGTGGACATCCCGGACTCTTACTCTGAGAGGGCTGCTTTCCAACTTCTCTTCATTTGCAAGACTGTATGTGTTCTTTGAGGCATCCCACCTATGAGCTGTACCGCCAACAGCGGACTGTTTAGAAAAGTGGTTTTCTTCAAAGTCCAAAGCACCTTGACCTGGTGATACATGCACGTCTGAATGAGATGGGTTCTCAAGATGCTCAAATTCACCGCCCGTATCGACATCTTCAGCTTTAACACTAGCGTGAAAAGGGAAAAAGTCACTTATATAGTCAAGTTCGGCTGCTGAAATATCACCATCTCCTTCGCTGTCTTCTTGAATATTAGCCAGCCCCGTTTTATTTGGGCTCTTTGCCTCGAATGCATCCCCTGCGAAGGATTCAAGTAGATCAGTGATTGGCATAATTTCCGTTCGATACTTAGCCGTTGTGCTAGGTGGTGTAGGCGGAGATAATCCGTTGAGGATCGCGATGAGAGTTTGTGTGGAATCAGCACAGGTTTCGAGAATCAATAAATCATCTCTCAGTTCCACATCAAGAGTTTTCTGGGTCTCGTCCTTTAGTTGTACTATTTTCACGGAGACATGTGCCGACGATGTGTCGCAGACGGAAACGTAGCCTAAATCCTCCAGTCTTTGAATCTGCGCACTCGTGCTGGTGGAGCGCTTTGGTCGGCTGCGTGTCTTTGCCGGTTCTTCGCTTTCAGTTCTATCCACAATCATCATCGACGCTTTTGCAACTTTGAGAGTGGCCTCGGAACGGAGCTCATTTTGCGTTATACCATTAAATTCAACATGCGTCAACACAGCATAGCTTTTGGCAGGCGAATTGCGAGGAGTAAGCCCGACTAAACAATCTTTCAGCGTAGCGCGAATTCTGCGAGGGGAACCGGTATCTTGGGAAGGCTCTGCAATCCCTGGGCCGAAATTTGAGAAACCATAATTTGTCATATCATGCGCCGGTAGCTCAGCAAAATTGACAACTGACTGCGCCATATTAGCCGCGACGTCTTCAGCGGTTATCTCCCCATCTTTAAGATCCATGAATGCCATCATGGTTTCGACTCTATATTCAACACGAATGTTGAATAGCTTTAATTTGACGGCTGGCTCTAGTTCGTCCGCAATATACCTCACCATTACCATAGACATTGCACTCTCAGCTTCTTTCTCACCATGTTTATAGGGTACAGCCTGTCCAAGTAATTCTTCGCTCCCGTTCCGAAGGATTGCAAAACTTGAAATTCTTGAGGCCAGGAGCGAGGGAAAAGTAACATATCCGACCTCAATGCTTTTAGCTTGAAGTCGAAGGTCACCTGCCTTACCTCCAACAGAAACATTGACTTCGAACTCCCGAACCAAAGTCAAGACAAGTAAACCCGGTCTGTCATCTTGCGGAAGATATGTAGCGACTCGAGATAGTTTCGACACCTCACCCCCAAGATGCGATAGGGGTTGAAGGACGGATGTACTTTCTATATTCACAGTCAATCCACCAATTGTCAACCTAAGAACGGGCCCTTGCCGTCGCTGCCGGAGCAGTGTGTCAATCATGATATCATCCTCTTCATCATATTTATTCTTTGAGGGCGTGAGTAGTGTCAGAAGACGATCCAGATCGGACTCCTTCGGCTCTAGAAGATATTCTAATCGAAGGTTGTCAAGAGCAACTAGAGGAGTTGGGCGAGAGCAGGAAACCATGTGGTTGAGATGGGGGCCTGTGACTCTCGCCCTGTCCACTTGAACCGCAAGGACTCCCGCCCTACTAACAAATTTCACCGCCGAGGTCTCTACATTGACGCTGCAATGCTCGCCAAGTATCTGAACAACGACCCCTCCAATCCGAGAATTAACCTTCCAAGGTTTCGAACTTAGGTTATATGGCTCTGTAGAAACCCCTGAGGCTTTTGTGAAATGTACCGTCTTGGGCCGACGGCTGAGATCTGGAGAGTCACCTCTAGCGGTTGTAGCGGATGCAATTGAGTTGCCTAACTCAATTATAGTGCTTAGACCACCCAGCCAGTTCAGCGTCTCGTCAAGTCTTCGTGTATTTAGTAGGACACGAATCGGTAGTGTTTGGATATTGAGTCGAGAGCCTTCTGGGGCTTTGACAAAGCTTAACGAGACGCTTTCATTCAGATTTGAAAATATATCTCGTGTTGAATCACGCATTTTCAAATCACCGTCAAAGGAAATGATTTTATCAGAAAGGTGATTAACCCTTAAATTCTGAAGAGTCAGGCGGGCCCTCGTCGTTTCCTCTTTTGTCAGGAGTTGAAAACCGATGTCGTTGAATGTCACATGCAGCATAGCGCCGTCTGGATCGATTCCAATAGGCTTGCTGAGATTTTTCATCCTCGGTACGGAAATGTGACCCGGAAGAGAATCCATAAAACTGAAGGAACAGCTTGAAAGAGTGAGGATGACTGGCAGAGACACAGACTGATGGTCCTCAGCCGCAGGACTCGGCTCCTCCTCCTTTGTCGTAGTACTAGTCTTGAAGGATTGAGCAATGTTTTGGCCAACTCTAACGAGAAGCCAACCACAAGCGATGTCTAAGCTTATCCCGATTGATGAGATGTTAATCTCAATAGCCTTCTCGTTCTTTATGGCTTCTAAAATACTAGTATCTTCATCGAGGGTATTACTAGCCTGGGGGTGTGAGGTAGAAGTAGAGGAAAGCGAATCTCGACGAACTTTGTCAGCAAAGTGTATCCTTGAAGGGTTCGAAGATGCCGAAGCTTGGCCTGGGATTGCGGCAGTCTCCCGCATACGCTGAATAGGATCAATCCGCGCCTCAGGCGACAGTTCCTCGGCGTTACTTTTACCTAGCGGAGGTAGCCAGAGTAAAATTTTATCAATATCCACGATATTTTTTGCAATCTCGGAAGTAGGGCTTATGCTAAGTGGTGTTGTCTGTTTATTGGTGGAGGAGGCTGGTAAGACTGAAGATCCATTCTCCAAAGCAGATATAGGGTCAACAATGGCGCTCCCTCTAGGTGTAGCAGATTGACCGAGGATTTTCGAGTCGTCCTCGGGGTTGCTTGTCAATGAATCTTCAATAGCATTATTGGCCGGCCCCCCAACAATACTCTCCATATCACGATGGCTCCATGCACCAGGCATGTGACCAATTACTCCAGACCCCGTAGACTCGTCGCTCATGACACTCATATATATACTGCGAGCCTGCTCAGGAGAAAATATTGTCGACTCTGACAGTTCATCTGGGTGAAAAGATTCGGAGAGGCTACTGCTTAGTGCCGGCGAGCTGTGAACTGGCGAGTGCGGATACAGGCCTTGTTGAACTCCATTATCTTCCAGCCCTAAAGACGCTCCATGATCCCTGTTTTCAGAAGCGAGAGGAGTCGAAGGTTCCTCTTCTTGTAGTTCTTCTCCTCCATTTTCTTCCCCACCCTCTTGCACCGAGTGAAATGATTGCACGGACACTGACATTGATAAATGTTGAGATTCACGTAAAATATCCTCAGAGCTACGAGTCACGTCTTGGAAACGCCGCGATGAATCTTGGAAGCCATGGTTCAGTGTTTGAATGTATTCTTCTGAAGGTTCCACGTCGGGTATCACGTTGGGTACGGTGTCTGGCTCCAGAAGATGCATCACGGGGACCATATTGTTTGAAGTTGAACTCAAAAGATCAATTGGAATAGAGGACTCGAGTGCCTCATTCAAAGAGTCGCCCAGCTCATCTCTATTAAGACGGATGTCAGAAGACTCTAGTGCTTGATTTCGTTGTTTATCCGGAAATTCTGGAGCACGTTCTTCGTCGGAATCGGCATCATCATACCTCCCATCATTTGATGAAGAGACTGACTTTTGTAGGTCCTGAGACACCTGGAGCGGCGCCGACTCGAAATGTCTGACAGCGGCCAAAGGCTCTTCGAGAATCGTAGACTGCGCTAAAGGATTGTTGGCCAACCGAAAGCTTGACGACTGTGAGGACTGGCTTCTTGTCGAGTCTTGCTTCATCAAGCTTCCCCGAGAGATTGGAGATGCCAGATACGGCGAAGAAGATCGTGAATAGTTTGAGAAAGAAGTCTCATCTGACACCAACATGGCACGGAGCTGAGAGAGGGCTATCAGACGTTTCCCAGCCTTCAGCGTCGGCTCCGTGGACTCAGGCGGCGCGACACCATCGATAGACACTTCACCGAGAGTCAACAAAGCGCTTACTGGCTTCATTGGTACCGATGAAGAGGATCCTGGGAAGACATCCTGCTGTACCTCCATCACCACTCTTATCGAAACATCTTTCACCTTGAGCTGTAGTCGATCGATAACTCCTTTTATAAAGCCAGCAACGAACCCAGGCAAAGTGACGCCGGCATGCAGCCCACCCTCAGATTCTTCGTATCCGTCATCACTAAAAACCTCTGGATGTTGAATATACTGGGAGGATTGGGATGTCAGAGCTGCTTCGAGCTCCGCGGTTTCCTCAACCGGTTCAGATTCTAGGAATGACTGGGCGAGATCTGTAGTGGATAGCGGGATTTTGTCATGATGACCACGAGCGCGGCCTTCTCTTACTCTCTTTTCCTTCGCTCTGCTTTCAGGCTTATTCGGGACATACTTCAGATCTAGTTGAATTCCTTCTGATTCGACGATGATTCCGCTTGCATAGATATCCGCAGGAATAGTCACACGAGCCAAAGAAACGCAGGCTTTTGTTATGGTAAATTCGGGCGGCAGTTGTAGCGTGGATGCCAGTTTCTAGATGACGATGGTCGTGCCTGTCAGCAAGAAGTGAATCAAATAAGGAGTGCGGTCTAGGTTGGAAATTTAGACTGGAGAAAATGACATAGTCTCATACCTCTAGCCGAAGACCAATATCACGCAGTTCAAATGTACTTCGCTGGCCCCATGTAATTCCTAAGCTATCCAGATCTAGGGCATCCGTGTCAACGATCTCGACGCGGGATAGGGCATATCTGAGAAGCCGTTTGTGGAAGAACGAAGGCAAGAAGTACGACATAGCTTAGCTCTGTTTAGCAAGCTACTCAGCCTTCTCGTTTACGCGGACGGCTCAGAAGACAGGACGCGTCCTAAAATGGCTGCATGGTTGCCAGACGGTTGATGTGATGGCGAGACGTTGAACAACAGCGAAATGAACCGACCGACAACGCTCCTGCGTAGCGTTGAAGAGAAAGCAGAATGTCTGAGTATACAGCTAAAATATGATAATAATGGAGGTCGAAAGCTGATAGGAATCGGGGCTTTCTCGTCAGGAAATAAAGGGTGCTGGAGTAGGACGTCGTAAACCAGACGACTAACAAGGCGAGTAGCCCTGCGAACAAGCAGCAAGCAGCCTGCGACGAAGCCACAGTCGCCGAGCCGTGCCAGCGGAACTAGTAGCGTCGGAGGAACAACACAGAGAGGCCGGTGGGAGGATATCTAGCAGCTAGGTTGATGACGATGGGTGAAGCCGCATGGATGTCGTGAGTAACTAAGTCCGATAAGATAACTGACTAAGACTAGCTCTGGAGCACCGCACATGATTGGCGCCACCTCAGCCGCGTCTGCTGGGCCCGTCACCCGGCGTCATTCAACATCATTCAACAGCTTCAGACTACTGGGATGCCCTAGAATGAAAGGACGCACGACGCAGATACTACTCGACGTTTCAACGCGAGAATTGATACATGAAAGCTAAGATGTGCAAGACTCATTCGCATTACTAGACAGCTACTATAATCTGCTAATCTAGATACTGTCCGGCCCCTCAAGGCCAAACTCAACCATCACCCACTGACAAAACTTCTCAAACTCAACGTGCCAGCTGCGGATGTACTCGGCCTTCTGTCCAGATCCGGCTATTCCCCTCTTGATGTCTGCGAGCCAGGTGGCGCTATCCTGGTCTTCGAAGCAGCTCCAGCGCAGAGAATTCTCAGCCATCATAGCAAGCCCCGACAGGCCGACGTTCTCAAGTCCATTCAGTACCTGGCAGTAGTCGTGGGTTAACCCGTTTGCGCCATGGCCAAGTATCGATGGGTCGTCGTTACATAGTGACACGGCGATACCTCGAGACAACATGGCCGGCAGCGGATGGGTCATTATCGAGCTGGTGAGCCGCAAAACCTCATTTGAAATTGGACAGCATTCAATCAAGATCTTTTTCTCTTTGACCAGGTCGATCAGCAAAGGGTGCTTGTAGAGAGAGAATGCGTGTCCGATCCGACGAGTGCCTAGCAGGATAGCATCGTAAAGATTTGAGTCGGTCTCATCACCATCCCCCAGACACTCTCCGGCATGAAACATGAAAGGGATTTCAACGCCTTCTACTGCACATTGTTTTTTGAACCAGAAGAGAACGGGAATAAGGTCCACCAAGGACCGCCCCTTCTCTTCACGTCCGACTAGGTCAAAGCCGCAAATCAGCTCGGGAAATTGCATCTTCGTGAGTATGCACTCCTTCATGCTCTCCACAATGTCGCGATTCGTATGGGCGCGCATAGTTGCCCAGATCATCCGGGCTCCGTGAAAACCCTGACCAGCTTCAGAGGCCTTGAACTTTTCAATTTCATCTCCAAATGCCTCAAATATGGATTCGAATGTGGGCTCGGGTTCCTCACATTGGTCACATCGGTATTGAAAACCGAATGCGAGGCGAAACTCAACATACCGAATGCTATCTTCGTTCAACTCCAGTAGAATCTGCCTAAGGCAAACACGGAAAATTGGTTCGTAATAGAGCATCGCGTCTATCACCTGAAACTTGCATTCAAGGGTTTCCCAAATCGCAGCACAACCGTGGTGATGGCTTAAGGTAGTTTCCCTTTCGATCGTACACCTTGACTTCAGCCAGTTACGGAAGCCTTTGGCTCCATCTTCCTTAAAGTTATAAGCTGCCTCTTTCACAGGAACATAGGAAAATGGTGAATATGTCTGGCTCCAGATATTAGCTGAAGAATTCTTCGAACCGCTTGTGTGTTGTTGCTTAGAAAAATACTGAAAATATAAAGGAGAAGAGTTCAGATTTTTTTCTGTCAGCGGATGGTCGGAAGCGATATGCATGCCAGGCAATGTCAAGACTTGATCAACGAGTAAATCTAGATTTACCATAGCCTCTAGATGACCGTGTAATAATGCCCCTTTTAGGTGGAATGGGGAGCTAAGAGTCAGATACTTTCTGTCGTTTTTATGGCTGTCATCGACGGGACTCACCTTTAGGCATCTTCTTGATAATCTTCCAGAGATCAGTTTTTTCCATCCTTTCCCTGGCCAGCCGAAACATCGATCCTGGATAAAGCACCGTGTCCTCTGTGTCTCCCAATTTGTCTTCCGCCTCTCTTGTCCATATTGTTTTCAGCTCTGTATCCCGAATACGGGAAACAATCCGACAAGCCTCCCTAGCAGAGGCCGACATGCATGTGCGAAAATTGGTATCTGCAGTGTATATTATCAGTCTTTGGCAAAGGGCATTTTTAGAAATATATGTTGGTATCGACTACCGCGCAGCTCTAGTAAAGCGAGCCGATCTGCCGCCTGTCGTAACATTGTTTAATTAAAGTGGGAGGCAGCTGACCGTGTCTCTGCTTCATCTCCTCTTGAATCAAAGCTTCTCTCCCGTGTAGATACTTCTGGATGAATTGATCTTCAACCTGGGGAATGCCTTCATCAAGCTCCCAAGAGCAGTCATTATCTTCTTCTCCTTTGTCCGCTCCATGCGTTTTGACTTCTTGAGCACTGGCCATGTTTCACATCCATGAAAGAATATACCCAGATGAAAGATGAAGGTGGACAGTGAATCTTTCAATGGTAGAAATAACGTTGGAGTTGCAGGACCGCGGTTTAATTCCAGATCGGCCACATACAAATACACATTAAGTATTGGTCTGTCGGGAATAGGTGTATTTTGCCACTTGGCTTGGTGTCGAACTACCTAGCTACTGAAGCAAAGAATCTGTTTGGTTCAGCCTATACTAGATTTCAAGTAGAATCTCCAATCAGTTCGGTACGAGAGTTTCCCGTATCTATTCGTTCACACACACAGGCTTCTAGCATTCGATGACGCAAACTCCCACGCGGATGGACCGCTAGCATCGATTATTGACCACAATCCGTTTTGACGTAGTTCATTTAGCCTCGAGAAGGTTTGTTCCTCGGCCCGAGAGTAAGCCCGCAATAATCTTTTTTATTATATAATAAGGTATGGATGACCTAATTGCATGACATAATCCGTCCAAAAATTCCAAGAAGCTTCCCGTCTTCAACAACGATCTTGAAGCGATAGAAGAGATCAGAGTGTCTAGAGCAGCAGCGTTCCCCTGCTTTTCGCCGTGGACCACTGATGGTAATAGCGGCAAAAGCTGCATTCATTTCTACCAAACTCGGCCTTTCAGCTCCTATCGAAACACAACTCATCGCGCCTATCCCAAACTTGGACTATTCGCAAAAATGAATACCTCGACTAGCAGACGACTCGTGGGGATGTGCAGAAAGCCATTCTTTCAATCCATTACAAAACGCGCTGCCTCATCGTCTCCTCTGCCTCTTCATGCGCCATCACGAACAACAATAAGTGCACGCAACCTCACCCAACGTGCTATTCAGCCTCTCCAATCCCGTGGACTTTCCACTATCACGCCAGCACAACCTCAAATCCAAGCATCAGATGTGGTCCCTATAACCTCCACCTCACCAACATCTGTCACCCTCCCTCCTGGTGTCACGCGTCACTTTGGCACTGTCATTTCAGCTGGCCGTATGCAAGGCACCGTTCGCGTCGAACAACTTAGCACTAAATATGAGAAGAGGCTTCAAAAACGCTTTCCAGTGAAGACAAATTATATGGTCTCCGATCCACGCAACTCACTACGAGAGGGCGATAAAATTGAATTTTGGAGTGGCCATCGCGTGAGCGAACATATTAGGCACGTTGTGGAAAGGATTGTGGTGCCATTCGGGACAGCGATTCAGGACCGTCCTCCAGTCATGACATATCCCGAGAGATTGGAAAAGCAGCGTAATGATAGGAAAAACAAGAGAGTCAGGAAGCTAGTGGCTGCTGGCGATTCCGAGCATGCCGAGGTTGAGGTAACCGGAGAGCTGCGTATGGGCAAAATAAAGGAGCGAGTCATGAGGAGACTGGAACGCGAGAGGGAAAGACCACACAGTGAAGAAGCAACTAGCGTGGTCCAATCGATTTGAAAGAGTCGGGTCTATTGTATTCTTTGCCAAGGCGTCTTTTAGTTGTACTTTTTGGAGAGCCCGAAGGTTACTATTTAGATGCGATCATTGTATATTAATTGAAAATCGAATACCTACCAATTGATTATTTCATGGAATTAACCGCTAAAGACTTGTCTTAGCCGATTTAGCATCATACAGAAGTCTCCGAGGGAGTAGAAGGAGATTTGCAAGAAGCAAATTGAAGGGATCAATAATGCTTCAAGCATAATGTCAGATCTTTTTACATGGTGGCAGACACATGCCTTGGAGGGCCAACCAGTTGACTAACTACCATGTTACAACAACATAGAAACAATGAACCACTGACCGAGGTTGAGCCCAACTGCCATGCAAACCCTCTTCCACCTCAGACCTTAAACACCGTGTTGCTGTCAGCAAGACTCCAAGCATGAATAAGGCAAGTCAAACTCCTAAAAAGAAAGGTCTCGTGCAATGCAGTACCAAGTACATCAAACTGAAATGAAAATTTCTCTTCATTCCCAGCCCCGTCAAGTAAGATAAAAAGGCGTTGTTTTGACACATAAAAGTGCCATACAGCACATATACCGGGTTCAACCACCCCTTTCGCCAAAATCCCTAGCCCACGAGTCATATCGACTTAATCCTTCTTGGTTAACGCTAGGTCGGATTGAAAATAGGGAAGCTTCGAAATCTTTAAAGGTGATCGGTGGGACTTCTTCCATTGGCGTGGAGAGCAGATCTTCCCCTAAATTTCGTAGTGGGCCCATTGCAGCATCCTTCGCAAGGGCGGTGATGTCAGATCCGGAAAACCCTATAATGGCAGTTAGAGATAATAATCAAAGGGGAGAATACTGATGTTTCGCCTACCTTCGGTGACCTTCACAATGACATCGATGTCATCTTCCGAAAGTTCGTGTTTCTGATGGCTGAGCAGCTTTTGGAATTGAAGTTTCCGAACTCCAGTTTCCGGAAGGGGTATGTACTGCCTACGAACAAACCGCCGCCGAGCAGCATCGTCTATATCCCACGGCAGGTTCGTCGCAGCGAGGACTAAGACCCTAGTCGCGTCTCCCAGCTTTTTCTCCTTTTCGGACTGTTCTCTCCCTGCTGCGGCTCGCTGTAGATCGGACCATTGGATAAGAAACTCCGTCTTTAATCTCCGAGAGGCCTCTGCTTCACCTTCCTTTGAGCGACTGGAAAGCAACGAGTCGATCTCGTCAACAAAGATGATAGATGGAGCCAATATTTTTGCCAGCATGAATAAAGCACGAACGAGCTTCTCACTTTCTCCGTGCCATTTGGATGTCAAACTAGAGGCTGAGACAGAAAAGAATGTAGATTTGGACTCCGTAGCAACTGCTCTTGCTAGCATGGTTTTCCCGGTACCCGGAGGCCCAAAGAGCAACATGCCCCTAGCCGGTTCCCGCAATCCCATGAACAGGTCAGGGCGAAGAAAAGGATATACGACCGCTTCTTTCAGAGCCTTCTTTGCGGGTTCCAGTCCCGCTACATCATCCCAATGAACTTCGTCTCCGCGAACCACAATTTCATTAAGTATTTGCTTTGCGGATTCCTTGTCAACCCCTCTTGGCAGATTGCTCATGATTCCCATGAAATCACAATTATAGCCTTGTTTTTTCGGCTCCGGGTCACCGTTTACGTTGGGATCGTCGTTTTCGTCATGTAAAGATGGATCAGCTGACACCTTACTGGCCTTTGACACAGCTCTTTGACGTGCAGGGACCGGACGCTGTGAGGTAGTTTGAATTTGTGAAGCTGACTGCCTTAATTTACCATTACTGATGGTAAATTGGTCATCACCATAAGAACCAGTATCTCGAACAATCTCATTTCCGTTAGGTCGGGATTTGGGAAACCCGCCAGCACTTTTTACAGCCCTTCTCGGACAAGTGTCATCCGAAATTGCCTTGTTTGCTCGAGCTTGGGGAGAGGCAAGGGGCGCAGTGGAAGATTGAGTATCTGGAGCTGAGGTTTTCCTTATATCCGTTGGCCTATGGTTTCCGTAAGGAGAAGCAGACGTGGGATCCATGTTCATATCGAGATGTTTCAACTTATCCAGCGAACCTCCTGTAAAGTTGGGGGAAGGGTCTGAAAAGCCCTTACTAGGTTCACCTTCGAGAATTGTAGGTCTCTGTGCAGCAGCGGCAGCTGCAGCCGCTCCAGCCGCTAGGCTCGACGCGGCGTGGTCTCCCGAAATTCTCCTGTTTAAGGGCGGGCTTGAAAAGTAATCTCCACGATATACCCCTCTACTCGGCGTCGACATTTCCTCAGTGGAATGCTGTACCGGTGGCAATTCTCTTCGCGAACTCGAGTCACTTGAAGTACTTTTCCGCGGCGTAGATGGAGCGGATTCGATGGTTGAGGAACTTTGGGCCTTTTTTGAGGAACTCGACTGTGTGACAAAGCCCCAAGCTAAGCCCGCTGCTCTGGAAGCAGCCGGCCTGGAATGCTTGCGCGGGGGCGTGTTAGATCCTGGTGAAGGTTTCGAATCCTTCCCGCGAAGAGTCGTAAGCATTGTTTTCTTCTTCTCTGGAGCTGGTCGGTTCATTTCCCTTCTCGATGAAGGCACAGGTAAGGCGGGAGGAGATGGCAAAGAGTCCAATCCTAGCCCGCGTATGTCACCCGAGCTGCTTTGCGGCGTTTGCGTTATGGAGCTCAGACTAGACTGGCTCTGCATTGCCGTGCGGGGTGGCAAAGGTGGTGGTCGTGATAATTCAGGGTAGCTCATGGATGGGATAGTCCCGTCTCCAATCCACCCTACAACGTTTCCGCTAGATTTATACTGTCCGTCTGTCTGAGGTCTCGGCTTCTCTAGTTTGCCCTTCGAATTTGATGGCGGCTGCAGGTCGATCTCAATGCCGACTTCTTTGCGACTCTCCCGAAGGGTCTCTAGCAGGCCCACTCTCTCCTTACACTGCAGTTCCAGCTCGCGCAAAGAGTCCTGGAGGCCACGCTCTGTATCGTTCTTAGGCACATACGTGGAGGAGACTCTGTGGGCGTTGTGGTAGTAGAGAGTGTCCAGCGCAGACTTCCAGGCTCGTAGTGCTTCCGACTCGTTGTTCTAGGGACGAAGAGGCAAGGTCAGCAAAAATTATGTACCAGACATGGCTCTTCTGGTAGCATTGCGTCAAACCCGGAAAAAGGGTTTAATCTTTTCCATTAAGTACTTATCTCACAACCAAACATACAGCCTGCACATCCGTGACGAAAAGGCGGGGTTATGTTCGAACTGGACAGAAGGGATAAGGCGGGAAATTACCTGGCCTTCGAAATAGACAGCCGTAGAGCACATCAGATAGCAGTCATCGTACGTCTTCTGCATGGAAGACGAAGGCTTAGGACGCATCATGGCGGTGGTAGACAATGATCAGGACTCCTCTCACCCCATCAGTCTATAGCGTCCACTCCGAGCACATCAAGTAGATAGGGAGGACCGGGTCTTGGGGAGATCGGTATCGTCGAACACAGACGGAGGGGCGGGAGCTCGAAAAGAGGTGGTTTTCGAGGGCGTCCTATATCTTTGGTTCAGTCGACACCGGGCGGTCCACTATTTTCAACGGTGGGAAGGCGAACTCTGGTTTGCCGGCCAGCAGGCAGACAAAGGAGGTCGGGGACGAGACAGGCCAGCGCGGGCGAGAAGCTTCTTGGTACGCTGAAGGCCAGACTGTTGGCATCGAGTCTCGCGAAAAACCCCCAGCTCGGCCCTTCGACGCTCTTTCGGCGTTTTGTAGATGGACATCATCATCTCCGCCACTTCGGGGGCCTTAGTCAGCCGGCGGGCAAGACGTCACCGTCGGTAGACAGACATCGCAGCGTCTGCCTGAAGAGCCGGGCTCCTGGAGCGGACGAGAAGCGCGTCGTCTGGGCCTGCTGTTGGTGATGCGACGGTAGATATACCACGGCGGTGGAGCGGGATGATCTACGATCCCCTTGTCTAGCGGAGCGGCCTGCCTGATCGTCAAAACGTATTATTCTATGTAGTTCTTTGTATGATAAAGACTATGGTACATGGCTGATGGTACAAGGGAACAAGTGGGGAAACATGTAATATAGTGTGAGGTTTTCTCCTCAATGCCTCTGAGGCTTTGTCCTTCGCGTAGAGACACCGGACTTGCTGATGCGCTGGCGCTCTTTCTCTGCTCGATGCCTCATGCTGAAGGCAAAGGTGTTGAGAGGCATCCGGCTTCCAACGAATTCGCCCCGAGGGCTGAAGATCTCGACTTTGGGGTGGTCGTCAGGGCTTCGGCTTTTCGTCCTGACCTGGCAAGTGAGTTCTACCCAGCCGCATCCCTCGATCAGAATATCGACTCCCATGACTCGATAGAGCTCTATTCGCCCAGGCACTGGCGCTTTTGAGTACTTGCTGGTGACGTCGTATTTCAGCTCAATGATTCCGGCAGAAGCGATCTGTTCCCCTATCCCTTCTTTTGCAATATTCCCGGTGGGACATTCTCGTTGCTGCGCAAGCATCTCAGCCGCCTTGTCTTTACTCGTGACATGGGCCTCCAGGGACACAAATGGAGCTGCCATGACGAGTTCCTGTTCCTCGAGTGGCTTAATTGCTATCAGACCTCCGAGGAGAAGTGACTGTGTTGGCTTGATTGTCAACCTCTCTGGTTTTGGACGGCTTGTCATCACCATAGAGGACTTATGTTTATCTTGGACAAACTCGTCAAGCCCGGAGCGGTAGAGTCCCGGCAAATCAATGACTTCACCCCGATGTCTATCAAAGGGTATTCTGATAGGAGAAGCAGTGGTTCCAGGGCGAGTAGAATCGATCGGTAAGTTGGGGAAAGGGACTTCCTTCTGAAGCGGCGGTAGTAGTACGGTCGCGCCGATCTCATCGCCTTCAACTTCTTCAAATTGGCTATCGGTCTGTTTCTCGGAGGAACGGCCTATGACGGTTATGCCGTTTTGGTTCCTAGATTTATGCGCTTTGTATTTCGGAGCAGACTTGGGGAAGACTGATGTGATTAGCTTGCTCTTGCCGACGTTGACCTTGCCGACCATCCAAACGCCGCCACCATTATGCCAGATACCTTCCTTAATTTCCTTAGTCCACCAGCCCCTATAAGAGCTCACCATGTGAACGTTACCCAATCTGATACCGTGCCCCTTCCGGTCCAGAGCTTCCCGCAAAATGCGCACCATATCTTGCATCAGGGAATCAGCTTGTGGTTTCACGTTCGATAGGAGGTCGGCTCGAGTGATTATGAAGTTTAACACCGCTAGATGGCGGTTAGACCCATATTGTTGTGCCTGCGACCTGCGATTCTGGCTTCGATGAGGTTGAATTGGGATATATCGGTCGAGGTTCGGGATCACGGAGAGCGGGAAATCAGCCGCATCCAGGACGTGGTAGACATGGTTCTGATTGAACGGAGATTCGTCAATAAGGTCTCGTATGTAGGACAGTGTAGGATAAGGTATCGCGCTGCCTTCGCCGTGGTTTATCAGATTGTGACATCGATCACAAAACGGGGCCTCTACTCTGGGCTTCGGTGCGGATTGATTTGCCGTTTGTAGCTCAGCCGAGACGGCATTCTCTGCCTCTTGATCTCTGGTGGTTTGTCGGATGTATTGTTTGACTGGTTTTCGGGTAACGGTGTAGTATCCAGGCTCCTCCGGGTACACCCACTGCGTCAACGCACCACAGCCATGGCATGTCTCCGGAAGGGCCCATGCGTCCGTGGATTCTGCTATCGGCTCTGCCGCTTCGGTGGAGTTATAACACCATTGCTGTCTCGGGATAGTAAAGGCCGGCGCCGGCTGTGACAATCTGGGTCTAAGGGCTTGGGGTGTCCTCCATTCAGAAAAGAAGCGTCTAGCGGCGAATGGTCGGAAGCAGAGAGGTTGGCGCCGTAAATGATTTCGGCACTGGCAACGGAAAATAGGAGTTATCATCGCGCAAACATGGTTCTGAGCCGCCTATCGCGTTGCTGATGGCCTGGAGACAGAATCCTGCTCCAGCTATAAGAGCTCTGATAACAAAAATATTTCTTTATCAGCGGAACAACATTATTCCGGCGCTATCACGAAGGCCAGAAAATTGAAATGAATACGAAGATGTCAACATTGTTGGTATAAAATGTAGGGACATGCTTTGCCAGAAAGAAAAAGGATGTACGAGATAAAATCACAGAGGGTTACGACGCCCTGGTTTTCCCCTTGCCTTTGATGTCGTCAGAACCACCAGCATCGTCGTCGCTGCTGACTGACATTTCATCATCATCGTCCTCGTCGTCGAATCCAAAGTAGCGTCTGGCCGGTTTCTGTTGCGCGCCGGATGCCGTTAGTGCTGGCGGCGTGCTATCCTCAGCGTCTTCCATATCACTATCTTCACTAGCACCGACAGACCCTCCACTACCGCTGCTCCCACTCGCGCTAGGGACTGAGGTTCCTAGTAGAGTGCCTGCGACATTATCCCTCCAAATTCCCTCTTTCATCGCTTGGAGTACAGCCTCGCGTGCCTTCTCGCTCATTTCCTCTTTATCCTCCATCCACGCGCCGTCAACTTTTCCTTTTCCTTCCCCATTGCGGATCTCCTGCTCCTTCTTCTCTGCAGCCGCAACGGCAGCTTCCCATCTTCTCTTGCGCGCTTCTTTCTCCTTTTTGTCCATCTCCGGCTTCAGAGCCAAGTATTCAGCCAAGGCCTTCGCTTCTTTGATGGTGCGTAGACGACGACCATCGAGGTTTCGGTTCGACCCGGTGTTGGCTTCTTGGTTTCCTTTTCGTCGACTGGACATGCGGCCTCCTGCGGCTCGCAGCTGGGAGCCAAAACCGCCTTTGCCTCCACATACTCGAACACTGAGTCGTAGCGGTAGAAACGTCGATGTTGCGTTGCGTTCGTAGCCCGGGATAATGCTGATGAGCTTAGCTGGTGAAGAGAGGCAAAGTTGCTTGTTGTCCGTAGTGGTCAATATGAAAGGAGACGCCGGTCCGGTGAGTGAGAAAGGGAGGTAAGAGTTTATGCGATCGCTAAGGTCTGCGATAGATGAACTCGAACACAGAGGTATCGAAAGGGTAGCCGGGAGCGAGAGGCCAGGAAATGACGAAAGAAGGACGTTGACTGTAGACAGCGCCATGGTGATTCGCGCGATATCGGTCTATGACTTGCTAGAAGTATTCGCGTTCCGTTCTGATTAGAGAACAGCTTGGTGTTTTGTGAGGTTGTTTCTCCTCTTATGATGATGATATTTCGTCTTCTTCTTCCTCTTTGCTCCAGCCACCTCGAGCGGCCGACGCTAAGCTACTTTAGGACTAGATTACACGTGATATACACACGTGACTACCTTATCTAATCATTAGGGCTAGTGGCTCGCGAGCCCTATAATCTTTCCCCTTTCCACACTTTTCACGACTTCTGTGAGGACGAGCTTTTGCCCTTGCTCAACCAACCCGCATCTAAATCGCATTGTCAAAAGCGATTCCCCGAATAGCGCCAGGAACTCGCGACAATGTAAGCAAGCACCATATTGCCCTCTACCGAGGAAGTTTTCGCAGGCTAATCGTCGATCTGCAGGCTTATCCCCAAGGCCGACCGCAAGCTCATCCACGAGTACCTCTTCCGCGGTATGTCAACCCAATGAAGCGCCTATACGACACGTCGCAGCACGATTTAGGGACTAATTACTCATATAGAGGGTGTTCTCGTGGCCAAGAAGGACTACAACCTGCCCAAGCACACTGACATTGACACCAAGAACCTCTATGTACGTCTCACCGGCCAGCGCCGCAAAACTTATCGCACCATACTCATGGCATATTGTACAGGTCATCAAGGCTTGCCAGTCCTTGACTTCTCGCGGCTACCTCAAGACCCGTTTCTCGTGGCAGTACTACTACTACACCCTCACCCCTGAGGGTCTGGACTACCTCCGTGAATGGCTCCACCTGCCCGCTGAGATTGTGCCCGCCACGCACATCAAGCAGCAGCGTTCGCACGCTCCCCCACGCGGTATGATGGGCGGTGAAGACCGCGAGAGGCGCCCAGGCGGCCGTGGTGGCCCCCGTGGTGACCGTGGCGACCGTGATGGCGGCTATAGACGTCGTGAGGGTGGTGAGGGCAAGGAGAGCGGTGCTCCTAGTGACTTCGCCCCAACCTTCCGTGGATTCGGCCGTGGCCGCGGTGGTGCTGCTCCTCCTCCATCCTCTTAAATGTCTTCTATCATACGTTCATGCCAGAATGGGGGGATGCGATCTCATCCTCCGCTGCCTGAACGATGGGAACGATGTTCAATGATGGGATGTGGAAATATAAAAATAAAATAAACTATGATTTATGACGATAGGTAGATACATTATCAATTGCATTTTCTTCGTCATGACTACGCCCCGATGGGTTTAGGTTCTTGTTTCCGCTGAGCCGTGTATTTTGTCACCGGTACTTCCGAGGAGAGAGCTATTGAAACCTCTTTCTATCAAACCTGACAACAGCCTGTAGAATGACAGAGGCTCCATTCACGCAGTCTTCGGCCGAAGAGAACTCTTCCGGATGATGGCTGACTCCGTCCTTGCACGGGACGAATACCATGCTGGTTGGAACCCGTTTATTAGTGAAAACACTATCGTGTCCAGCTCCGCTGCGAATAGTTCTATACAACGATTCCGGATCAGGTCTATCGGCAACGAGAGCCTTCGCGGATGCGGTAACGCAATCAATGCAGCCAGGGTCAAACTTAGTAGCCGGAGTCTCAAAGTCCAGCTGCCACTCGACACGGCATGGTTTAGCAATCCCCTTTCCTTCCTCGGCAGCGATAGCATCGAACTCTTTTCTCAGCTCAGTGTCGACGACGTTGACGTCTTCTATCTCTGGCCCACGAATGTCGAAGCTGAAGCTGACGAAGCCTGGAACGGTGTTTACGCTGCCCGGCTTAACTTCAACGATACCTACACTAGCCAGGCAGCTGTGTTTATCGGCAACCTCACGGGCACGAACCATCATTCTTGCAGAGGCGTACATGGCGTCCGCCCGGTGTTGGAAGGCTGTGCTACCTGTATGGCAATCTCTCCCCGTCACGTTAATGCGGTACCAACGGTACGCCTGGACGCCTGTGACGACGCCAACATGCTGGCCTGCGGTGACGAGATGGGGTCCTTGTTCGATGTGAAGCTCAAAATGGGCAGCCATGGGTGAAGATTTGTACGAACAGGGAATAGTACCCAGATAGTTGATCTTTTCGAGAGCAGATTTCATGGATTCGGGGGCAGATGCGGCAGATGGGAGAGAGGCCACAGTTGGAACTTCCAGGAGCGAATGTGCGGTTTCCAGCGGAATGCTTTCAGCCCAGACGCCGGCTGAGATCATGCTCTTGGGGAAACGGGCGCCCTCTTCGCTATTAATTTGTCGATTTTGTCAGCAATGAGAGACATGGGGGGAGAGGCTCACTGACTTTGTCCAGTTGACTACACCGACACCTCCCTCGGTCTCAATCCCCCTCTCCTCAAGAACCTTCAACATCTCGATGCCAGCGCAAACGCCGAGAATCCCGTCATACCTGCCGCCGGTGGGTTGGGTGTCTAGATGACTGCCAATAAAAGTCGCAGGCACATCCGCTCTTCTGCCAGGGCGAACGGCAAAGATATTGCCCATGCTATCGACAGTGACATGGCACCCGAGCGACTTGGTAGTCTCCACGAACCAGTCCCGAACCTGCTTGTCCTCTTGAGACAAGGCAAGACGGGCCATGCCAGTTTCGGTAGGTTGGCTAAGGAAAGCTGTCAGGGAACCAGTAGGATAATCATCCGGCAAGAGATCGAGATTCTTCTACTTACTCGCCCCATCTCACCCCTGAGCCCCATTGACAGCTGTGATGTATCCAGTCCTGCAGTCTCTCCTTGTTGGCTCTCAAGCCGGAAACCTCAGCTTCAGAAAGTTCCGTGGTTAACATATTATATAGATATGCCCTTTACTGTTTGCAATATCCCATTGATTGTCGTGGCTATGCATCTAAGAAGGGCGTATGTTATGTTTTATGCCGGCCGTCAGAGTGTGGGGTTTGCGGAGAAGGCCTGGCGAGATCGAAGACGAATTGCCGAAGCCGAACCTAGCATGCAGAGCCTTTCCAGCAGCCATGGTACCAGCTGGGTGGCTGAAGAGTCGACGAGTCCTCCTCGGCCATCTCTGTTATCTGAATTGTCTATATTACATTGTCTTGCGCACTGGAGACGTAGGGGGAGACACGGCACTGCGATGTTGCCACGCACCCTTGATCCTCTCTGCGACGCCGCAGAACGCCGTTTTCACGCTTATTTTTGGATCAAGAGGCCGACAGGGACCTAAAGTCAAAATCAGGACAGCAAAAAATAAATTTATCGACCGACTGTTGTCGATGTGAGGATTTCAAAGATTGACGAGCGGAGTATTCTGGGCAAAACCACGGCCATCTCTGGTAAAAGGCAAGAAATGGATTCTGAGCTAGTTTGTCCCACTCCTAACCAGTTTGTCCCCTGAGTTTGTCATAGCCCACGCCCAGCCCAGCGGCGCCGTGGGTTCGAACCGCGCCCTGCGCACAGCCAGATTATTTCCGCAGCCAAACAGACACAGTCGAGCACGCAGACGGACTCGTAATAGTAATCTCTCGGCTCCAAACAGTAGTATAACTACCTTCAGGCGCTTTATTCCGGTCCGTGGCCATGGCAGGGAGTGGGCTGACTGGCGGTTATTAATAAGGGTGGGATCCATGGATGGATGATGGATGGATGGACGCCTTCACCTCGTCTCTAACCATCATCTTCACATCATCACACTAACGTCATACATACTGTCAAGCCAGAAGCGCATTGGTCTCCGTAGCTACGATGGCTTCCTCCGCGTGCATATTCTGCAAGATCATCAAGGGTGTGGCTTGCACGTCCTCTACCAGCCCAGGTTTACTGTTGCTGCTAACCCCGCGATAGGAGATATCCCATGCATGAAGCTCTTTGAGAGCGACCGAGTCCTCGCTTTCCTGGATATCCAGCCCCTCAGCAGAGGCCATGCAGTTAGAATTGCCTCCTCGACGCCTGGTATCCCGTCTGTTCCTCTACTGACTCTCGCCGTCTCTCACTGCTAGCTTGTGATCCCAAAGTACCACGGTGCTAAGCTTACGGATATCCCGGATGCCCACCTCACTGAGCTTTTGGTATGTCTGCATCTGTCTATCGACAGTAGAAATGGTCTAATCTTATCGTCTCGTTTGCTGCAGCCTGTTGCAAAGAAGATTGCCGTCGCCGCCGGTGTGAAGGACTTCAACATCCTCCAGAACAATGGCAGGATAGCCCATCAGGTCGTAGACCACGTAAGTTTTGTCTCACCTCTATGTCGAGAGGCGTCTATATACTAATGAGACTTCTAGTTGCATGTCCACATGGTAAGTCGCTCAAAAATCACATCAGAAACTTGGTAATAACTCGGCCTCTAGATCCCGAAGCCATCAGAAGATGAAGGTCTCGGAATTAACTGGCCTGCCAAGGAGGCTGATAAGGAGAGCCTCAAGCAGCTCTGTGAAGAGCTCAAGTCTAAGATGTAAACAGCATTATCTCTCCTCGTCCGTCTCTGGATAAAAGATCATCCAAATGTATTTTCTTCTCGATAGGACATCAATATAACTCCGTGACAAAAGCAAAACCGCCCCACGTTAAAGACAGGTGCAACCTCTAGTATGCTTCCCTCAACCGAGGAATAACCAACCACCACAAAAGAGACCCCGAACCGTTTCGCCTTCAAGTCTTATTATATATGTACAAATGCCAGAGTGCCCTCGCCTCGAATACCCGAATCTGACCCTAGCTGAGAAAATATGTCTGTCATGGCGCTATGATATAGATGTACACATCTTGTAACCAACCATACATAATGTATTCGTATATGTGCAGAGAAAAGGCAGATAATATGTAATAATCGAAAATGGATGGCTAATTTATTCAGCGGTCGACGCGACGGTCGGGGCCGATTCGTTGCCGGTCTCCGGGAGTGTCAGGCTAGGCGGCAGCTCCTTAGCCACGTCTGCTGGGGGAAGGGCGCCTAGACGATCATACATAGACCTGGCACGGATGTGCGGGTCCAGTTGCCAGTAGTTGGTGCGAAGCTTAGTTGCCAATTCCTCTCTAGCTTTAGAGACGTCTGTAACACCATCTGTCGTTGGATTGGACGTAGCGGACATCCAGGAGAGCGTTGTCTCTTGGAACTCTTTCGCTATTTCCGCTCGAATCTTCAACAGTTCGTCACGCCGAGCGGTGTCTTCTTGTTTGGCGTTCTCGCCTTCAATAGGCTCGACATATTTGTAGTCGTACTCGTCATCGCCGCCGAGTTCCTTGAGAATGTTCTGGCGAGGAATAAGCGCTTCCAAGTCTTCAGTGGTCTTTGTAAAGTGGATTTTGGCCGCGACCACTGGGTCAAGCCAACCTCGAATAACAGACCATATTCCCGAGAAAATCCAAGGCGCCTTGTGTACGAGAACCACGCCCAAGCTTTCAGGGTAGTTTGCTTCAAAGCACTTGATCATGAATTTGACTGGGGCATAATCCTGGTTGTCGTTAGCCAAAAAAACTAATAGATATAGCAGTCGCCGGAAGAAGACATACCATATTTGCCAAAGAAAAGTCGGTCATATCAAAAACAAGCGCCTAGCACTGGGGTTAGAGTAATTCTTGTAGATGGATAGTCAGATGAATGGAAACGTACCGCGGTTTCTATAGGGTACTTCAGAAGGAGTCTAGATGTCTCAATAAGATATACCGTGTATCGTTCAAGGCTGGCTTCGGAATGGGCCCCGGTTCTATGCAGACGCACCCGGATATAGCAGATAGGCCTTCCGGACTTGTCGGTACCGTGGATGAAACTCTCACCAAGGCGAAGTAGCTTTAAGAAGTCTTCGTCTTCCTGCTTTTTCGCCGGATCCTCGTCCTTTAAATCTTGCTCCTTGTAGCCGTCCCCTCTAACCATGATAGTTTCGTCAAGGTGCATACTCTGTGATCGCCATCTGAACGCGGACACGAGCATCACCAGTGCGCGGTGGACGTCGTACTTTCGAGCTCGAAGAAACCGGAGCAGGAGCGCATCAGGATGGTCATGCTTGACCATGTTCCAAAACGCAACCCTGAGTTCCTCAGGTGGCGTCTCTTTCAAAGCCTCAAAAAACTCTTTGGTCTCGCCGTATTTGTCTTCGGCGTCGGAGATCTTCAAACCAAATGTGGAGTTTGCCAGACTATCAGAAGACTCATTGGGACTGTCGCTTTTTCTGCTGAATATGCCGAGCCTCCGTTTAGATTTCTTCCCCTCCGGAGTGCTGGCGTCGGACGGCGAAGAGTTTCCTTCAGTCTGCTGAGGTGTATTCAGTCCGTCATTCTGGACGACTCCGCAGACCTTGAAAAGCGCAGCCCAAAATTCTTGTAGTTTTTCCGTTTCCTCCTTCGTTAGGTTCCCAATATGCCCGGTAGGCCTTTTATCAGCCATTATATGAGATATATCCTGAGGTTGCGGAACGGTTGGTGGGGTTCGATGGTCGCTTGCCGGAGCTGTATACAAGGCACCAAGAGTGAAGCCGGCGCATAAAAGAGCGGCAGTGAGAGAAAGCGTCCAGATGGAGGACGCCTGTACGGCTTGCGTTGGCCGGTGGCTGAATGCCGGATTCGCCGGGTTCGCGCGGGAAGAAAATCGAGCCTGGGAGGGCGGAGTATTCCTCGGCCTGAGGGCTAGCAGCTGCGGCCGAGCCACTCGAATGAGTATCGCAGGGTTCGCGGGTTCAGCAAGTAGACGGTCCAATCTGTTCAGTGAACTGCAGGAAAGCCGGTTGCGCATATGTAGGTAGGTATCTCGTCCCGGTGTGGTCGATGGGGCAAACAATGTCCAACGAGGAGTCCTGACTGCTCGAGGCCAAAAACGAAGACGACAGGAGAGAGTTCAATTCGGAGTTAATGCAGCGGACGAGAGAGAGACAAAGGGGAGAAGAGTCGGCGTTGTTCCTGGGACTGACCAGCGACCGGGAAATCCCCAAGAAGGCGGCGGGGATGGCTTGTCACGTGATGCTTCACTTTGGCTTCGGCGCGACGTCGAGGAGCACGGCGGAGAGCAGACGGGCGGTTGTTATACAGTTGACATGCTGAGATGGCCGGTGTGATGGACCCAGGACGGAGACCACGGTCTACTTCCCGCCCACGACCCTCTTCGCGGCCCACCACTCCGCTGCGATCAAGCTCCAGGACCTCTATACGCGACGGACATGGGTTCCCGGGCAGCGTGGGCGCACACGGCGCATCGAGGCTGGCCATCAGTAGCCTCGAGCCCCAGTTTGCTGAACTGGCAGACTCGATGGCCGACTTGGAGGACAATTTCGTGCATCTCCAGCTGATGCAGGAAAGCTTGGCCCGGTTCAACGAGAGCTTTGCGAGCTTCTTGTACGGGCTCAACATGAACGCGTTCTGTGTAGACTTTCCAGAGGTATGCCGGCTCCTGGGTAGCGGTTGGATATTTCATGCGTATCTGATGACTTTAGTCGCCTATTCCCGAGTCGTTCACACGTCTTAAGGAGAGGGAGAAAACCGTGGACGGTAATCCCAAGGCCCTCCGTCACCGTCACGCCGATTCACATAATTAACTGGATGCCTCAGTAGCCCCCGACGAACAATACGAACCAACCTCTCACGACGGTGAGACAACCTTCATGTATGTTCTGCCAACAGAAAATCCCTGACGCTTTCGGTTGACTCACGTCTATGTAGGACCACTGATACCTCATTTGTCGAGAATCCTCCCAATACTACGAAATCGTCTTTGAGGTACGCAACGCCCGTATCAGCATCTAGAAAAGTTCCAGTCCCCAGTTCCACTCGGGGCGCTAGTACCGGCCGCTATTCTACAAGGGGTACTTCGTCAACCGGTCGGCAACGGGGAACCAAACTCGCACGCGCCAGAGGTCGCGGCGTGCATTGAAGTCAACATACCCTGAGAACCATGCCATACAACAAGTACATGGTCGATTCTACGCGGATACCGCTACAGAGAGAGATACGCGGTTCCCTATTTTATGACCTTGGAATTTCAACCTGTCAAGTCCAAGAGTTGCTCGAACCATCGTTTCTCCCTCATCGAAGTGGATTTCACAGCTTTCATTTGCTCAAACCACTTCAATATGCTAGCGGGAGGTCTCTTCGAATATCGGAGGTAAAAGACCGACACGCTGTGCCGGAGATATTCACGTCAAACGCTAGCAATCAGAGTATTTAGATTGTTGTAGAATGTTCCTGCAAACATGCGTCGAGATTTGAGACTTGTACCAGCTATAAACAGGCCACCTGTGCTTGTTCTGATACGAGACTTGTGCCTCTGATTGAGGTAGCTTATTAGCTATTCGCGCCAAATCACACACGCTTGAAATGAATTCACGAATACATTATGCTATTTATCATACATCCCATGCAATGAAACTGAACTCCACCTAACTTCTTTGTCAACCAACAGTATAGTGTAGGTTTCCTGGGCCCTGCGATATATTAACACTATTACTTGCACAAAGCGTAAGCTTGTAAGGTATAAAAAAGCAGATAGGCATCGGCGCCGAGCACCTCCGCTTCAGTAACAACCGTCACACGGTCGTCGTTGAATTTGAACCATTGCTCACCATGGCGGCAGTAAGCAAGGTAATGGCCTGAGTCAATATCGCCAATATGTACCACGACGCTTAGAAGGTCATACTGGAACTGCGATCTGTTGGGAGACTTTGGTCGTGTTGTGTACGGCATCATGTTGATAGTCAAAGGATAGGATACCTTGGTCTCTACCTTTTCTGACACTGAACGGTTTCGCTCAAACCGCTTCAACTGCATGCATAACACAACCGGTAGCTTTCTGAGCCTTAATTGTTTTGTAACCCCCTTGTTAGAATTGCATTGGCTGCAGCCATACTCGCTGGCCGCTAGCTTTTCAGGAGAGATATAACCCTCTAGGCAACCCTCTAACGTAGGCGAAAGATCGGATTTCTGCTCACCGCCATCAAGAGCGCGTTTCCTCTTCTGAACCTGAAGATCTAAGCTGACATCCATTACCGGATCTTCTGTGAGGGACACTTTGCCACAGTTGCTACAGGTGATGGTGCTTCGCAATTTTCCGAAGAACGCCGCATGAAAGAAGCAACGACATGTCGGTTCGCAGTCGAGGTGCCCAGGGGTGCTTTCATGTAGTTGGTTCACTAAAAATTGGTAAAATTCATGAGCATCTTGTTGATGATAGCCGGCCAAATCCGCAGACTTCTGCCAGGAAGCAAGTAGCAGATTAAGGGCTCCAAAACCCTCATCTTTTTCCTCATTGCTAAACTCCGCGAAAGCATCGGCAAGGGCACATCCAAAGCAGTTCACTCTCTGACAGTCGCTAGTGCCATGATTATTGCCAAGGAAGTAAGCGGTTAAAACGGGCTCGTGGAAAAGGGTTTGAAGGATGACGTTCATATAACATGTTTGGCCAAGGTTGAATAAGCCCCTGACTCCTTCTTTGCCACAGGTTTTTTTGTTCGTGTTCAAAGCTATGTAGCTAGCATATTCGTCGTCCTCCATACTGTCTATCTTTCGTTTCCTTGAGACTAAACCAAGGGGTTAGTTAACAGTCAAGCCTAACTTAGAAGAGTAGCGAAGACTGAAATGTACCAATAGATTCAGTCGAGTTTTTTAACACGCTTTCTAGATCAATGTCATAAATCAGATCATTACAGCCTTGGCAGAAGATATTCTTGTTGCGATAATCGGCAACTAGTTGCAGACGCAGGTCAGCAAAAATAGAAAATTGTCGACAATATCGGTAGGGTAAAACACACAAAATATGTGCCCTGTTTTCGAGCTGTGTTCGCACCGCACAGCCTTTACGCCAACGGTGGAACATTGAAGACATTGGTATTGCGGCTTTAGCGAAAAGGACGTGCTAGAAGCTCGTTTGGCAGGGGCTGCCTGAAGGATCTGAGATGGGCTCCACGGCCCTTGACCATTGAGGTCGGTGTAACTATTTGCGATACTAATGGCGGTGTCTGTGTCCTTCTCAAAAATATTTCTGAGATGCTCTAACAACCCTGATTAGCGATGTATCTCTCGGCGCATTTGTGATGACAGGGTAAGCCTACCACACCCATAGGCAGGCTCATAAATGGGAATAGAACCGGCGTGCACGGTAGACATTATTGAAGATCCCACTGATAGCAGGTATCAAGTAAATAGTCGGTATTCGGGACTATACTTTCCACCTCCACCTTTCTGTCAGCAGAGACGGACTGGGATCGCCACCTCTTGCGTCGATTCCCGTGAATAAAACGTTGTATATAAATATCTGGAGGGTATATTGAAGTAGAAGAAGCTAAATACCGGCCCTCTTCTGTGATACCGGGTGGTTTTGATAAAATGCGGCTTAGAAGTATGAAAGGAAGTGCAACGACTAAGAATGACGGGAGAGACTCTTATTATGACTTCAAGAAGCGGGTATCGAGTTGATTTGAGCAACTGAATTATTATATTTTCGTTTTCTAGCCTCCTTAGCTCATCAAGCCAAAGGAGTACAGAGAAGATCAAAAGATAATCCTGCTGAGGACCCGGGGCTTAAGCATTTGAAGAGAAAGGAGAAGCGGCTCGGAATCACAGAAAAAGGACGTCAGGCTTATGTAAGTCAACTGACGCCAAGACTGCGCTAGAGCGAGGCTTGACGTGATGCGCTAGTCCTAGTTGGGCTTAGCTCTTGCAAACATCGTCTACTACTTATACTATATAAAGTTATCACAATATACGCTCTTCTTTCAAGTCTCGATCGTAGTAGTCATCTATTCTTTATCACATCAAGATCGGAATGGCAAAACCTAGGCCGGCTTGGTACATCAGGTGCCGATAAATTGACAATGAAGCAGCTTAGATCGTTTGTCCTTGGCGGGCATCTCAGAGTATACATTTCAGTAGAAGATTGAGAGCAGACTCTATACGTTACTCAGTTGAAGCGGTCCTTTCATAACTGCATTGATAATAATACAGGATTTCGATAAGTTAAGCCCGTTCCGTATGTAATCGTACACATGATCTAAAGTCTAGGTTAAGTCAAGGACTAGGCCTTTGAGATGGGCCAACGAAGTTTAGCTTTATGCCCCGGTCTCCAGTACCATTCGTTGGTAGAATGCCGTACCGCCCATAGGTTTTTTGATCCACAGACACATAATTAGGTAATCTTCCCAGAAGATTCAGCTTTGTCTCAATCCACCGAAGTATTTTCTCCGATGGAAAGAGAATTCTCAGATAACCGAGACCAACTGGATCAATGGACAGAAATCATTAGCATAAGAAACCATTAAATATAGAGGAGCCATCTTACGTATATAACCAACGGCGATACCGCACATATGGCCGATGAAGCTTGAATTCGGAAGTAAGAAATACGACAAGGCGTTTATAATCAATGGTATAGTCCATGCTGGTATGTCAAACTTTCCTAAGCTACGTATAGTTAGTGATGATGGAAACAATGGGCCAAAGGGTATTGGATTCAAACGTACCTCACATGTGGATGAGTTTGGAATCTTTTTATTATCTCAGAACTAAACAATAGGAAACACCAAACACTACAAGAGAATAGTTAGCAGTGGCGGCGGACGAGCGGGGGGTCGTAAAAGCCTACACACCTTGAACCAAAGATGCCGACCTTAGTTCGTAGAACAAACTTGGCAAGTAGTATATACACACCAGCTGGCAAGGTCGAAAGAGCTAGAATATATTATTAGGTGACCCTTTCAAAAGCAGAATTAGTTAGGAGAAACTGATAGACCTACGGCCAATAAACATGACAAGAGATGTCAAAGTGCCATGTTCAGCTTCGAACCTCTCAAGCAGGGGTGTTAAAGCCAATATGTTCAAAAAAGCGTGGATAAACCCACTATGGACAACAGGGTATGTGTTAATTCGGTACACTGAAATATAACCACGATTAGTAGGAATGGCCTAAGTTGAACATGATCACGAATAGCGTCTGAGGTTTTGTTTAAGCACTGGCACAATCAATCAACTATACTTACTCCCCGTAGGTCCTATTTCATCTGGTAATAATGCGCCCCACTGTACGACATTCCAAACTGACTGAAGACTCAGCATCCAGAAAACAATGACGCATAGAATAGCGAGCCGCGTGAACAAAGGCAGCCTTAGCACGTAGGACCGCAAACGCCAGGGATCAAACCAAGCGGGAGGTAAGGAGGAAAGCATGATGTACGTATGTCAAGTGATCTGAACAGCGGGCAGGCAAAATCCGTGGGGTGTCCAGGATACAGGCGCTGGGTTAGATCTTGACGAACGAAGGCGGGACAGGGCCGTATGAGTGTGGTAGCCAGATGGCTTCCCTGTGTAATGCTGGCAACGTAATAACGCCCCAACTCCTATATTTTCATGGTATATCTATTTGCTCAGTAAGCTGCCGATGGCCAGGTGAGGGGGTATTGTAACTCGGCGAGATAGAGGTTTCTCCCGCGGGTTCACGCAGAAAGAGAAACCACATCGCGCCCCAGAAAAGTTGAACGTATCAAGATTAGATAAGCCAAGATTGGTCATGTGACATGTAGTTTCAGATCTGATAAGATAAACTAAGGTTCCCCACAAGCAATGTTAAACTCAAAGATTGACAACATCGAAAACGCGGAATTTGATTTTATTGCATTTCGGATGTAAATCATATATTATATTGAGTGGTGAGCCTATAGAACTATGGATTTGTGATTAAACAGGCTGGGTATAAGGCTAACAATGTTCGAGGATTAAAAGGAGCCCAATCAGCCTCGGCAATTCATTCCTATCGGAATTGATGACCAGGACCAACCAAGGTATGAAGAGTTAATTTGACCGTTACTCCGAGAACTTGGATTCCTGGCGCATCAAACCAGTGTGCGCTGAGGACTTTGCTGCCCAAGCCTTGATGGATATTAGTATGATTTCCCATGCCATCGCCATCGCGGTCACGCCCATTCCAACTGTGAATACAATCATGGCGTTAACATCGTGATATTCCATCGCTTCCACAATGTCCGTTGTCTAAACAGCTATTAGTGTCTGATCACCTCATCTCCCACAAAATTGATACGAAAATCTTCTTACACTAAGCATAAATATCAGCCCACCCGAGATAAGGCAAAACGAGGCGACAAGCTCCGACGGCGGTCTGGAAGGAAGAATTGAGCTTGGTGGATTAATATAGAGCATGACGTATGTTATTGCTCGCGCCAGTGAGAAGCCAACAAGAAGCATGCCCCATTGTTTGTGCACCATTGTGGAGGTCATACTATGCTGATGGTGGGAGCTCATCATTAATCCTAAAAGTAAGATTACCGTAGCAGGCATCGGATTTAAAGAGGCCCCCTGAGATTTCGGTGGCCTCCAGACGTCAGTGCCCACTATATGCTCCTTTTCCAAGAGAATTGGAGGCGGTCCCAAAGCAGTCAGATTAACCCAGTCGCGCACACGTCGCGATTCAGCAAGCATACCGCACTATTTAAATTGTCAGCCACTCTCATATATGTGGAGAGGCGTGGAAATTTGTTTAGTGCTTGAGGGGACAAACTCACCAGTCCTCCGCCAAAAAACATTATCGTTATGGAGACATGCTCCAGGTCCTGAGATGTCCAAGGTCCCCCCCAGCCACCAAGATGTTCCAAAAAGACATTAGTGGCCCCATAAAGAAAAATGACAAAGGATTCCGTGAACTCAGCCGTTGGAGCTCTGGATTTCCATGCTCCTACAAGGGCCCGCGACGGCTTCATATTCCATGCCCATCCCAAGTCTGCAAAACAACCGACCCATCGGCCCAAGGTCAAAAACCCATACCAGATGAATATTCCTCCTTTGATGAAATGCGCTAGCCCGTTGAATATAGAATGACCTCGCTAATCGGGATCAAGTAAGCAGATGGATAAAGGTATTTTTTTCACGAGCTTGTTGGAGATTTATGGAATGTTTTCACTTACGAAGATTCCTGTGTAAACAACAGCACCAGAAACAAGAGCGAAAAATCCAAGGATAAGGATTGTTCTTTCGATTACAACATATGTCATTGCCAAAACACTCAGGGTCCTCTGGGAAAGAAATTGCGGGAAAGATTCAATCAGACGGCGATGCCAGCTCCTCGGCTTATGTCGCGGGCTGCTTCCAGATATATCCAGATCGTCCCTGACTAGCCTGTCATGTTCAAAAGAGTTGCAGTCGCTGCGAGGGGAATAGCAATTATCGTCACTACCTTGGCCACTGTCTCCTGAACAGCGATGCGGGAACCTCTCATCGTGCGCGAAGAGCTGGGCTCCGCTCAAGTCTGGGCCACCGTCAATGAATGCAAGTCTCTCGTGGCTATTCCGATCCTCAATGCGGTCCTTCGGCGATGAGGCAAGCAGCATGCCCATCACTAATTGGGCCATTGCAACTAGGGTTGCAACCCACCCTATCTTGGTATGCACGTTATTTTCGTACAAGTCTGGGGTTTGATTCCTGTAAACAATGCCGCACAGCAAAGCAGCAGCGTTAGTTATCAAAAACGTGACCTGAGCTGGCATTGCAAGCCGTGACTTAGCGACGCTGAGCATGACGCCTTTCGCCATTGGAAGTTAGTATCAAAATTTTGTCGACGATCTCGCTAGCGGAGGGGAGAGAATGTACCAACTGGGAGAATGGCAACCCAGGCTACTGTCATCAAGATTATGTGGGCGGAAATCGCTGCTGGGTATTTTTGGTATGTGAGATAACTCATGAGATGGGCCGAGTCCGTAGCCGTGATCGCTGTAGCTACAGCTACCGGCACCGCCGTCACGACCGACGTCGACTGGTTGAAACTGGGTTTCTCCATCGGTTTATGGCCACCATCGTGTGGTACTGCATCTACTACCAAAGCAAGTAGTGACAGTAGCACGGCAGTACAGCGAAGAAGCGGATAACGACTTAGCGGCATGGGGGAAATATCTGCGAGAAGGCTAAATCAACCTCCGCGAAACAGAACGGCGCGCCTATCCCTGCGCTCAGGTATATATACAAGGACCGCAGAAGTGAAAATTGTAGCTGGCTCCCGGTTTTATGCTCAAGAATACTATAACAAAAGAGAAAATCTCGGGAGGACAGGACAGGAAGAGCGGCGGCGGGTGACAGGTTGAAGTATAAAATCTATCAGATGGCCAGCGTCAACTACCTAATTAAAAGACAAGGCTATAGATAGAGCTGACAAACACGCATAATAATGTTCGGTCCGGAACCAAAGGAATTTCAGGTATCGGAGTTAGAAAAGGTGTCGACGGTCGTGCTCGCACTTAATAACGACTGAGCTGATACTCACATTCGCACTTGATTCGTGAAAATGACGACAGACAAAGAACTCTAACCATACAGAAAGTTGATGTGCATGATAGGCCGGGCCATGCAGAGCCCTTGTCCGAGCTGTTGTCTAGTCAAATATGGTGACCTCGGGACCCGCGTCCTCTGAAGGAAGACGGAAGATGCCAGTGACTCCGCACGCGGGATGCGTTGATACTCCTTCTTTGGCTCCTCGTATCGTACTGCTTGCTTGGGTTGTGTGAGATTTGGAGTCATCAGCCTAGGTAGTTGACGACGGAGGAGAAGGCCACCGAAAGAAAGAGCAACGACGCCTTCAGAAGTGTCAAGCTGTACTGGATACTCGCGTTCAGCTGAAAGCAGATGGTTGATTCATGATGGACATGGGTCAGAACAGGGGTGGGACCTTGGGACTCTTAAAATACCGATGCTCCGAGATATATCCACTACCACAGTTTCGAGAGCAATGAAAGTTGCTAGAAGTATCCAAAAGTACCACTCCATACCGCCATTGGTGCGGATCAACCTGGAAGCACAGGCTCGAAAATTGGCTTCCTCATCTCAAGCCGGTGTATCCGCCTGCATTAATAATTCATGCCCAAACGCGTGCAACCAACCTCATGCATGGTTACCATACATCACCAGACAGCTGGCTCGGCGTTCTCTTTCTTCTTCATTGAGCTCGCTAAATTCAAGCTCCGGTTTGCCGGACCCGAAATAAAGGCCACTCATTACTCTCGGATGCCTATATACGCTCTTCCCGTCGATCAATCGGACCGCCGTCAGTTCTTCCGATGCAGGACAGTGATTTCGTCCGAACGGGCTATCTCCCTCATTTTTTCACTTTCTTTCGTCCGACTGCTCAGCAAGTACGCATGTTTCGAGCCAGTTGATGGCGTCATGATGTGCATGCTGCCCGGAGTTTACGGCATCCGCGGATAGTGTTCTTTAACATGATTCGAGCTAATGTAGATTTGTGCAACAGCACGCCAGAAAGCAGTAGCCCGATACTGACCCAGACAGATACCAATCATGGGTTATCGGTATGGCTATTGGTCGAGAAGATGTGAAATTGGTGGAATCTATCGCTCCAAGGAACCCGGACTCTGAAGGAAGCCGTTGGTCATTCGCTTCACCCAAAGGAGGACTTGCCTCTAAGTTATTATTGATCCAACCCCGGAGCTACGGCTACCAAAACGCAACATCTGTCTTTGGGCCCCCTCTGGAGATCTTTAACCACTTTATCAATTTACGTGAGAAGATATATCACAGATACGGAAACATTGATATACAAAGCATGAATCATTCCTCTCAGCACTTTTTTCACCTCAGCTTAAGAAAGTACGCACTTGGCTTTGTTTGATCTGCCTTATTTTGGGAATACACTTCCCTAACGTGCCAATAATACTCGTCTTCGGGAGATATGAAGTTCGGGGCTCGAGCATAGCGAGGAAAGTTCATCAAAACAGCGCTTGGCAGCCTTGAAGCTATGGTTACATAAAGGAAGGTAAGATGATTCTTGACCTAATATATGGATTAAAGAACCTGCTAGAGCCTAGATAATTGAGACGCCAAGTCCGAGCACAGAGATTAAAATAAATCGTCTCCACTCTACACAACCTTTCGCCAACCTCTCTCTAATCTTTATTACTTGTAGCTATCTACACATCCGGCATCGACTACAGGCCAGATGTCGAGAAACCAACTCCTACTTTTCGCCAGCTTTCTTGGCCATTGCCACGTTGTATTCGCCCTCGAAGCATCTTCCAGGATGAAATGCATTCAAAATCAGCACTGATATCGAAATTAATACTCCCTCCATTCCAATGAATAGCCCCTCGTTGGATAACAGTGGCCCATTCCACCCTTCAGACAATTCGGCAATGCGATAAATGCTTCGAATATAGATGCAAAAGGTTGATACGGCAAGGGCTATAAGAAAGGATTTGAGATTTGATGATCCTTGAAGGTGAGAGTAACCCGAATTGCGCGCAATGTTTTCCAAGGATTCAATACGGCTTCTGGTGCGGAGGGCAAAATCGGTAGCAAGCCCCATGAAGACAGTCAGTGTCACAACCTGGATCACTAAGCCAGAAATCATGATGTTTTTACCCAGATCAGCCTGGTTTGGGTCGTCTCCTGCGGTGCTGCTAATACCACCTCCGGCGCTTTGAAGGGCCAGACAGAGAATATCGCAAGGGATAAATATCCGCGGGTACCATTTTGGGCGTATACGTGAAGCCTCTGTTCCAAAGAAAGTGACGATCCGGGACAGAGTGAAGTATATTGCGGCCGCAAGAAACGCAGGAGCGAGAGTGAGGCAACATATTTGCATCATGAATGGAGTCTATCATATTGAAGTTAGCATTAGCTTTTATCTCAAGTCCGCTGTTAGAGGTGAACCCCTATGGCAAACTCTCAGCCGGAATTTTCGAAGACCAACCTGCTTCCATGGGTTATTCCACATTAGGATTCTTCCTACATACCCAATAATTTCACCTATGGTCCCAAGCACCATTGCAATGGTGAAGCTAACATATCTTCTCGAGGTGAATCCTTGAATAACGAAAACAGCAAAGGATACGAAGAACAGGACAGCAAAGGTCACATTGGCGGGTAAAGACGGTCGGTATCTGAACCATGAAATAGCAATTTCACAAGTTTCAAAAGTGCACAGCTCTCTGTCAAATCTCCCGCTTTGGGTGGTGGAGGCGCCGGTTGCTGCCATCACAACATATATCTCAGGAAAGAAGAATCGAGAAACAAAGAGGGATTGTCTTGTCTTGAGGAGTTCTTGCTCGTCGAGATGGATGGACATAAGACAGAAAACGATGTCTTTCAGGTTACTCCTCACTATATATATACCACTTCTACTGTGACAAATTGTCATCCTTCACCTATTCTACGGAACGATCTGCTAGGCAGAATCCATGCTAGTGATCAGACGCAATCTGGAGCTGTTCAGACCGGACAATGTAGTCGTCAGCACACAGTGGACCAGGCGTGCGGTCCATCACTAGCCAAGGGTCTGATGTTGAATGGCACAGTTCAGAATAATACTGTGCCTGCATCGTTGATTCTAGCCCCTGAAAATCTTCATGGTATATCTGGCGGGAAACGTAAGCTGACTCGCGGCTTCGCTCTCGCGGAGCTGCATCTTGCATGTTTATCATTGACAGAGCTGGAAGACAGGGGCACAAAATTACCAATAGCGAAAGTGCCAACAAACCGTATCCTCGTATATGAGGCAACCACATAAAATATACCACTTTGATACGATTTTTCTAAACATGATCCCACTATACTAGGGTTGTTGTTTCGTCAGCATCTCTGGGCTCAGATTACGCTTCAATATTCTAAACCGTCATCTCATTGAGATTGCTCGACTCTGTCAACCACAATTACCTCAATAAAAGCTGCGGGTTCTACAATTCGATAGCAATGGTTGTGTGTGGCATATGTTTGGGAGTAAAGGTAACCATGCTGATCTAGTTCGTAACCCTTTTTCTAGCGGAATAACACTTGTCGTATTCTATAAACAAACATATCCATAGCCATCAGAATTAGTCAGTTGGCCTACAATATTGCGAGGCTGCATTTGACATTTTTGCAACACACCCCAACATATTTAGCACCAAGAGAGCAGGGTTTTTCGATATAGAATGGCTTCTGCTGATTTGTTAGCATGGAGGTAAGTTTAGATAGAAGACATTACGGCAGAAAAACAACTCGCATCATCGCAGAGATATACAGCCATGTCCCAGGAACAGCTAGCTCGTATACATAGAGATATCAAGGGTAATATTCAAAGAAAGATGTCATATGCTGCTCCTGGGATGTCAAGAGTAGGGCTTCCAGGAAGGGCGGTATTGTTGAAACAGGTAATAAAGCGTTTGGAGAGTAATAGGGGTTTACAAACAAAATCTGCTGGCTAATCTGTTGGATTGTGCCTTCAAGAGTCACATCCTCACCTGGTGTGATAGGGCCCTTGTATTCCATCCCATCATATTGACAGCAAAAGCTCCTCGCACTAGTTCACTCGAACCCTCAGATGTGTCAACGGTAGAAGGTTGAAAGAGATATTTAAAGGGGTATATATGGATCTTTGTTTAGATTTCCTTGGGCGCTCCTAATTTTTTATTGGCCGATTTCACTCCTAGCATAGATCACAGCTGGAACGTATGCTTTTGAATAACTATATACTCCAAATTGAAGAAGTCGAAGTCGAAGTCGAAGTCAGCCTGGGGAAAAGCACCAGTCACGTGTGGGCATTTATCAGACTCGAACGCTTTTGATAAGGAGCAACAGAACTCGCTGCAGCCTGTCTGCTTCTCCGTGACTGCGCGTATGGACCTCATTGCGCGTCATCCATGAACGGCTAGTCCCTCATGGCATTGATTTGTAAGTGCAGCCTGCTATCTGCGCTTCTGACTAGCCCAATGGTTAAACAATCGTGATGGTTGACAGCAACTTTGGTCGCGAAACTCCGGCACGACCCGCGACCGCTCTACAAGCTCCCTCCCTATATTTCAGGCCTCCTTATCTTTGTCGGGGTGATATGGCTTTTCCTCCTTCCTCTCAACGAATACTCTCGAGAGACATACATCTCGGAAAACGCCTTGCTTCCTGGTCAAGTCCACACATATTTCGCCGGCAGCGAGCAGAATATATTCCGCGCATATAGGCAGGAACTCGATAGTATCAAAGATGTTGACTACAAATTGTACGCTCAACCCTGATCATTGGGAACTGTGAAGGAAACAGGCCTTCTTAGATTGAGGAGCATGGCTAATCGCACTGGATTCGCAATGCTAGGGTATCTGAAAAGTTACAGTCTATATTTCGAGAGTCAGGGTTGAAAGTTGCGACACAAAATTACGAATATCATTCTGCTGGAAACTTATACGCGGGACAAAATGTTTACAGTGTGATACATGCGCCTCGGGGTGATGGAACTGAGGCAATTGTCATCGTAGCTGCCTGGAAAACGGTTGATGGAGAGCTTAATCTTCACGGGGTAGCTTTAGCATTGACATTGGCTAGATATTTTAAACGTTTGTGCCACCTATATCCATATGTCATCTCTAGGCGGGAATTTGCTAATTGGAGTTGGTTCGCACAGGTTGGTCTTTATGGTCAAAAGATATCATTTTCTTGATCACTCCAGATAGCAAATCGGGAGCTCAAGCCTGGGTTGACGCTTATCATGATATGCATCCGCCCACTGTTCAATCGCTACCACTCAAAAGCGGTGCCATTCAGGGTGCCATTGCGTTCGAGCATCCCCAAAACCACAGATTTGAATCTCTGCACATCCTTTACGACGGTGTTAATGGACAACTACCGAATCTTGATCTCTTCAATACCGCCATTGCAATTGCCCGTGGCCAGATGGGTATCCCTGTCGACTTGCAGGGGGTATGGGACCACGACAACAGTTATTTGAAGCGCCTTCAAACTATGCTGAAGGGAATGATCCATCAGGGTCTCGGTCACGCTGCTGGAGTTCATAGCAGCTTTATTCCCTATCATATTGATGCTATCACGTTCCAGACCATAGGCCATGGGTGGGAGGATGAGATGGCACTAGGGAGAACCATAGAGGGACTGGTCCGGAGCATCAATAACCTCCTTGAGCACTTCCACCAGAGCTTTTTCTTCTATTTGCTTATGCATTCCAAACGCTTCGTTAGCATTGGGACTTATCTCCCTAGCGCAATGTTAATTGCCGGAAATTTTACCCTCATGGCAATTGGTCTATGGCTCAAGAGTGGACAAAGGACTATAGATACAACCTCAAAGTCGCCCTCAACCTATCTTACTGACAAATCAGCGGGAGATAAACAAAGACTAACCACCAGCACCAAAGCTATAGAAGGCAGCAATAGCGCCGTAGAGCGGCATTTATCGCTTCCGCTCACCCTGGTATTTGGCCTACACTTACTTGGAGCAGTTCCGTTATATGCTTTTAATAGTCTTCCCCAGAAGGTATGTGTAATATCCGCAGCGAAATATGAATTTTGTCATCTATACCACAGACCTAATATTGTCTAATAGTTGCTATCTTCTGCCGCATATTTTTTTGCTGCCGCAAATATCGCTATTCCCCTCGTTATTGCAGTACTCGTGACCCGCTTCCTGAAGCCGACCAGCCAACAGCTCATACTGACTAAATCATTCTCCCTTGTACTGCTAGGCTTATTTTTCTCAGCTCTTGCAACACTCAACTTCTCCTTGTCTTTTCTACTCGGCCTTACGTGCACTCCCCTCACCTTCATTAGCTACATGGGGCCATCTATCCCTTCTCGAAGATCTGAGGCTTCGAAAGATGCTAAAGTAAAGCACACGAAGATCAAAGAGAAAACCAACGCAGACTTCTCCAACCCTCTGCTCCAAACCTTAATCGGCATGTTGGTCCTGAATATCATATCTCCAACTGCCCTACTTCTAGGAATATGTTACTTCCAGAGAATTCCTGTGGAAGTAGTTTTATCTGAAGCGGCCTTCGGATGGAACGTATGGGGAATGTGGACTCAGGTCGCTGTTTGGTGCATTTGGTGGCCGGCATGGCTTGTGGGAAGCGTACTGAATTTTTCTTCTATTTTAATATCGCCTACGCAATAGAATGCATGCTACCACGACCATTCGGCGATTTTGCAAAGACTCTCAAACACAAACCTGCCTGCAAGCCATCGAGCAGAAGGAGTAAAACTTAGTGCCGGTTCATTGGAACTATCTGTATTAAGCAGTACTTTCCGTCTTCTAGCTTACCTTCATCATCCATAGCTTGAAGCAGCATTACGGTGATTAACAATTGCTCAATATTCAGTCTTCTAGTTGACTGATGGAAGATGCTGCAGGAGCCTTTCTACTCTGGGTAAATAAAAGCTTTAGGAGTAGCAAACGACATTGTCAAACCGGGTCAGGAAATGTGATAAGATTATTCGACCTACAATTCAGCTAAAAAAAGGTGATCAAAAGGACACAGCTGAATGAAGGTCATTGTTTATGCGGCCCAGACGTCCTTCCCTACACTTTCAATCCAGTGACCAAGCTGATTGACTCCGGCATCCCATTCGCGTAGCCTCGTCCGCATCCCATCGATCTGGGTCATGTCCAGGACCTTTGGCTGTACCCAGTGAACATGTGCTATCTGCGCAACTTGGTCGATGGTCCCTTTCAAAAGACCGAGGCTGAGCGCCTTCATTATTAAGTGTTCGATCTCGTTCGGTTGAACCTTGGTTTCCTCCGAGATGGTCGCAAAAGTCATACTTCGGCTGTGCGGAGGTCGTCGGAAGACCATCTCGGTGAGCGCTGCTAAGGAAATTTTTTGATATAAGAACACCTTATGTTGCTGGAGCAACTGATTTTTATCCATATTCACAGCTAGAACATCGTATGCGCTCAGATCACCCCGGTTGAAGGCCATGAGCAGGTCGCGAAGCCAAGAATGCGGGGTTCCCTTAAGCTCATCAAGCACGGGGTGGAGAAGTAGTTCACCAAAGTTGTAGATAGTATCGGATACCAAGGCTGCAACGCTGAGGTCATATGCTCTGGCAACTCGGTCTTCCGGAGTCAAAGATTCCAACTCGATGCACGCCAAGTAGAGAAGGGCGTTTTTGTAGTACGAAGCGAATTCAAGTTTAGCCTATGAAATATCTCGAGCGTTAGCATGGTATTACTATAGTTAAGACTTCTCACAGATTGATATTATCACGTACATGGTAATAGTCTGCATTGACTTTGTAAAAGGCTGCATGTACGATGTTTTCCACTGAGTCGAACATGTCTAACACCACTTGCGACTCATCGAGGTCTTTTCGGGCCCCTTCAAAGTCCTTCAGCCGTAGCTTGACACTAGCCACATCCGCAATGGCATAGACATGAGCATCCTGCGATCCAGGCTTATCAACTTTCTTGGCTAAAGAAACTAGGAAGGAAAGTCTGTCTTGGTCGCCTGGCCCTCAGAAATCATGGTTAGCAAGGGAGCCGATCCTGAAGAGAGCGAGAGGAAGAACTGCACAAACCGCTGCATTGTGTTGATGCCATCCGCCCCAATGTGACGAACTTCAGTTGGTTTATCTTATCTGCGAAGGTGAGAATGAAGTTTTTGAAAAAGGACAGCCTCTGGGACGCGCTCTCCGGCAGACAGAAGTATTCCATCAGCGCATTTGTGAGTTGATGCCATAGCTTCCGCTCCCAGAAATCTTCGATCTGTAAGAGAAGTGACTGAGACTCCTCGGGGGCCTCTTCTCGTTTGTCAGCGAGGAAGTCCGGGATCTTGTCGACCTGCATTTTGTTTGAAGCCAGCTGGAGGTAAGTCCACGTCAACACGGTTGGAAAACGGCAAAGCAGCGAGCGCTAGTCAACCCGAAGGCGAAATTCAAGGTGTCTGCAGCGATAGAAGGGCGACTCTGTCCCTGATATCTCCGCTGAAAGAGCTGGGATGGCGGAGGGAATGCTGCAGGCGTCAACTTGCTCGTCGACGATGTCAAAGGCCGGAGTAGCTCGAATGGTCGCTGCGCCCAACCGTACCGGGAAGCTCAGCTGAGTCAGCTGGAAGCCGCTGATTAGGTAATCCAGTATCAGACTTCCCGCCTCAAGATTGAAAGTCGCCGAGAGCAGCCAGGAACAAGGGGTAAAACAAACCAGGAACCAGTGGTTGGTCGAACTTCTAGTTATCTACTCACGAGTTGCTGGTGGCAGCCTTGAGTAAGCCTGCTCTGCGTCGATCTCGTCTCCGAGTGGCCCTAATGTTACCGATGGCCTCGAGAATGTGTCCGAAGAATATGTGTCCGAGCCTTTTGCAATCCCACACTGGAGAGTAGTAGAAGGAGAGCTGACGACTGGTGACTCACTCTTGTTAGTCTTAACAGAAGTACCCGAATGTTTGTAGAGTACTGAACACTATAAATATCGTCTCTGCTCCCACTGGACTTAGTTATCATTACTTTCATCATCAATCATCATTCCAACACACATATCTACTCTCCCGGAAAGCTTTGGAGTACCCTACTATACACTACTGCTATCACACAATGTCGAACGTAACTGGTCAAAATGAAGCACATTTCGAGTAAGGGTTCTATAAGTCTTATTTGAGGCGGAGGTTCCTTTGAAGTTGAAGACGAACACGCACTGACCGTATTTCAGCACCGCCGCTCATACCTATGAAAACAAGTTTGCAGTAGCTCTTCGAGCCATTGGCGAAGAAATAGGCTACCGTTACAAGTGGATTTGTCCCCGGTGGGATGACGCTTCGACCGATGTCAAAAATTTCAGAATGCTGGACTATGCGTGCGGCACGGGATTCATGACTCGGGTATAACCAAATGAAGCACTAAAGCATGCCAGAAGGATAGGAGCTTGCTAATTTTATCATTTCTTATTGCATAGACGCTGCTTCCCTATGTGACCGAGGTCATAGGAATTGATATATCCCAAAACATGGTCGCGGAGTACAACAAGAATATTGCAGCCGCCGGTTACCCGACAGAGAAGATGTTTGCCGAAAAAGGGAACCTATTATCAGAAGCTCCCGATAAAGGCTTTTCCGGCCCAGAGTACTTCAACTTTGATCTCGTCATTGTTGGTTTTGCCCTTCACCACTTCCCCGAACCTGACTTTGCGTTGAAGAGGTTAGCAGATAGACTCGCGCCTGGTGGAATCTTGGTGGTGTTGGATTTTGTGGAGCACACCCTTGAGGTTGGAAGTGGTGTCACAGCGTCTGGATTTGGCCCAGGCATGAAGCAGAAGTTTGAAGAGGCCGGAGTGGGTGGCGGGTTCGACTATCTTATTCCTGAGAAAGGAGTCATGCATGGAACCCCTCCCAAGGAACTGCGATACTTCATGGCACGTGGTGAACGTACATAAACGGGCTCTCACTGATGTTTTACAGTCTCCCATTGACCACCTGTATGGTGCAAATCATTTCATCTCGTTTCATTTTGTCTCCACTCAGTATATTAAATCAAATTGAACATCCCTTCATCTGCTGGGCTCAAAGTCACTTCATGTATAGGGCGCAGTAAACACCACTACAGCATTAACAAACACCAACAGGGATTAGACCCCCTTCTTGATTAAATCAGCACACTTTTCGCCAATTCCATAAGCTGGCATTTGATTGTGGCCGCTGTGGAGTATGGGCATGACACTGCAATCGGCAACCCTCAGACCAGAGACGCCTCGCACTCGGAGTTTCTCGTCAAGAACAGCTTTTGGGTCCTCGGGTCTACCCATCGCACACGTCCCAGCGGGATGATAGCCTGCGTCAATACAGTGAGCTCACCATATGCATAGAATTCCATAGATACGAGGATCACTTACAGGTTGTGGCGTGTTCTTTGACGTAAGGAATCCATTCTTCCCTGGTTTTGAAGGTATGATGTTTCTGCTCTGGTGGCCAAGAACCCTTAACAATGCCTTTGGTTGAGGGCTCTTCTGTAAGGATTTCGTTAGAGAATCTACAGGCCTCAGTGAGGACCAGTAAATCTAGTGGGTCATCAAGGTAATTGCAATCCACCTCTGGTAGCTCTAGAGGGTCTGCAGACCTCAATGCTACGTAACCACGAGACCGCGGTCCAAAGAGCTCAACAATCATAGAAAAGGCGTGTTTGTCGGTCGGATATTGGTCATAGTGCTTTGGGCCACCATAGCACTCCGTATTGAAAAATTCAAAGTTAGGCTGTCGTGGTGTGAGCCCCATGGGATCCCTTCCCTTTTCACAGAGGGCATTGGTCCAGACGGGTTCGTTCGCCAGGAGAGCATCAGCACGGGTATAAGCAACCGCACCAAACGGAAATGTAGACAAAACGCCAGATTTCTCTTCCTTCCACTGAGCATATGACTTCGCGAAAGCACCGTCATGGTAGATAAGATGGTCAGTCGTCAGGCCTTCCTCGGTCTCGTAGAACATAGAAACAATCTATATTAATAATTAGTAAAGGCTCGAAATACGGTAAATTATAGCGTGAGATGAAAATGGTCCGTATATGATGTCAAATGTTATGTTTCCCTTGAGTGTTGGTCTTGTGCATAGATAAAGTGTCACTTACAATATGGTCCATCAAGTTCTTTCCGACCCCTGGAAGCTCGACTTTACAGTCGATATTGTGTTTTTTCAATTCCTCTTTTGGGCCAATCCCAGATCTGAGGAGAATGGCGGGACTACAGTAGGCGCCGCCACTAACAATGACTTCACGCGCTGCGTGGTACGTGTGAGTGATTTTATCAGTGGTTGAGATTGCAATAACGCCTTTTGCGACAAATCCACCTGCGTGGGGTTCAATAATGACCTTATCGACCAAGGTATTGCAAATAACAGTAATGTTATCTTTAATGTTGTCCTTCGTGATGTAATCTGCGGCTATCGATCTGAAACCCTGATGCACGGATCTTACCGCATGACCGCAGCCCTGGGGGGTATCGCCGGTTGAGAACATATCTGCATCGTATGGCAAACCTTTTGAGATGAACGCATCCATGATCAGTTTGGAGATTGGGGCAAGCTCATGGGGCTCAGTATGAAGTGGTCCCGAGTAGCCATGGGCGGCCTCCGCGCTTTCAAACCATGGTTTTGGATGGAAGGTTTCCGCCTTGTACCATCCATAGATCATCATCAGCTCTCTTATTCACTTCCATAAAGGCATTGAGCAATCCTGCCTTCTCTTCACGCAAAAGTCACGGATCTTGGGGTGGGCACACCTTTGACATGTATTGAAAGAACTCCTCTCCGCTCCAACCTTCAAGGCCCCAATCGTCGAAATCCTGCTTACAGCCGCGGATGCATAGAGTAGCATTACATCCACTGCAGCCTCCGAGGAATTTGCCCCTGCTTAACTTCACTTGTCTGCCATTTGCACCAGGCATAGGGTTGGAGAGTATATTCCAGTCTGTCTCAGCGTCAAAGTTGCCAGACCAGCTATAAACCTTCTAGTCAGTACGTTGACGGAGATGTATTGGGAGAGCGTTCAACGCACCCTCCCACCATGTGGACACTATCCAGGTCCTGACTGTCTTGCCCTGCTTCCAAAAGTAAGACCTTGACATTCGGATCTTCGGCGAGGCGCCCGGCGATTACGCAGCCTGAGGTGCCTCCTCTAAACAGCCATCAGTAATGTTTCTTAGGGAATGTTCGTAGAGCTTGCTTACCCGCAGATGATGTAGTCGTACGACAAGTCTTTCGTTGTTGACTCCATTGTATGCAATACACGGAGTATTCGGAATTTTCTAAAACAACGACACCTCGCAGCCTACGTTTTTGCTATGATTGAGATCGATATGGATAACCGTGAGTGCCGGCAGGAGCTGGAACTTCACCCCGCATTGAAGACTTGCATGGAATCTCTCTAAATCATTTTAAATGGTTAGGGGACAAGGTTAGTTGATTGGCCTGTGACGCGGCAGCTCTCGCTCACATTCCCTCAACGCACTGGGTATGGCCCCGTATAACCTACCTAAACAGTTACGTGAACTGACAATGGGAGATCTTCATGTCCCGCCCTTTTCCGAGATCCGGAATTCCGGAATGATCCCGATATCCCATCTTGTCGTGCTTGTCGCAGTATATTACTGTACAGCGAATCGTAACAAAGGCCTCTCCCCTGCAAAGGTCCGTTCATCGAAAGAAGCAAGGTGACTCCAAGTTACCGAGCTCCTCCTTTTATGGATGGGATGATCAGCGACAGCGAGACTTTTTGTGAGCTGCTTGACTTGTCATCTTTTCCCAGATCTGCATTTTAGTTTGTTGAGGATATTCCCTGCTTGTATTACAACACACAAACGGGAGTGCGCGTTGGTATCGCCGTGTGTGGCGGGGAATGAAGCGGTAACCTATCTCGCGGGATATGCCGTGCCGTGCCACATAGTTAACTTACTTATGCACAGAGCAGCGACTTCATGCCCGAGGATATTCTGGCAGGATAAATATAAATAATTCGCCGGTTGTTGAATCCGCATCCGCAGCAGTAATTCAAGTCGATGAAGTCCGGAAACTCGTTCCCGCTCCTGATTTGCTGTTTAGTATCGCGACAAGGAGCGAGACGCAGTCTTTCGTGCATGACCATTCGATCAGCAAGTCTAGGTCGTGATTGACACGAGCCTTGCCAGTCAAGATCTATTCCTTACCGAGCTCATGCCCACAACGACCAAAGTGTCTTCCCGCTCGGGATGGAAATCCGCCGCTAGAAAGGTAGTGAGGATTTAATCTGGGCTGCCGCTGTGGGTTCCAGTGAAGCTATTTTGACCAAGGTTCATGAAGTCCGGAGTATAAAGAAACAGAAAAAGCCCCTTAGCACATGCAATGGCGTGTGCATTATTGCTTTTCCTGTGTACCCAAGGAAAGGCGATCGATCGAGGCGCGGCAGGATGGATACCTATCTTTCATCTCATAAAGGAGGTGACTTTCTTCTCCGCGAGCATCCTGGCTTTCGTTGCCTTATAATACTTGAGACCAGGAGCAGGATGTGTCACCGGCCTTGGGCCGTCGGTCTCCTCTAAATAGACATGACGGGTCCCAACAAGCTGCTTATTGGTTCATCAGTTCGCTGTCTGACTCGCGAGGGGCAAGATGTGGGATTCCAAATCGACGCCCTTTAAACACGAGGCGTGGGCGGAGTATGGAATTGGGGTTGCTGTGATCTTGCTGCGGATAGCCGCTCGTCTGAAGATTGTGCGCTGGAACTGGCATGGAGATGACTATTTTATCATTCTGGTACTGTTTTTATGGTCGGTGAGTGCACCCGCTCCACCCGTGGGCATAGTCAGGCAGTTATTGGATCAGGCTGTCTGCGCTGCTCCAGCTCTGCATATTATCAGTAGTGACCAGAGGACCGATTCTAACAGGTGATATAGGGGGAGCTTGCTATGCTGGAGCTGATAGGTACACATAGAGACCTAGATTCCCCAAGTGGAATTGACGTACTGATCATGTCAATCACTGTATAGGACGAAATGGCACAAATATCGGCTTGTCTGCAGCTCAGCGAGGAGCTCTAACGCCTGTGGAGATTGAAGCACTCGAATTTGGCACCAAGTGCAATATTGCGGGCTGGATTATGTACACGAGTCTGATATGGTCCCTGAAGGCTTGCATGCTCTTCTTCTTTGCTAGATTGACGTACGTTGCCAGCTACTAGCATTTATCACCCAAAATCCTGCGGACTCTTCATATATGGACTCTTCATCTGACTTCAATGCAACAGAATTGGCCTATACATGGAGAGAATGGTGAAGATTGCCGCCGTTGTTTGCGCGTGCGCGTATTGCATCAGCATGGTCACTATTCTCACTCATTGTCGACCTATCGAGAAAAACTGGCAGGTCACGCCGGACCCAGGAGGTGAGCCTCTCATGATAGGACACGACTTTCTTGAGGAGCTATAAGCCTGACTTGTAAGATATAGATCTTTGTACATTGGGTGTTCCAAACTACATTGCGATCACCCTGACAAATTTACTGTTAGTCCTTGAGGGATAGCTGCTCATCCTCGTACCTAAGGCTAATCAATGATCCTCATAGCACCGACGGACTTCTCCTTTCCATCCCCTTACCGCTCTTGGCCAGAGTTAGGATACCACTGGCACGGTAAGGACAAAATTCATCCCAGGCCCCTGAAAAGTTCGATGAGGCTAACTCTGCCGCTCACAGAAAACTCGTCATTGGCGTACTCCTCTGCGGCGGGGTGTTTATTATGATCGCAACTCTCCTTCGTTGCATTTTATCGTTACAAGCGATCCATGGTGTGAATGTTAGCATAATATGGGCTGTTCGAGAAAGTGTATGTTTTCCAGCGGGTCTCATCAGTCCTTCTTTCACTCAGTTCGTTGCTAAGTTAACGACCCATATGCCTATAGTTTGTTGCCATTCTTGCGGTAAATGCACCGTGCATAAAACCGATATTCAGTCCTAGGGCCTGGGCAACCACCAGCGGTCATTCCACTCCAAACAAACCCTCGTCGAACACTGCAAGTGGCTATCAGCTCAGTAAGATCTCAAGAAGCAACTTTGACCAGCTCTCCATTCATAGATTTGATGAGGACCGTGGCAGCGAAGAATTCGGCTTCCCCTTCAATCAATCTAGGCTTGGTCTTGCTAGTCATGCCTCGGGTGACACCCCCAGGACCAGTTCCATCCGAGAAATCCAATCACCGAAAGATCAAAACGTGGCCACGACATATGACATCGCCGCTCCTGAAAACGTTGAGAGATGTCACCGGGAAGACCCTTGACTCGACTTGGTAATGAAGTATACTTTTCTCTTCTCGCACTATATGCACGGTGTTGTCTGTTGGCGGTAGACTTTTTTGATATACCCGAAGAATTGCTTTCTAGCCTTTTTGCCCGTCAAATTCTGCTTTTGTACATGCTGTATCATGACTTCACGTGTCGCGGACACAATCCCATCCTGTTCCAGAGCCTTCACCCGTAGAGTCTGTCGTCCTTCCACCCGTTTACACGGAGAGAAGATGTAATTCGCGCGCGTGATTGGCCGGGAACGGCGGCGTTAAAGCGGCGGCAGCTTCCGCACCGAAAGCGGCTTAGCGCGGCGGCCTGCGACTTCACCAAGTCGGTCGCTTTCGACGAGACGGACAAGACACAAACCACCGAGAACAAGCCTCCAGCCGGCCCCAGCTTGTCGTCTGTCGTCGGTGGTGTGAACTGTCCTGCTCCTCACGGGCGTTAATGGTCCATTGACCGCGTCGCCATGCAGAAGTGCCGCGCCGTGCAGAGCGCCTTGAGCTCCAAGGCCGTCGTCCCACTATCAATTCCCGTCCGGGCTCCCTCTCACATCCAGCGCAGAAATATACAGGATGTCTTCATCACTCGAACCGGAACTCCAATCATAAAGGTGCAGGGTGGACGGTACGTTCTTGACTTTGGCGCGGCGACAGCGAGGACATTGGAAAGTCAGGTTGCTAACGCCGATTGTTGTTAACAGATCGTCTCTCGGAGGTAAACTCGTCAACCAGTGCGCTCAATTGGCTGTAAAAAGGCTCTAAACGACTTCTTCTATCCAGGGCACACTGCCACCGTCTTTGGTGCAACCGGTTTCTTGGGTCGTTACATCGTCAACAGACTTGGTACGGGAATTCCAATCGACGCCCACATATCTTCTCGCTGGGAGCACGGTTGGACTAATGTGGTCTATAGCGCGCCAGGGATGTACTGTCATCGTGCCATATAGGGAGGAGATGACAAAACGTCACCTGAAGGTGACCGGTGATCTGGGAAGGGTCATCTTCATGGTTTGTCGTCTTCAACACCTGTTTTGCTTCACAGGCTACATATCATACTAAAACCCCATCCGTTGCAGGAGTATGACCTTCGCAACACACAGTCGATTGAGGAGAGTGTGCGCCATTCCGATATTGTTTATAACTTAATCGGCCGGAACTATCCCACCAAGTAAGCTCTATGTCTGCGGAACCATCGAAGTTTCGTGCGTTAACTCTTCCAGGAATTTCTCCTACGCCGACATCCATATCGAAGGTACGGAGCGAATTGTCGAGTCCGTTGCGAAGTATGACGTTGACCGATATGTACACGTCTCCTCTTATAACGCTAGCCTTGATTCCCCCTCGGAATTCTTCAGAACCAAGGCTCAGGGCGAAAACGTTGCCAGGTCTATCTTCCCAGAGACCACAATCGTGAGACCAGCCCCGATGTTCGGGTTCGAAGATAGACTTTTACATAAACTTGCCGGTTCAACGAACATCTTCACATCGAATCACATGAATGAAAGATATTGGCCAGTTCATGTAAGATTACTTCCCAAATATCAAGGGATTTAGGTTCATTCTAATTACTTCTAGGCCATTGATGTCGGTCGGGCTCTCGAACTAATGCTCTTGGAGGAATGGACCACCGCTCAGACCTTCGAACTTTACGGCCCCAAGAACTACTCGACTAAGGAAATCTCCGAGCTTGTTGACCGTGAGATCATCAAGAAGCGCCGCCATATTAACATTCCAAAGGCTCTCCTGAAGCCTACCGCCTACTGGATGAACAGACTGCTTTGGTGGCCAGTCGGATCCGCGGACGAAGTCGAAAGGGAGTTCATCGACCAGCACATTGATCCTTCCGCGAAGACATTCAAGGACCTGGGAATTGAGCCGACAGATCTCAGCACTCTTACCTTTCACTACCTGGTACGAAATCTCATCTCATCACACCTCACAATTGGCCCATTCAATGCTAACACGCAATTGCAGCTCGGATATAGAAGCTCCCAGTATGCGGACCTGCCGCCGGCCACCGAGCGTGAACTCAGGGAGGAGAAGAAGTACGTCCACGTCCTGGACACTCAATAAACGAGTATCATACTACAGTTTTCCTTGCTTTTTAGATTTTGTATTTATGTACACACAGTGCCGGCCTTGACGCCATCGAGTATTCTTCTTTTATGTTACTCCCGACCAGACTTCAAAACTCATACTAAGTTAGCACTGCGTAGCCCTTGCCCTGTCGTTTTCACGTGATCCAGCGTAATCTCTTATCTTATCATCCGAGCTTTATACTTGCTCTCCAGCTCGACGCAGAAGGGCAAAAGGGATGTTTTAAAGAGATGATACGAGACTCTTGATGTCACGATGTCTCCGTCCTCCCAGGAGAACACTCCTATCTACTTCCTCAAAACCAAGTCTACCCCCAATGATGGCTATCTCGAACAGTTCTCGCCTTCAAACGGTTACAACCCCCGCTTCATCCCCGTGTTCGAACATAAATTCAATCGCAATAATTTACAGAGAGTAAGAGACTTGGTCCTCTCAGGGGAATTAGTCAAACGGTATGGCGGGATTATATTCACAAGCCAGAGAGCAGTTGAGGGTTTTTCAAGGATGATTCAGGATGAGGTAGGGAGTACGTCGTTTCACTCCCAGTTAACAACGATAATCAACCACGACAAAGAATGAGACTAATCGTGGCGATATTCCAATTAGAAACGCACACCATAGATCTCTCTCGCTCTTTGTCGCTTTACTCCGTCGGCCCGGCAACCCATAGGTCTCTCAAGTCGTTATGTGACTCCCATTTTCCTCATGCGCAGGTAGTAGGAGAAGATGCCGGCACTGGCGAAAAGCTTGCAGGCCTTATACTCTCGCATTATAACAGTTTAACGTCGCAAAACCTAAAGGAGATTCCATTGCAACGGACGAAGCAAGACGATAAACTACCGCTCTTGTTTTTGGTTGGAGAACAGCACCGTGACATTATACCGAAAACGCTCATGGCTCCTTCACTTAGTGAGGATCAGAGGATTGAAGTCGAGAAATTGGTCGTCTACGAGACAGTCGTCATGGAATCATTCGAGCGAGATTTCGCGGCTGTTCTAGAGGAAGAGGAGCGACAGCTAGCCCCTGGGTCTCAGGAAGATGGAGACAATGACCTCAAACCTCCTAAATGCTATAAACCCTTGGTATGGGTTGTGGTATTTTCTCCGTCTGGCTGTGGAGTAATGCTGCGGCATCTAGGTCTCCTTGGAGACCACGAACAAGGGTCACAAAATTTGTGCTCAAGCCCGGACGGAGAATATCCACTAGCTAAGAGAAAAATGTCGAACAAGTGGGCGAATTTTGACTGCCGAATTGCAACTATTGGCCCTACGACGAGAGATCATCTAATATCCAATTTCGGTGTTCAGCCAGACGTTTGTGCTGAGGTTCCTTCTCCCAAGGGGCTGGCCGAAAGTATTCAGCCGGTTATAGTCGAGTGGAAAAAAGCTCACCAAGATATCTAAATTATGTCTTCTGTACGTGCTAGCTCGAGATTTGTGCCTGAATATCTTGTATGATAGATAAAGTAGATGGGGAAGAGATGAATTCACCAAGGATACATCAACTCCCATCCACTTAAGTACGAAGAGCAGTTTCAACATACATCCATGAATGGAACATGAAAAATAAGAATTCCATGCTATCTAAGCGATAGGCGATCAAAGCAGACCGTAGAGAAATATTGACATTGATTCCGGACTGTAGTAGTAAGAAGGGAGGTAACTATAGAAAGACAAGAGGGGAGTCCCAGACCCAGCCATTTGTACCTAGGCAAACAAGCATTTCCTATGATTAGATTTTTATAGTTTTTCAAGGAAAAGGAAACCAAGGTCAGAGATTGTTAAATATCGCGGTAAAAGGAAAGAGATGATGATGAGGGTGCTCGGTCATCGCATAATCTCTTCGAAGATGAGAACTAAAAATGTGTCAGATCGTATGAACGAGACGGGGTGATATGTAAGAAGGTTGACAACATACCCTTAAGCTGCTCCTTGCTCAATGTGTCCTTATTTTTATCAAAGTCAAAGAACTCCTCTGGAATGGGATCCGCGGAGGGCTCGTCCTCTGGATCGTGGTAAGGCTCGAGGTAGGGGTGGCGCAGGGCCTCTTCAACAGTGATACGCTTGACGGGGTTGAAAGCTAGAAGCTTTTCCAACAAATCTAATGCCAGATCAGAAGTCTTGGGAAACATGGCTCTAAGCGGGATCTTCTTCTTAAATGGTAGAGAGCGAATGTACTCTCGCGCACGACGAGACTTGATGCCGTAATAATCCTCCATGGTTGGAGTGCCGAGGACATCCAGAATGAGAGTTAACTGGTGGTGATCTAAACGATAGGAGAGCGATTAGCCAATGACAGCTTGAACACATAGAAGAGCAGCGACAAAGGAAACCTACAGTCCTTCCCTGGGAAAAGGGGCTTGCCACTAAGCATTTCAGCTAGAATGCACCCAACGCTCCAGACATCGATAGCCTTAGTATATTCTTTGAAAGTCAACATAATTTCGGGCGCACGGTACCAACGCGTTGCGACGTATTCGGTCATGAATCCAGAGTTATCATCGGTCGACGCAGCAGAACGTGCAAGGCCGAAATCGCAAACTTTCAAATCGCAGTTGGCATTGAGGAGTAAATTGGATGGCTTCAGGTCACGATGTAGCACGTTGGCAGAGTGCATGGCCTTGAGCGCGCGAAGAGTCTGATAAATGAAGTATTGGCAGTGGTCATCGGACAGATCTTGAGTGCGAATGACTCGGTGCATATCGGTCTCCATCAGTTCCTATAGGAAGGTCAGCACGCTGTTTCTGCCGTTAGAGATAGAGGTGTCCTCGCGATAGAGTGAGGTGTACCTGAATGAGGTATACTTCGGAGAAACTCTCGAAGTTGCGAGGTTTCTGTATGTCTAGAATGGATATGATGTTCTCGTGGTTGAAGTATCGTAGCAATTTCATCTCACGTAATGTGCGGAGACAGAACATGGAATGGTCAAAGGGGGTGATCTTCTTGATGGCAACTTTCTGGCCGGATGGTTTGTGCACTGCAGAGCTGTATCGAGACAGAGGAGTGAGCTTGAGGATAGTTTTGTAGGACTAGGGCAACAGTGGGGAGAAATACCAGACAATTCCGTAGGCTCCTTCACCGATCACATCCTGGATATCATATTGGTCGGAGACGTTGAAGGATATCTTTCTAGAGCCGCCGTTGGGAGCGGCTGGCTGAACCATCGTTATATCAAGAGGAGCAGGATCTCCAGGATCTCTGCTGTAGATGGAATGATGATGCTTCGAGAAGGCTAAATGCTAGGGTATTGGACAGATGCCACAGTTGGATCTCTGTTTTGAAGGACAGGCGGCCGGGGGGAAGAGATATCTGTACACCAACGCCTTTGTTAGCTATAAGTGAGAAGCAGCGTGTACTCGTCCCCTTTGCGCGCCTGGATCAACGTCTCCTCTCTAGAGATCACCTACAATCGCTCTGGACACGGTTGAGCGACAGAAAAGATGCGCCGGCCGGGCAGAGAGAGAAAACAGGAAGTGCGGACACTCGACGTACCGGCTTCGCTCCAGCGTCCCAGCTGCGCGGGGTTGGTTATCGCGAGTGTCAACAAAGGGAGCTCCTTGCAGCGAGAGACAGCGACCAGACAGCGGCGTGTCGATAGGGAACGACGGGTTCTTGAACGCCGTTACTCGGTCGGTCGAAGAAGCTGAGAGTTGGCAGTGAGGGTGGTGGTGGTGGTGACGCTGTGTTGTTGGAGGTGGAGATGGAGAGAGAGTTGGGTCTGGGGTGGCTGGAGGTTTAGTCGACTAGCGGTGCGGCGCAACCAAGGGGCACAGCAGGACGCAGCTCGCGACACACGACGGCAGTCAAGTGGGATGAAGGAGTAGAAGAGCGTAGACGAAGAGACAGAGGGAGAGAGATAGAGAAAGAGAGAGAGAGATGAGCGAAAAGACGGAGGAGGGGGCCGGGACAGGGGGCTTGCGCCTCGCGCAGGGAGCGAGATGTGATGAGATGTGACGGTGGAGGGGTAGGCAGAACCTACGGGCTTGCGGCCAGGGAGACAGCGCGGAGGGACAGCAGGCGAGTGGTCGCGAGATACGAGCGAGTGGTGGCTGATACTGGCCAATATCAACGGCTGGAGCGGTTGCATAGCATCAATCCCCCCTCTCGCTATTTGAGCAGAGGGAACAAGACAGGCATGGCGGCTAATTCGGCGCTTTCTCAAACGCACCCCGGTCGAGGTTGCATGTATTGAAATAAGAATGGGGATTGAATAAGGATATGCAAGGTCTGTCATAGTACGGAGGTTGCCAGCAGCAAAGACGTATATTGGTTCTCTCTCGCTGCTATTTATTATTACGGGTAACGATGATCAAACAGGGGAACAAAAACGACAGTCAAAGCCAACCCGTCTAAAGTACCTAGTCACTGATAGCTTTTTACTGTATGACCTGCAGCGAGTGTGTTAGTATCTTCTTCGTACAGCGCTCAGTCGGGGTCGGTCGAAGGGAGAACTCACTTTCTCTCGCAACAGGCCCATCCACTGCTGCAGGCTGACGCCTTGATCAGCGCGGTCCTCGACCATCATCGACTGTGCCCACAGCCTTAGGCCCGGCTCGCCGTCCTCCTTGACCGCGTAGAGGTGCGGGACGACGATGCTGCCGACGCCGCGAGAGAGCGTATCGCGGCTCTTGTTGACCACCGCTCTCACGCGCTCGTTGAAGTCGTTCTCTGTCTCCGGCAGGAATTGCTTGCCAACCCGCAGATGCGACTTGTCGCTGAGCCCGAACACGTCGTTGATCAGCTGGGGGACGGCGTCCCGGCCGACCCAGAGAAACTGTGTCTGGCCGTCGTCGATCAGGTACAGGCCATAGCTCTGGAGCCTCTCCGACGAGAGGTTGCATAGTGGCGGCAGCACGATCTCGCCGGTGCTTTCATGGGGCACACCCGCGTCGTCGGGCATGTCGTGCAAAGAGTACATCTTCGGGTAGATATACTGTATGAGAAGGGGCAGTGGCAGCGTAGAGAGCAGGCAGAGGGCCGCGGACCGCATGTCCGTCGGTATCTGCGCCGATTTGCGAAGGCCAAGCTGCGTTCACTTGTTAGTATATCATACTTCTTCCTCGTTTAAAAGGGCGGGACGACTCACGTTCTTCATCATTGCCAGAAACAAGACAGGCAGACCGCGGAGGTTTGCCGGGAACTGCAAACCGCCTCCTCCAACGCTACCGCCAGCCAGCTCTTTTCTATAGGTAGAGAGGAGCTCTATTATCTTCGCCTGCAGGGCATCCCGGGCCTGGTCCAGTCCACCCCCGAGGGTGCGTTCGACGGCTTTGTGGCTGAAATACGTCGCGATGGCACACTGGTCGGCCGAGGCGTACACGTCAGCCAGGTTCTGGGTGGTCGGCAGAGCCAGAGTAAGCACCCGGATCCGTCGCTCGCCGTTGCATGTCGTGTGTAGGACGGCGGTCTGGAGGCACACGACTGGCTTGGTGACCGTCTCGTCGATGGCGACCTCGACCACGTACGCTTGATCGCGCGGGAAGGCAGGGAATGCGCAGAGATCAGAGCTCCGGTTGAAGAAGTTCCCGTAAAAGGTACTCATCCGCAGGCCGGTCGTAGCGCGCACACGGAGAACGGCCTCCAGACCGATCTCAGACGAGAGGTAGTCGGAGAATTCCTTTGCAAACTTGATGGCGTCCTCGCTTCGGGCGGCGTTCCAGCTTGGGTAGTAGTAGGTCTGGCCACCGGTGTATCTGGGAAGATTGCTGAGCGAGGCAACGTCCTGATACTGGGAGGAGAATAAGAACATGTCGACGGATATCTGCTGTTTCGAACACTCGACGGCAAAGCTCTTGTAGAAACTGTTGCCGGTCTGCAAGAGACTGCTTTCTTTGCTCGTACCGAGGACCTTCTTGTCCTCTCTCATCTCCAGGCTGCCGTATCCTATGTTTGGCAGCGAGGCAGTCAGCACGGTCAGCTTACCGCCAACGGGGCCGACGAGCTGGTGGCCTGCCCGGAGAGCGGACCCCATGGCCGATCCAGGATTCTGGGTGTTCTGGAACATCTCCTGTAGCTTGTCGAGGAAGACCTCGATGTTCTCTCTGGTCTCGGCCAATGTGACCAAGAGCTCTCCGGGGATGGGCAGGAATGGTTCGTCTAGGTCGCTCACAACAAGCATGTTTGGTTCAGAGCTCTCCGAGCCATCGCGGGGAATCGTGAAGTAGTGAAGACTGGAGTCGACAGCGATGAAGCCAACCCTCGTTCGACGATCTGCATTCGGTATCCGGTCGAGGCTCTCTCGGATACACCGTGCAGCCGTCGCCAGTAGTCCGGTGGTAACGGAGGCGTAGCTTACATCGATCAGGAAGAGGTAGACCAGGGGCTGTGGCGGCCTGACCATGTATTCCTGAGGCGCAACAAACTCCACGACGGCATGATTCAGATCGGGTCTTTGCCATCTGTCCTGTGCCTTCTGTGATGCTGCGTCCCAGTCAAACGCCTGTGGGACATCGTTGGTGAGGCTGCACATATTACACCGCCAACGGTGGCCGTGGTCGAGGAAGGTCACGAAAGGGTTGATGTACGAGCGGCAGCGCCGACATCGGGATATCACTTGATCCGAAACAACGGGAATCTCGTCCTCGGAGTCGTGGAGGGAGGTGTACGGCTGGATGACAAGGGCGAAAGGGAGGCGAGACTTCTTGAGAAGGGAGCTGGTGGTCGGGACTGCGTTGAGGGTGGATCGAACGTACTTCGAAGGGCAATTGGCATCCGGCGAAGGCGTGACGCTTGTCTATTCCAAGCATTGCGTTAGACCAAGCTCTTTGGGTATCATGTTAGAATTAGACACACTTACGTTTGGTGGAAGGACAATTGGAGGTGGCGGATATTCCAATTCGTCTACATTGAATCCATGAGTGAGGAGATCAGTTGGGAAGAGTTGGTTCAGCTGCATAGGTCGCTGCATTCCGGGATGCTGTTGCTGCTGCTGCTGCTGATGCTGCTGATGGTCCCCCATGCTCATCTGGCCCATCTGCTGGGTGACTTGTGCCATCCCAGGCCCAGGGGGAGGTGGATAGGAGGCAGCCGGTGCCTGATAGCCAGCCACATCGGCCCCAGGATAGCCCGCACCTAGCTGCTGGACTGGCTGCTGGCCCGAATAGCCCGCGGCCGGCGGATAGCCCTGTGCTTGCTGGGGGGGGTACCCTCCGTAGCTATCAGCTCCCGGTTGCTGGCCGCCTAGGGCAGCGTTGGCACCGACGCCGAAATCGAAGGCCTGGTTGGCGTATGTGCGCTTCTTCCGGCCATGCGTAGGGGCCGGAGCGGACGCCGGAGCAGGCGCAGCTTCGTGCGGAGGAGCATTGGGGCCTCCTGGAGCTTCTGAGACTGTGTGAGAAGGGGTCTGATGCTGCTGGGGTGGTTGTATCTGGGGTTGCTGACCGTAGCCCTCCTGGCCCGGGGGAGGGTATTGTCCCTGCGGAGCTGCCATGTTATGCGTCCCGCGAACCCTCTAGCTGGTGGCGGAGAGGGGAATTCAGCCTGTTGTCGGTGATTTAATTGCGATCCAAGGATAAACAACTGGTCAGCCGTCAGCAGAGTCCTCGGTCTCCCTGGGGTCGGTAGCGGGGGGTTGTTGGAGCCTCCAAACCGCCTTACCAGTGACGTGTGGTCGAAGGATGAGCCTGCGCGGTGCAACAAACACACGCTATGGAGGCAGGCAGGCCAGCAGTTATCGAGAAGCTCGCACGGTGGCCCCTGGTTCTAGCTGCTGCGGCGGGTTGCTTGCGGTTTCGTGGCGAGCAGGACAGGTAAATATTGATCGCATCGTCGGGCTGCTTTTCCTTGGGGTTTACGGTGGCCTTTCTCGCCCGGGCCAATCACAGGCCTGCGCCACGCTACTTTTACCCTACAACGCCAGCGGCGACGAGATACGAGATGCGAGATGCCGTCGTTTACTCGGCGGAAATGCTAGTCGCCAATTGCTATACAATGCTTGATGCCAGGTTGCCGGAAAACGCCCGCTGAACGCAGTCAGAATGGCGGCTGATGGGAGATAATATCCTCGCCATCAACAAGATCAAACACTTATCCCGCTCCTCATGTTCTCCACCGTCTTGGACCCGACTCCTCTCATCTGTTCGAGCTCGCTCAGGCTGCGCAGCTGGGTGTGCTGGCCCCTGGCGACGTCCATCTCGTGCAGACAGTCGACAATGCGCTCTGCCCTCTTCGCACCCAGCCCCCGCAAGAGCTTGATCGAGTCGATGTCTCGAGCGTTGATCTTGGCGAGGATGTGAGAAGACCGCGGCGTCAGTTCAGTTTCTGCTCTTATCTTCGAGTCGATGTCGCCGGAGGATGACTCGCGGGGATCTGGAAGAGACGTCCTGCATTCCCCCTGGATCGGCCGTCTGTCAAGTCCCCCATTGTGGTCTTCCTCCTCTTCTTCATCTGTATGTTTGCGCTTTTCACCCGTGTGCGCCTTCGTCGCCAATTTAGCCTGAAGTCCCTCGATCTTTAAGACCAGTTTCTCGTTATTCGGGAAGAACGGCTGCGCGAGCTGGTACATCTTCAAGGCCGATCGGTACTCAGCCTGTGCTTGATGCTGTTTAGCCATACGCAGATATGACAGTCCCTCTTTTCTACTGTCATCGGTCCCATCAATCCGCTTTTCCAGATCTTCCAATCGACGCTGCATCTTCTCGTTCAGCTCCTTCGATTGGGCCAATATGCTCTCTTGCTGTACCTTCCGTTGCATCTCTGACTCGTCTGCCTGGTGAGCAGAGAGCACCTCTCTAACCTTTTTCTCGACGAGCTCCTCAAACCTCGCAGCGGACATACTGCTCATGCCTTGCCGGTACGGCGTATCACCCGTTCGCGGGAGCTTGAACGGCCGGGGCGCAGGTTGCAGGCCGTTTCCGGATCTCCGCTTCAGCGGGGATTTTCTCCTGGAAAGGTCAGAGATGCCACCCTTGTTGGAGGCGTTTTTACTCTGTGGCATATCGGAATATACCATAAACTCCTTGGACGGCTTGCCGTCGGCAGGCTTGCGAGCTTCAGACGTAACTGCCGCTATGTTGACATTTATGGAGGCGGTCAGAGGCCTCAGTGGTTGACGTTTCACCCCCGGAGCGTTTGACGCCTGTAGCCGGCCTATCACCGGCCGTGGCGGTCCTCTGAACATCGGTTCATTTTCTATCTCCCGTGATTCGATTTTTTTCGTCCTGTTCGCGAAGTTCAGCGAGCTTAGTGTATCAAGGTGGAACGATCGGACCGGAGCGAGATTAAGTATCATGATTGTGATACCGTTATTTTGGCCCAATCCCAGAATTCTCGTCATCTTGGACTCTCGGTATGGCACTCTGGTCTGCTTCTTATTAATAGCTTCGACGCACTGTGCTAGAACAAACAGACTTCTGTTAATACTTGCGGACTCTACCATCCTCTCTTTGCCGTTCTCCGTACGACGATTGTCTTCGGAGCCGGCAAGATCGATGCAAGATGCAGTGCTGACCCGCATCTGCTCTCCAGTGATCACTGTGAGTTTAACAGAGAGCACTGCATGCGACCGCGAGGAATGTGCGTTGAGCTGTGCCAATGATTAACAAAAAGATGCCCCTGAGGAAGATAACCTGACACATACTCACCTTCGTCGCAGACGTCGACCTATTCATGTTGGCCTGGTCGTAAATAACCTCAAACTCCTTCAAACTGCTGCAAGGCCGCTCAGTCAGCCCCACGACAACAGTCTTGGCCCCATTGTCTCTCAACGGTAGCCCGGATGGAGTCCTCCGCTCTATTGGTTCAAAGAGATCGAATATCTTGTCGTTGTATATCTCGTAATAACTCATGGCAACTTCAACCTTCGTGTCCCCTGCGGAATCCCGCTCTATCTTACGGCACCTTCTATATATCCCACTTAGAAGACGTGGAATCACACCACGATCAGCTAAACTCTTGCCGCCTCGCATCGTATATGTCTTCCCTGTTCCCGTGACGCCGTATGCGAAGAGGGTTATATCGAACCCATTAAACAAGTGTTTAATAGTCGGTGCAACTGAATGAAGACAAGTCAAGGAGAACCACGTTAATTTCAAATATTTCTGTTATAGTTGATCATGTAAATTGCATAACTATGCGCTTGATCTTCTGGCAATGAAACGTACTCCCACCAAATAGGAAGCAAAGCAGCAGAGAAAATTGGAACTGACCTTCTACATCAAATAATTCCTGCTGAGTTGCAGTACTATCATATACTGAATGGAACTTGAAACTGAAATCCTCTCCTTCATTTCTAGGATTCGGTATTTTAACCATTGTCTCTCTCCCACATGATGTATCAGCGTTTTCTGCCTTCTCTGGCCTCCCTCTTGTTGATTTTGGCGCTTTTTCGCTTTCCTTGGATGTGGAAACAGCTTCGCTCCCGTTTAGTAGGGCGGCGGATGGAATAGATCGATACGGGTGGACAACCACATCGCACTCCCGCTCCGATCGCAAGAGAGGCCTCACGCGAGCAACAACATGAACACTCATGCTTGACCGGACCGTTGAATACGCCTTTAAATCCCCGTTTTGTAGTCTAAGAAAACGGATAACGACACTGTCGAGTGTATGTGGAATGATGCGAAGCGCCAATGGCTGGTTTGGAAATGGGGTGCGGAAAGTTATAAAGACTGTAGGAGAGGAGATGCCGTAGAATCAAAGCCAAAAGTACTTTTGGGTCGCAAATCGCGCTTCAGTTGAGGAGGTCAAGGTCAAGTTGCTAAATGACGAGTGAGCCTGGATCGAGATGCAGAGAGAAACCGCCGCAAGAAACAAGTAACAGACGAGGAAAACAAAAAGAAACAGCAAAATGAAAGAGCCGGTTCAGCAGATGTGAGCTACTCCGGCTCAATTGTTGTCTCCTTCACTACTTGCACCTCGGAGAAGATTCGTCTGATGTTGAATGTTATCGCGCTTGGTTGTGGATGGCGCCAATTCGTCCGTTGTCCCAGCAACCAGGACAAGGCCAGTTTACTACACATAATTGAAGACGAGACGATCAGCTTAAGAGACTGAAGGATGTCAAAAGTATTCATATTAGGCTTAATCTGTCGCTATATGACAAATAAAATGGTACTCAATACCATGGACCCCGGTCCTAAATAACATCACTAAGACATGGCTAACTACATTAACAAAAGACGCTCAAACATGCCTAGAAGATAATAGAATTAATTACATCAACTTCTTGAAGCTCATACTTAAATTTTCTTCATGATAGCTGTCCCAGCCAGCCTCACTCGCGTGAAAACAAAGAATATGCTGCCGGCAAGCAGCATCGACCCGGAAAAGACCTGCATTTTCCAGTAATCACCATGGGCTACATCTGGGACCAGCGATCCTCCAACGGGGTTTCCCAGCAACACAGCGATGGAGACCGTGGCGAACATGGTTCCGCTTCGGACACCGATTTTGCGCACATCTGATATATGGGCGACAAGGCTGGGTGGTAGTGACACGAGAGATCCAGATGCAAATCCGAAAAGAATAGCGAAAATCACGTCTGGCACGGTGCCACGAGATGGTATCCATATGGCGAAAACCACGATGACGCTGAAGAAAGACATAGCAATCACCACATTGAAGACGCCCAGGCGGTCAGCTGCATAGCCAGGTAGCGTTCGACCAAAGATACTATGCAACAGGTAAGTACAATGCCTTATCTAGATATACGGTAGAAGGAGGTAGACAATACCTTGCCGCGTTGAATATCGATACAAGGTAGCCTGCAAGGCTATCAGGAACACCAAATCTCCTAGCATGGAGGACCAGGAAGGTAAACGGCAAAAACATACCGAAGCAGTAGATGAATACTGCCATGGTTAGAAGCACAAACGGAACCTCAGTGAAGGGTGTGAAGAACTCTTTAAGTAATAGTGGCTTTGGATGCGGTGGAATCCTTGATTTGACACAGCTGCAAGCAACTATACACAAAGCGAGGATCATAAAAGCACAAGTGCGCATTGCCCATGGAAAGCCGACCATGGGGATCAGTTTTGTGATCATGATTGGCATGATGATGCCGCCGAGGCTGGAACCGCTGGCAACAATACCAACGGCCAATGCCCGTCGCTTATGGAACCAAGTGACAGTACTGTTCATCGTCGGGTAGAACAGAAATCCTGCCCCAAGTGGACTGCAAATACCTTGTGCCAGGAGAAACTGATAATATTCAGTTGAGAGCGAGGCCATCATTAGACCAAACACATGGAAGAAAGACCCAGCTATCAGGAGATAGCGTGGGCCATAGTTGTCGAATCCTTTACCACATGCCGGCGCCTACAGATACGTCTTAGCCCTAGATATTATGAGGTGATGAGCATAGCATAGGAAGGCATACAACAAGATACATCATGAAAAGCTCGAGCGAAGTGATCCATGCCACCGAACTTGGGGAGTAGGACTTCAAGTCATGTGTCTGATAATAGTCCTGGAAGATACCAATGCCTATAGATGCTCGTTAGAGCTTGCTGGGTTGTCTGATAGCGTCCTCATCTACAGGCGTAAGAACTTACAGTTGATCCATCCAAAGCTCACAAACAAGGCACAAAAACCTCCGAAGACAACAGTCCATGCCTCTACTCCGCCGTCCGGGTAAGAGCTGGGATCCATCATCATATCTTTAGGCGGAGATTCTATGCTGCGGCCCTGCTCGACATCTGTCTCATCCCCGGAGACGGTGCCCTGCGCATCATCTAGGCATGCACCCGCCACCGAGCTATCCTCCTTCTCCCAAATGGTGTTATCCATGGCTCCGGTAAATGTCTGTTGCGTAGCGCTAGAAGCAGATGAGTTGACCATCTGGGGCCGAGAATATGGCGGTATGTCTTTCCCATTAGCAAGACAAACCCCTGTGTTTTTAGCCATCGCGGCAAAATCTTGCATTTATAAGACAGAAACAGGTTGGGGCGCGTTCATATAAGTCGCTACGCTGCTCCATTCACCCAGAGCGCCCAAAGAAGAAAGGCGATTTTTGTAAAGGGGGCGCTGCTACTTCGTACGCCCGGTCATATATCTCGATTGCAACTAGCTAGACATGAGCTTTGCACGTAGAGCCTTATACAACACGTAAAGAGATATATCAACGACAGATCCGAAAATAAAAAATGAAAAATCTAGCAGCCTCGACGGCAGCGGGAAGGTGGCGAGTTGATCATGGATGCCGCAGCTCAGCGGTGTTTTCGTTTCGCTGAGGCCGAACACCCGAAAATCACCCGTGTTAAGCATCCGGGCGAAATGAACCAGGGTTCGCACCCGCGAGACTACCAACAAATCGACAGCCAACTGGAGGTCAGCGACCAGGGTGCGTGGAGCCGCCAAGTTAGAAACTGAGGGTAGGTTTCGGTGTTAATCTGCGGATTGATACCCCGATCCATGATTTGCTCCTCCGTGCTGGAGGTGAATACTGGTTGGCGGTAAAGCTGCAACACACTGAGAAACACCTTGACTACCTGGAGTGTAGGCAACCCAAGTACGGAGTAGGCAGATCCAAGCACCCAAGAGGAGAGGCATGGAAGATTAGTCCACCAAAGTAAGGACGTTTTCTTGCCGTATCCCCAAATCATCCCAGCTCCAAGCCATATATCGATTCAGTTCCAGGTGCGCAATCTAGAAAATGGACAAAGTGTACTCCGTCCGACCAGCAGTGGGACAACAATGGTGCAGCAGAGCTCTCTGACAGCCGCAATCCATGATCCCTAACAATGGCGTGCGCCTGGGTCCAGCACCCCGAAATGAACATTCGTTGGGATCGACCAGTTTCCCCATCCGGCTAGAGGTGACGATGCATGGATTTGCCAGGGATGAGCACGTCGAATTTCGTGTCCGCAGCGAGGTCCCGCAACAAAAAGCTGAGATCGTTGCAAGATGATGTTGAGGGAAGAGTCAAGACAGGGAAGCGTGTGGATGAAGCGCCGGGTTTGTGAAACGGTGGCTGGCCTCTAGCCGTGCACGTCGAGCGCACTGATACGCCGGTCGATCTACACGCCATACGTATCCTCGCATATCAGCAGCGCCCGTCTGGCTCTCGGACGCAGAGACAAGTCGAAAATCGGTTGCGGCGGATGCACATTGATCGTCTCTATCTATCCTGGAGGGAATTCCACAAACGCACGAACGACGAAGGGGATATCGTCGATGATGACGGTTCTGCCTGGTGTTCGCCAGGCCTCTTCTCCCTCCCCATCGAATTTCAGAGCCTCACCAGTCGATATCAGGGACGGGAGTCTCCCCATCTCGTCTCCAACAGCATATCTGACGACCGCGCCCACTCCGGTTCGGGCATCCCAGGTTTCGCGCCGCCCCGAGACCTCTCCCCCAGTCTTCGTCACCGTCCATTGCCCATCAATCTTCTCCCTCTTGTACCACTGTAACTGGCTCAGGGCGATGTAATGACCTGGAACACGGCCTAGGAATGTCTTTGCGACCTTGACTTCCCCCTTGTTGTCCCCTTCCAGCGTTGTAGCATGAGGAACTGCGGCCTCAGACTCGAGAACCCACGAGTAGCCTCGTCCTTCTGGCACAGCCTCTGGGACGTCGATCTTCCTCCATACCTCTTCGTAGTCGCGCATCGGGGCTCCCGGTAAGTCCAGGCGACTCATCTTGCCAGTCTCCAGCTCGTCTCCATTGGGCAGCGTCTCGAAGGTGCCTCTATCGGCCGCATCGAAGAGCTGAAGGGAGTCAATGACATGGGTGAAGACGACTACGGCTGTTCAGCAGTAAACACGTATGATCAGCCATCGTACCTTTCATAGCTACAGAGATAGACTCGATCTTACACGATGATTCGCGCTCGACTATCCTCTGGCCTGCCATTGCCCAATCCACTTTGCCCGTTCCAAGCTCTATTCGCAGGTCGACATACCATCCGCCCACCGAGAGCGACGCCGTGTCTGTAGTCTCGAATGCCGGCTCCGGTGGCCATCGTAAAGACACACGGGTCGAGATATTTGCAGAGACTGGAGGTGACATCCTGACTCGAATTGTGACTGTAATATTAAATGCAAAGAAGGTGGTTCCTGATCTCTTGAACTTCGTCTTCGAAGTAGTCATGAGTACTAACTACGATGCTTCCCCCCCTGCTAGTGTTTCCTTCTAGCACGAGAGAGAGCGCATGACCGCCAACGATTTGCATTGCCAAAAATTGAGCATCGATTACAAAATGAAGATAGGCCTACTGATGCTAAAGTCTAGTTGGTCAGGTTTTCGCTAAGACAATTTCAACAGAAATGGTTCCTCGGTCATACATCCAACACCGAAAGCTTTCGACCTGGTTCTCTTTACTTGCCAGCTCTGAATTTCTGCCACATCATCTGCATCCTAGCATTTTGTCCAGGAGTGAACTCGGTCATGCATGAGCTAATTTAAACATGTCAGCATGATGTTATGCGTTCTGAATGAAGGATTGAACGTACTCGTCACTGTAGTCCATAAAGTTATGAATAGAATCAAGACCGGGGGCAGGGCAGGAGTCCTTGCCCGCTGGACAGCCACTGGTCTTAGTACCCTGAATTGGAGTGTCGTCAACCATGTCGCCATCTTTTGAACAGTCTCCATTCTTCTCGTTGAAGACGTGGTAAAGACCTAGTATCACGGTTAATTTTCTTCTTAATGGAACACATCTAGGTCTGTGATGAAAACATACCCATGTAGTGTCCAACTTCATGAGTGGCAGTCTTCCCCTCATTGAATCGGGCTCTATCGCCGCCAGGGACAGTGGACGAGAAGATGACACAGCCGTCGACAATCTTATCATATGGATAGAGATCAGCCTTGGGGAAGTAGCAGAACTATGCCATGTTGGTTAGTTTCGCTATTAGTTCCTTGCGTTCGATGTGACTGCTGATGAAACATACACCGAGAAGCCCGCCTGAAAGGTTAGGGGCGAAATAAATATTGAGAGCAGAATATGATCCCTTTCTGAGAGTGCTCTTCATACTGAACTCATCCATGCCGGCGGCCCATCTAGCGTTCTCGGTTCTGGATACATTCATGAGTTTGAAGTTAATCCCGGCAGGCCCGTAAGCCGAGTTCATCACCGCGAGTTGTTTATCTATAGTTTCTTTCTTGAGGGTAGTTAGAAATATAATCTAAAGAGCGATGGACCTAGGTTTTGGTACAGATAAATTGCCCTTCTGGCTAGCAGTGATAACATGGAAATAGGTGTCGACCGTAATGTTTGCTGCAACATAGGAATCGGGCGAAAAAGAAGCAATGGCATCTTTTGATTCTTGTGCAAAGCTTCGGTGCGGAATAGATCCACAGACACGCTCAGTAGCAGCAACAGAGCTCAGGGCAGCCAGGCCCGAGAGAAGAGTGAAAAAATGCATGTTAGGGGATATGCAGATGACTCTTGGAAGAACTGTTCTGGAAGAAGTGAAGAAGCATAAGAAGGGAAGAATTATGGAGGTAGGGTTTCTTTTAATGTCTGCTGCACCCCCCTGGGATGCTGAAGAGAGACCCCGGATGCGGGAGGTAGTATTAAGAAATAAACATCCTGTATATTTGATACGGGGTCATATATATGCATTCACCAGCCCACACTCCGATATTGATTATTGTGTAGGGTTGGCCATCTGACGACGATACTCAATCGACCACGGACCGCGGATTAGATATCCGTTATGGTATGGGGTATATATGGACCAGGAAGAGACCGGCCATAACCGCGCAAACGGGAGAAATAAGATTCATTGACGAGATCCCACCACATTCAGGAGTCATCAGATCAAGAAATGACGATTAGACCCGGACCACTGCTAATGTATCTGCAAAGTGACTCGGTTAGTTGAGGAGCGGTGTGCCATTGATACAAAGGGGTCTGTATCGTTAGCCGTAGGAATGCACTGGAGATCCAAGGCTTCATGGCCTAGCCCAACATGGTCGCGGCGAGGAATATTGAGATAGAGAGGTAAGTCCGTGATTTCCAGTGGACAGTACAAGTCTTCTCATGTGCAACTTTGGCTGCTGGGGGTGCTATGTTGATCTGCAAACAAGCCGTGGCGGGGTGACGCAGTTACACATTGCCCGTTGCGATGACATTGGGAGTCTTTGATATGAGAGATTGGTGGGCATTTAGACACAAGGTTGATGATTCCCCCCGGTCGGGCGATCGCGTGGTGAGACGAGCCCCAGTGCCCAAGAGCGAGGTTGCAACCGTACAGAGGCGGTCTTCTTTATTTGGTCTTACCCCTTCTGACATCCATGACACTGGTCTGAATAGCGCGAAGGTTGGAGTTATAAATGTGAGAAGGCATGCAAATATTCTTCCAGCTGCCATCTAACCTTGCTACCTTACAGGAACAGGGCAGACTCGTATAGGCTATCTTCAGGCGCTAGCATCGCACCCTGTATTGGTTCGGGAACATTGCTAATCGTGAATGAGCTGACCCCATCCCAGTTTGTTACGCTCAATATATTCTATGATGGGTGCTGATCACCTCAACGTTACGGACCATATTATGTAGTATAAGTTACCAAGAGGGGTTCAATTACCACCCATGCCGCCCATACGGAAGTCTAGCGACAGCGAAGATCAAGCGTCAGGGCGCTTTATAATAGCTCGAGAAGCCAAAAGTTACAAAATATTCAAGTTAGTTAATTTCAAGCTCTTACTTAGCTCACAACCAGACGCTATAACAAGTTCCGTAACCCAGCTCTTTTATAGAAATTTCCCACAGCTTGTCCACAAAAGATTTCACAATTTTGTACTGTTGTATTCTGGCTCTCTCGTCGCAAAACATGTCAAAGTTAGTCATATATTCTGTCATTGTTGTCGGGTCACCGGCTACTGAAAAATCCACGGCAAATTCTAAGAGCTGCTGACGATTTGTGGACGGGTTTAGCTTGTAGGAACTCCAAGATATTATATGTTGCAAGGGCTTCCAGGTGATGCGACCATTAAACCGCAACTGATTGTTATCATTCACTCTATAAACAATTAGACTAAGTAATTGGTTATTTTCTTGTTTGACAGATTGTTCTAGCTAAACTTACCGAAACATATATAGAAAGTGTTGGGCTACCGGGACAAAAGGCCTAGTGCCCTCAGCTCCTACTGAGGTGAAGTGGTGGGACTATCCTGACAGAAAGTCTGTCGCGTCGGCCAACTGAAGCAGACAGATTTTCATGGCCTCATGGTGGTCTTTCAAGGGACGAAACGGGGAAAAGGTGTGACTTGTGCTTGGCTTGTGGAAATTAGATATAATTATCAAAAATTGGAGAAGCTGAAGTATATATACATACCTTGAATAATAAAACTGGAGCTGATTCTGCTGGTTTCTCCATCTTCCATGTCCCCTTATATGCTTTGACTGGCTGTTTCTGGACAGTAAGAGCCTGGCGAGCAGAGGAATCAATCACAACCCCACGTTGATTGTAACAGGCTCGATGCCCCCGCAGTTCGGCAAACATAAAGGTGGATGGATATTGTTGATCTTCGATTCTTGAAGCGACACAGATGGAAAACGAGGTGCACAGACCTGAGCCAGATTCCCATAGTGGTCTTAGCTCTTCACGCGACACATTGCACAGAGCCTCTTGTAGAGACGTCTTGCTAACGGCAGAACGGCCTGAGATAAAATCTTCTAATGATATCTCAAGCTTTCTCAAAACAAACTCCAGCATCAAGAATGATGTGTATGATGAAGATTTCCATGTATTTATGTAAATCGCTTGCTCCATGGCTGGTCTGAACAACGCATGACTCAACAGTAAAGAAGGATAGACTGGACAAAACCCACCACTATTGTGGACGGTTGCAGTATCTATCAAGAATTCTGTAAGAAACAGGGCAAGATCGAAAACGCGAAAGAGACAGAGAAAGGTGGGCGTGGCTTTATAAAAAGCAGAACAACACCGAAAGACGAACGAGGTAGATATGAGTAGGGGAAGGGGCTAATATGTGTTATTTAAGACCTTGCGGGTTGTTATTGGTTCATTTTCGCAGGACAACACAGCAGAAGTGTAGTAAAAAGTGAGCGTATAACGATATCAGAGTAGAGCATCCGAAGAATGGCGCCTTAGTTTTTTATATTGCTCTGTTCGTACTCGATGTCCTCTCCGAAATCGTGTGACAGACTTGGACCAACAACTATCATTGCTTAGTGAATATAAAATTGAGAGTGAGAGTTGGGAAGTGAACTTACTATGGCCTGCTTTTTCGAGCATTTCTCGCTTTTCCTTACGGGACATTTTGTTAATCTTTGCCATCGTCTGTCTATACCAGAGCTGTCGTTCTTCCTTCGTCGACTCTGAAGGATCTGATGCAATAGAGGGCCTAGAGGAGACAGCACTGGCAGAGGAAGCTTTTGAAGCCATATTGCTAGAGGTATCCGTGACGTGAGTTGAGGCAGGGGAGCTTGTTCCCAGAGGGGGGATACAAGGCTTCTTGAAGACTGAGTCGGACATTTAAGCGTTGTGTACTGAGGAGACGAGTCAAATAGTTAATTAATGGCTAAGAGGTTCTGAAGATAACGACTTTTCAAGCGCGAAGGCGTATATAATTGTTTTTGGAGAGAGACTTGTACAAACGAGAATATTATCTATGAGAGATATGAGAGCCGATGAGTCATCATCTAGTGGATGACGTCAATTTAGTGGCCCGTTGTTGAATATATATTGAATGCCGGCATCAGCTACCTAGAGGACAAAAGTGAAGGGAACACAATATTTTTTCAATAATAACACAGTTGTAGGAAAAATTGTGGTAGAAATACACTGCTCGTCTAACATCTAGAACTCGCTGACTGCCGGGGGAATCTAAATGGTTGGTTTGATATCTACCTTCCCGTCCCGGTGAACGCTCGCAACGCTTTCTCGTGGATGGGCGGCCTTTCTGAGGGCCTGGGCAGCCTCTGTGTCTTCAGCTGACGGTACAGCGGCTGTTTCTACAGCTGCTCTCGTGACACCAGGAGTTGCCTCTGCCATGTCGCTGATCTCCCGGTCGGTTAGAATGTCATTGATCCGTGCTGCTCGGGATTGTAGCAGTAATGTGGTTGGTCCATGGAACTGTAAGAATAACTGTTTCCAGGGGTGAGAATGCGAGTCCAAACATCCGGGGTTGGTCGGATATAAGAGTCACTCACTCGATCGCCCCATATTGTTCTTCTCATCCATGTTCTCAGAATGTGGAAACCTCTCATGGTTGCCATCCATGTGTCTGACTTCGAGAGGTTAGACAGGAGGTTGGTATTAGATAGTCTCCTGCCTATTCCCAAATTAGGAACTTGGAATTTCAGAGTCATCGACTTGAATCTGTAGGGCTGTGGAGGTTTCGAAGTAATTTTATAAGCAATCACATTGCTGTCGATGGAGCGAATTAGTACACGGCACAGAGTGGTAGATCGGGCCGGACATGCCTTGGATGCGCAATATACTGCTCCCCATTTTTCAGGTCTATTGAGTATATCTGGCCTTTCCCAGCCAGCGCAATAAGGCCTCGTCCTGTGACTTCAGAATTTCCCCAGTGGGTTAAGCTCTTAAACAGTCAGCTCTGTTTACCAGTTACCATTTTAAAGAGAAAGGTATAGGGTGAGTATTATACCAATTGATTGTTTAATCTTGGTTTTATAGTTATCGAATGCCCCGTCCACGCAAGAAGAGCTTTTCGTTGAGACAGCATCCAATCAACGGTGCCATTAAGTTGGAGGAGGGCCAGTGACGTAGCCGGAGAGTTAACGGAAATCAACGCAGATACGGGGCTGGTAGAGGATATCTATGTAAAGATGAATAATTTTCAGTAACGAATATCAAAATGAAAATTGAAGTTCTCTCTTACCTTCTGATATAGAAATGGAATTCCTAGCGCTGCTCTTCGGAACGGCTCCAGAAGCCGCAAAGTAGAAATGACCTTGAGAACAATTCAGCATTTTGTTCCGACACTTTAGCTAAGGCTTGAATATCGTACATTCTCGGCTTTTCCGCTTAGTCCGACAAGGGTCCCACGCCTTGTATAGAGATTTTGAGAAGCAGACAGTGACACAGAAAGCAGTGAACACGGCGAACCGATGACTTCGAATTTTGCATCTACAAAGGTCAGTACATGGTCTCGGCTACCGATACTAGCGCAGAGGGATATACCAACCGGGAGAAACTGCAGAAATAGTACTCGTAGAAGTGGAATGAAAGTTATCGTTCGTCACTGAGTCGAGTTGACTGCTCGGTATGGCTTGAATAGATAGATATCTGCGCGAGAAAGGGCCGGAACTCAGCCTGAGACGGTAGAGCACCCCGAGGCCGCCATTACGCCTGAATATTGACCGTCCCATTAACGCGACTGTGTACAGCACAAGCTCAAGAGCCTCTCAATGCCTCCTCTCTCCGCATAGAAGTCCCGAGATTGTTTCTGTTGACCGAAGACGTGACGACAGTTTAAATACGGCAAACAAACAAGACAAACAAGCTCTGATAACGACGCTATCACGCAAGCAACAGGCGACTTCGACAATTCGGAGCGGCTTCTCGTTTGCAGACTATTGACTCTTGCACTGTGCTGTAGGGCCGAAATAGGCGCTGGAGGCCTAATTGACGGTAAGTATACCATAGTTCTCCTGTTAAATGTTCCCCCTCTAACGCTCTGCTTCCTAGCTATAGATTGTGGGAAATAGGTCGTTTTGGCGCCATGTCATGGTTGACTTCCGGTGGCACGGGATACCTATAGAGATATTTATATATACGCTGTCATTTCTGCGGAAGCTGAAGCTTTAAGACGTCATGCTCTCACGGATTCCCCAACTACGATGTTGCTCTGCGCGTCAAGGCCTTTCAAAGTCTCGTCAATGTCGATCTAGCGCAGCCAACTGGGGACCCAATCGATATGGCGCAGTATACCGGTTGCTTCCAACAACGGGCATCCGCTCATTTAAAGATCAACCTCACAATTTACCGAAAACGAAGGGCCTACTCAACTCATCTGCTTCGTCCACTTCATCACAAAGCACCGCAATTGGCGGCGAAGGGCAGGTTCCTGGAGGGAAAAAGGATGCATCGAGCGTCTCGAAGGTAGACGGAAAAAATCCAACAGCTTTACTCTCCGAAGCCAATGCTACATCTAGAGAGCAGAGAAAAGTGGATTGGGCGATCATGAAGGAGATGGTGAAATACCTTTGGCCCCAGGTGCGCAATAATCACTCAACCTTTGTTCAGCAATTGCAAACTAACAGAGACAATAGAACGACTGGAACGCGAAGCTTAGGGTCGGAATCGCATTGTCTCTACTTGTCGGTGGGAAGGTTTGTCACTTTTAAACTGTCACCTCTTTTTGCGCTTAAACTAAACAACCTGCGCAAGATCTTAAACGTCCAAGTTCCGTTCTATTTCAAAAATATTGTGGACTCTATGAATATCGACTTTGCCGCAATAGGCGGTACTGCTTGGACAGTGGGAGGAGCCATGATATTAGCATGTACGGCCACAATCTTCTAATCCCTACATGATTGTTCGCAATGAGCTTTTTAACAAATGACTGCTACTTTAGATGGGGCTACGAGAATTGGAGCGACTTTATTCCAGGAACTGCGAAATGCCGTCTTTGCAAGCGTCGCCCAAAAAGCGATTCGAAAGGTGGCACGCGATGTTTTCGACCACCTCCTTAGACTCGATCTAAACTTCCATTTAACTCGCCAGACAGGAGGACTCACTCGCGCCATAGACAGAGGCACCAAGGGGATCAGCTTTTTACTTACGTCAATGGTTTTTCATGTGTTTCCAACCGCCTTGGAAATCTCAATGGTTTGCGGGATATTGGTATAATACCCTTGCCACCCTGATATTAATATCGCATTAACAGCTACATAGTCATATCAATACGGCCCAAAATTTGCTGCAATAACTGCTGTCACCATGTTAGCGTATACCGCATTCACCATCACGACCACAGCCTGGCGAACCAAATTTCGAAAACAAGCTAATGCCGCGGACAATCAGGGAGCAACGGTGGCAGTCGACTCCCTAATCAACTATGAAGCTGTAAAATACTTCAATAACGAGAAATTCGAGGTTTCTAGATACGACCAGGCGTTGAAAAAGTACGAAGCTGCCTCAATAAAAGTCACGACTTCATTGGCATTACTGAATTCAGGACAAAACTTGATTTTCTCAAGTGCTCTGGCTGCTATGATGTACCTGGCCTCTGACGGCGTAGCTACGGGACAATTGACTGTGGGCGACCTGGTCATGGTCAACCAATTAGTGTTTCAGCTTTCCATGCCCTTGAACTTTTTAGGCTCCGTTTACCGTGAACTGAGACAGTCATTGATGGATATGGAAACTTTGTTCAACCTCCAAAAGGTAAACATCAACGTCAAAGAAGCCCCTGATGCTAAACCATTACAGCTTCGGCATGGTGGGGAGATTCGGTTTGAGAACGTCTCATTTGGATATCTCCCTGATAGGCCTATCTTGAAAAATGTATCCTTCACAATACCAGCGGGGAAGAAGATCGCTATCGTCGGCCCAAGTGGATGCGGAAAGTCAACCATTCTTCGACTCCTTTTTCGATTCTATGATGTACACGAGGGCCGTATTCTAATTGACGGTCAAGATATTCGCGGCCTGACCGTGGCGAGTCTAAGGAAAGCTATTGGGGTCGTGCCGCAGGATACCCCTCTTTTCAACAATACGATTGAGCATAATATCCGATATGGTAAGATAGACGCCACCGACGAGGAGGTTAAAAAGGCCGCGCAGCGAGCCCATATCCATGAGCTCATTGAGCGATTGCCTGAAGGATACGATACACCTGTTGGGGAACGAGGAATGATGATATCTGGAGGTGAAAAGCAAAGGCTAGCAGTATCACGACTGATACTAAAGGATCCGCCCTTGCTATTCTTTGACGAGGCCGTAAGTTCATATTACTTCTACTTGTCTCCACCAAGCTATATCCATAGATTATTGACTCATCATACTAACTCATATCAACATAGACATCGGCTCTGGACACTTATACGGAGCAAGCGCTGCTTCAAAATATAAATAGCATTTTGAAGGACAAAGCTCGGACAAGTGTCTTCGTAGCACACCGGCTTCGCACAATTTATGATAGTGACTTGATTCTTGTCCTCAAAGAAGGTCATGTTGTCGAAAGGGGTAATCATATCGACCTCCTACAGCAAGGCGGGGTATATTCAGAACTTTGGAACGGTAAGCAACTCCCCGATTTATCCCTTTATATTCATAAAGTTCTAACATAGAATAATTAGCCCAAGAGAAGGACATCATCAGCTCATAATGCGGGACATGAACATAGGTCGCGGCAAGGGGGTTAAGGCAGTGACTTTTATACCCATTTTGCGGAGTTTTGTCGGCTGTGATTTTCTATTTAGAACCATGTTCCAGGAGTCCAAAATCAATGATTACATAGGTCTGAATGATAAGTAACCCTTATTGATCGCCTTTCAACCCGCATCAACGTATCTATCTACTTGAACTCGCAAGGCGCCGCGCCCAGCCCCGTCATGTGGTGATTACGTAATCTCGAATACGCCGGATTTACCCCAGGTCTCGCGACCGATTGCCATCAAGGCAGATTTGCTACATCATATTCCCATTTCCCAATCACACGAGCTACCCTCCGTCTTCCCGTGTAATTTAGCATTATTGAGCTTCTTTGCTTCTTGATTCTTTGTTTGATCTAAGAGAACTACGGTAGTTTGTGAGCATCCACGAACAATCAGATATGCCCGAGCAGAGGAATGGACTTCGAAGCCAGCAGTGTGAGAACCGAAGATCAGTTCTGGAATGGTGAGATCATGATCTTTAAAACTTCTTCGCGCATAATGTGAAAGATAAGAGCTTTTGTTTGTTCATAGTTTAGGTGCATTTTACTAAAAGTCCCTGGGTAATAGAATTGAACGACCTCTCCAAGCACCAGTGCGATTCACACGAAGAGATTGACGATGTTCTGCGCCAATACCTGTCGCTACTTGCAGCCTGCGGAGGTGCGCAAAACCTCCCCCTCTTCAGGCGTCACTATCCATATATATAGCTTTCTAACGCGTGGGATTCTCCCAGATGACAACTCCAATATTGATCACGACATCAGCCGATGTACGGACCGGTTGTTGTCCTCTTCTCTATTCGCAAACAACGCCGATTATATACGACTTCAGATAATATATAGCTTGCTCCAGGTACACAACCTTCAAATCTACACTATCAAGTGGAATGATGAAGAGTATACAGCTAACGACGAGCAGGAAGACTCACACGATAATTTACTTGGAATCGTGTCGTTTTTACTTTTCGACGGATGTGAAAATGAAGCAACATTCGAGATGATGTGTCAGGAGGGAGCATTTTGCCGGTTGCTTGAGCTGATAATGTCCCTCAAAGACGACGACCATTCTGGTAGTGGAGTCGAAGTAAGTTTACGTCGAATGCTGATGGATCTGTTTTACGAAATGTCGAGGATTCAGAGAGTCGGAATTGAAGACCTATGTAAGTTTCAGTCTAGAACTTCTATCATACTGCCACCAACTGAAGCTTTGCTTAAATTCCTTTTATCATAGCGACGGTAAACGATGAATTCGTCAAGTACCTTTTCCAGATTATTGAAGGCCCACCCGAAGAGTCAAATGATCCCTACCACTACCAAGTCATTCGTGTTCTGGTAAGCTTTTTACTTTCTCAACTATGGTCAGCTAGTCGAATATACATACTCATGCCTTTGGAATACAGCTTGTTCTCAGCGAGCAGTTCATGATGTCCTGCCACGATCCAGTCGAAGATAAGCCAGCCACAGCACTGTTGACCAATAGGGTAGTGAAAGTCATATCAATGCATGGCAATCTCTACAAAACATTTGGTGAAAACATTATACTCCTTCTTAATCGTGAAGGTAACATCTTCTCTTTACCACACAAAGCTCTCCGGTATCAAGTTACTAACTACTTTGCTTAGATGAGACCTCGCTGCAGCTACTTACGCTCAAACTTCTATACTTGTTGTTCACAACACCTTCAACCTATGAATACTTCTATACCAACGATTTGCGCGTGCTTGTCGATATCCTTATTCGTAACCTCTATGACTTACCAGAGGACGCTATCCCGCTCCGCCACACATATTTGAGAGTTCTATTCCCGCTGCTTGCCCATACTCAACTGAAATATCCACCACACGATAAACGCGATGAGCTCCAAAAACTTTTTGTATCACTAGTGAGAGGACAATGGTCTGATGTGGCGGAGGATGACCATAACGACTACGAGAAGATACTTCACTTCAATGACGTGGATGATACAACAAAGCGCCTCGTTTTGCGATGTGGCCAAGTCAGCTGGATATCTGAAGGAACAAACTGGTTTACTAAGGAGCTATCAGTACCGTTCACCGATGAGTCTGTTAACGTCAATGGCGATGGCGAAATTTGTTCTCGAGACAACATAGACATTTTAAACATTGGCTCGCCCATCTCGCCCCAGATGAGTTTGGACGAAAACCTCCACGGACACAAAGCTTCATCGTCTACGTCGCCAGTACGCCAAGCATTCATTGCGCCGATTGGTCAGGAAGTAGAGTCTGGACGTTCATCTACCAGTAGCATTGCTAAGGTAGCATCTCATAAAGAAACCCCTGGGGTAATTCTACCCAACAGAGGCCCCCTTCCAATAAAACAAAAGCCCGAACCCCCTATGGCTCGCCGTTCACGGGCACGACGTCGTGCACAATCAAAAGATAAGGATGATGGTTTCAAAATTCAAAGAAATTGTCGTGGATCCTCCGAATCAGGGCTCTTAAAGTCTCAAACTGATGACAAGATGCGTATTTTAGAGGCATCAACGGCTCCCCTCACACACTATACTAACGGCGCAAGCGACTGCTTCGGCTCAAGAGATACCACGGTTCAGTCACCCGAGTCACTCCACCCCTCTCCGTATAGCCATTCAACTTCGCTTTCACAACGTAAATCGCATAATAATTCTCCTTCTAACCCACCAGCACTTCCTCCACCCCGAAGATCTTCACACTCCGTACCTCCACCAAGTCATATCAATGGTCATCGGAACCCTCAACCCCAACTTCAACAGAAACGCCCATCTACACGCCCACCTCCACCTCCTCCACAACATCACAACCTAACTTCCCGTCCACTTCAGAAGCCAGTCCCTCCAAAAACCAGGCGCTGGCGGGTTCACCAACAGCAGGAACAGAAAGGTATCGATGAGAAGGTTACATGCTCACTAGCTACCGAGAGAAACCCCGATATAGTATCAGACCAGAGAACTGAATTGCGCGCAAATAGTTCGACTGATTCTTTACATACCCCCGCGATTACGGTCGAAATGATCGATAAAGAAATTCTTACGCCTCAGGAGCAAGATGCACATAACAATTAATTCTTATAATCGCAAGGCTCCTGTTCATTAGCTGTAGATATCGTTTAGCTGATTAATTAGTTGGAGCTACCTAAGAGTTGGTAGATTCCAACTTCTAACCACTTTCAACGCCTCGAATTGAGAAGGTACTCAGGAGTGGAAGAGGCTTCCGTCTTCGCATAGCTCTTAGTAGAAACAAATCGATACCCCCTAGTTTTTTTTAGAGGTATCGCAAATAGCAACCCGTATTAAATCGACTACATACTCGCTGGTGTAGGGGATCGTATTGGTTTTAGGTTATCTATACTATTTTATGACATATTTCCCCTCGAGAATCTTTTTTGACTTTTCTGCTGTTTTTAATACAGATATATGGGGCAGTGAGATAATCTATATTCTCCTCGATCCCTTTATCTCCTTTCTGTGTATCACTTGAGGACTTGAATTTATGCCACCATAACCGTGACTTGATTAAATGAGTGATGTAGCGGTTTGGGTTCACCTCAGCTGTGTAAGCCCCAGAACTTTTCGGCGCCGAACGTGTTGGAACCATCTTGCTTCCATGGATCATCGAAAGCAGAGAATAAAAATAGTTCTCCGTTTGTTCCTTGAAAGGCCTTTTTCAAGCTTTCCAATGCCATGTGTTGGTTCTGCTTGGAAGGGATGGCTCTTCCGTTTTGTTGACCATTATGAGGCCAACCCGTTTCAGTGACAATGACTCTTTTGGCGCCATGAACTGCATCTGAAACAGCTTTAGCCTGTTGTCTAACAAACCTTCCGGCTTCTACAGCTGAAGTGTGAGGGTCGAAAAAAGGATGAATATTGACGGCACAGAAATCAGAAACGTGGCAGATCTCAGGATAGGCAGTCATGGCATTGACAGTGTCAACAGCTACCACGGGGCCACTAAATCCTGCAGAGCGGAGGATGCCACGAGAGTAACCAACGGCATTGACAAGATCACGAGCTGATGATTTCCCTGTATTGACCACTTCGTTTCCGATAGCAACAGCGAATATATGTGACCAGTTATCTCTGGCAGCAGCAATGAAGATATTCAACTCAGGGCCAATATGCTGAATAGTAAATAGCCCGAGCATGACTTTCTTATTGTATCGTTTGGCAGCATTAAGCATCATTTCGATCTGGTTGCAGTCAACACCGTACGACCGTACAATGTCATACTCATGTAGCTTGGCAAAGTCGGCATATACCTCACTTTGAGTCTTGCAGTGTCCATTGGCGGTATAGGGAGCGTAGCAAATCCCAAATCCTTTTCCAGAAAAGAACTTCTCCGCTGGGTTTTTTGGAAGGTCTGGAACTGTGGTCGAAGTTGGTAATCCACGGCTTGGTTCTGGCGCAGACGTCTGGGTAATCTGTGCATTGCTAGTCCTAGACTCGACTGTTGGCTTCGCTGCAGGAGGCTTGAGCTCGGTAGGCTTGGGTTCAGTAGGCTTGGGTTCAGTAGGCTTGACCTCCGTGGGGGTGGAAGCGGTAGGCTTAGCAACACTAGCAGACTTTGTATCGGTAGGCGTAATCGCAGCGGACGTAATTTCCACTTTAGAGGTGTACGATGCGTCTGGCGCTGGCTGAGAGATAGATGAGATAGGATTGGCCGTAGTAGGACAAACCGTAACAAGAGCAGTATCGTATCGCCGGAAAGTAGTGGCAAGTTGGTTATCCGATGAAACATGGTGTGTAGGCCGATGTGTAGTGATTTTCCCCTTAGTCTCTACAGTGATAGTTTTGCCAACATAATCAATCCAGTTTACAACCTCAGGGAGCTCGATAGTAGTGACATCAGTCACAAGGGCACGCTCTTTTACAGCATGATCAGATTCTATAGAAGAGTTAATTAGTACTTATTAGAAGGTATAAAAAGGTTGTAATATGTAGAGGTTTCTCAGGCTGGTATAACATACTATAAGGTCTTGCATTGGCGAGGCTTAAAAGCAAGAATAGGATAAAGACCATGAAGGTGGCCTTAATTCCACTAGCTGGTAGTGCCATAGCTAGATAATATAGCTGAAGACAGGAGTTCTATAGTACTAGCCATTTGTATTATTAGCTTAATTGACGCGTCATTTATCTTATCACAGACATATCTTTACTCTCATGCTTTCGGCTACAAGAGAAACAATAGTCTTTCTAGAAGATAGTAAAGGGAAAGGAGGATTGACCTACCAGAACTTTTAGAGAGGAGAGAGCGCCGCCTAGTTACTAAAGCACTGAGACGCGTCGCAAAGGTGTGAAGGAGAATAAAAAAAGGGGGTTCACACCAAGGTAGGCCTTAAGAAGTAAAAACAAAGGGAAGGACACGTCGGATGGAAGGCTAAAAGCTGAGAGAGTGACAAAGGTCAAGTGAATGAAGATGGTGTAGGGTTAAGGAAGTGAAGTTGTGAGAAAGGGTAAGATACACAACTAAAAACACTAGTCACTTGCTCACGTTCTAGCCTCCATCTGCCTTTCTCAGGGTATAGTAAGTAGGTTACAATGAAGATAGACCATCCTTAGGCAGATAAAGCCGCTTTGATCTTTTTAAACATCATATAGGTATAGAAGGTACAAGAAGGATATGATTATGATGGGTATTTCATTGCTTCTTCGTACTAGAGAAGCGGTTTATTCATAGTAAAATGAATAAGAGCGTAAGCATAGCTATCAAAATTCATACATTCAAGTTATTGCCAAAGGAGCTCCAGCCACAAAAAGTAGGATGTCTTCCGAGTGTAAACTCATAGGCGTTCGTCATTGTTGAGGTAACGGATGTAAGGATAACCAGGTTCTTAGGGTAACCAGAAACTTCGGGTACTGTGAAAGCGTTAGCATAATGAAGAGTAGAACTGATAGGAAGACCAACCACACTTGGGGCTAACTAGGTACCTTTAGGCGATTTCAAGTGTGGTAAATTGCCCAGGCCAACTCGCCATATCTCCATTCGATCCAACCCTCGCATGGCATTTTGCCCTTAGCCCCGACTTTGTCAAACCATCTAAACTTTTTAATAGAGTCGTTGATGATATCAGTGATATCCTGTTCGCCGATTCTGACCCAGACACTGCTTGTTGTAGCGACACCGAAAGCACAGGTGCCATATTGGAGAAGCTGGCGGCTTGTTCCAGAGTTAACTAACCAGGAGCCGCCGTTTGAGATGTTTTTGACTATTTGTTCGCAGTCTTTCACAAGAGGAGAGCCCGCAGAAGATTGGTTGATGAAGGTTGACTCTCTGCAGTCATTGATAAATCTATCTCTAGGTGAGAGCTCATTAGCCGGTGCCGCCGAGACGGTGGCAGCGAGGGCAGCGAGGATGGCGATGGCGTTGAACTTCATTTTGAAATTTCGAGTGAGGCTAAAAGTGTTAACGAAGGATGAGCTGCACTGAAGGGAAGAGGTTCAGTCGAGGGGACTGACTATGCTGAGGATTATATAGGGCGACAGTTCTGTAAGGATACATACCACGGGTTGCGCCTTTTTTGCCCGGTGATAGATAGTTAGTGTGTAGGGCTTATATCAATAAGCCCACGGGGCCTTTTTCTCCTCTACTACAGGGTCAGCAGAGATCTGATCCCATAGTACACGTTTCAAAGCAAAAGGGGCCGCGGGCCGCGAGATAATTTTCGTGTTGCTGCTTAATTGCCGCAAATGCGATGCTTCGAAAGTAGTTGCGGGCGCATTTCTTTGACAGTGGTCGCGAATGCGTTTCACCAGCCATGTCGGGTCGATATGCTGCTTTGTTATGCTGGGTATCTGTCCCACTCAAGCATCAGCAGCTCGGCCATGGGTTGGAGGTTGCTATCGCTATTGTGCATGTTGTATAGAGGTTACCTAGGTAGGGTTCCAAGTAAAGACGGGAGCATCGTCACAAGTTGTTTCTTTTTGGTCATCTCAGTCCATTCCGTGAATTAAAAATATATATGTAGGTATTAACTAGGGGCGAGTACGGTGTGCCCTGGAGAAAATGGAAGTTGGCATGGGAAATAGTGAATGTACAATAAAAGCATCAGGTAGAGGACAGAGAGTTCTCGATCTCACCCTTCATCGCTTCTGTCGAAGAATCTTGGTGATAGCATGGCGGATGATGGTACCAGCTTTCTCAATTTCCTTTTTAGACAATCCGGTGGTAAGGCAGACTTTCAAAGCAGGGGCTGGAGGGATGTACATCTGCTTCGGGGCGGTCTCGTCGGGAACGGGCTTCAAGCGGGTGATTAGCACGCCGTTAGCAAGTGCCTCGTCAACAACATCCTGTAAAATATGGTGTTGATCTTCGATAGAGAGTCGCTTTGACGAAACCACTTCCGGTTTCAAGACTAGCATCATGATGGGATTCTCAGGTGCGCTGGTACAATATACCCAGTCGCTGCGAGGGTCAAGCTGGGTCCACATAGTCTTGATATTCTCCCGCAATTGTGGGATGAGTTCTGGGCTGTTGTGTAGTAGAGAGATGGTCTCGCTTGCAGTGGTAGCAAGTAGAGCAGTTAGAGCCGCAGAAAAGCAGTAGGCGGAGGCCGAGATGCGTTGATGGTTCACGATTTCCTTAGATCCAGCGCAGAATCCACCGCCACCAATGAACGCTCCAGCCAGAGAGCCAATGATCATATCGGCCTCGGCCGGATCGACATTTTGGTGCTCAGTAATTCCACGGCCTGTCCGGCCTAGTACTCCAAAAGACACGCTCTCATCGAGGATGAGTCTGAATTTGTACCGGAGCTTTAGCTCAACCTAGGAAAGCAAATAAGATTAGAAATTGCTGTCGTATCGACTTCCGACACCTCCAGGGGACTGGGCCATAACATACGATCTTGGGCAAATCACACATATCGCCTTTATCCTGGAAGAGGCCTTCGGTGATAATGAACCTTCGTGTAAGAGGTTTTTTTGCTTGCTCTTTTGTGATCTTGCTCAAAACGCGCTCCAGGTCGTCCATATCGTTATGCTCGTACCATCTAATCGTACTTCTCGAAATTTGAATACCCTTTCGAATGGCGTGGTTAACCCCCTTGTCAACGACAATAATATCGCCGCGCTTGGAAAAGGCCGGAATAACACTAGATATTGTCGAGAAGGCTTGGGAGTAGATGATACACGCGGGTGTGCCGAGGAAGGTCGCAACGTCCGCCTCAGTCCGCATGTGTACATCTTGAGTGCCATAAAAGCCGGGAGGTCCGCATGGTCCAACTCCATACGTTCTAAGTGTCTGGATAGCTTTCTCTTTAAGGGTCTCGTTTGCAACAAAATTGTAGAAATTATAGGAACCAAGGTTCGTGACGGTTCGGCCATTGGCGAGCTTAGATTTCGGTCCGGTAGCCCTGAGGAAGATAAGTCAGTAATACTGAATGTAAGGTAGCCCGCGCGTCATCTGCAGCTCACCCGGTAAGCACCACTCGCTTGTCAACGTCCTCTTCGTCTTGTGCGGTCGAAGCAGAAACGAGTGGCTCGGGAGTCCAGTCGTCTACAAGATCATCTATTTCCTATACCGTCACCCCACGATCTCACTCAGCAACTGTCTGTACGCAACTAAAGTTTAAAAGAAAGCACTGGAATGCATACCTCTTCCGAGAGCGGGACGAAGTCGCGCTTTGTCGAATACTTTGGCGCGAGAAGATATCTCACAGCAAACAGGAAAAGGAATAGCTCAACGGCGGATCGAACAGGGTCATTCTGGTAGCTGGATTTAATATAGCGGACGAAGATAGCCGAACCCGGAACACGCTGAAACTGATCCGCTAAGATCTGGAGGTATTGGAGCGTAATTCTCTGGGTCTCTTGCAGGTCCATCATGTCATTATAGTTGCGTCTGTGAGCTCGGAGATATTCAACCTTATCGATTGGGCTGCCTAGAGAGCGGTTGAAGGAGCGATGAAGAGGAGTAGAATTCAGGAAGAATAGGATCTTGATTTAACGAGAGAGCACTTTGGTCGGGTAGGGCTTAGGATAGAAGGGCGAGGTTCGAGGTTTGCAGGCTGAAGATGCAATCTCGCAAGGCAAAAGGGTGACAGTGGCTTACTAATCGTACCTATGAAACGTGCAAGTCTACAAGCACGGAGTAGAGTGGAAGTGCTACATGAGATGGGAGATACCAGGCGCCACGATAGAAATAGAACATTAGAATCTAAGAGAGGCAATGGCCTTGAGGTGTTTCACATCGATTTTGCTTCTCAGTCGATGAGGTTTTGATGAAAAATAGAAAATCAACAGCAATCCAACTCCACATCTTTGGGGAAAAAAGAAAAAAAAGTAATACAGCGGTTCATTCCATTATTGAGGTGATGGGAAATGCAAAATGCGGAAAGAGAATACAACGAGACGGAGAAGGAATATACCGTACATGAGATGTGGTTTTTCTGCCAAATGCATCGGCAAAGTTCATAACAAGGAACCCTCGACACCGGTTTAGTGCGTAACTAGTCGTACACTTGATGGTGGGAATGCAGGCAGGAATATCATTTTAGAAGCGGAGGAGATTGGCGCTGTCGGTTTTCTCGGCACCGCCACTCTTTTCAGCTTCTCCAGTGTGTGAAGTTGTGGTGTCGTTGTTGTTTAGGTCGTTTGGCTGGAACATCTGCTGGATGATATCAGGGAGGCCGGTGATTGGTTTCAGCTGATTCTTAGCAACCAGAGGACCAGCAATGATCAGCGCAAACACGATGAACATGACGAAGTAGAGAATGGCAAAGCGGATAACACGGCGTTTGCGTAGTTTAGATTGCTTCAAAGAGTATATTGGGGGACGGATTTGACGGCTAAACGGTTGTTAGAATAAATTGATCATTGAATCATAGAAAGGGAGAGTTTCGCTTACCTTGGCCTGAGCCAGAACAGGATGACAGAGTGGCCCTTGTCGACATATGGGATACACAGGGCCGGGAGCATAAGTATCAAGATAACGTGGCCGAGTATAAAATCGGCAGCAAACATGCCGAGCTCGGTGATTTTGCAGAGGAATTCACGACCGGGCTGGGACATTGAGTGCCATCCCATGTTGTACCATTTACCCGTCCACCAGGCGATATTGGCATCGTCCTGTCGGAATTCTCTGGTCAAGGCAAGACCGATGATGAGCTTGAAGACAAATCGTTGAATGGCAGTGACTGCAATCATTCCAGCAAGGGTACGGCTGAAAGAAAAGCCTTCGAGGAAGAACATCACTTCAAAAAAGATCAAGAGGCCAATAACTGCAAAAGCGTGCGCGACAGCAGCAAGAACTGCGCCGAACTTCTTGCAACACATGCTGAGAACGGGGCCCATACAGCAAGCCATTGCGAACATGACGAGACAGACACCAGCGTTGAGAGCAATAGGACCCAAGGCCACGAGACCAACACGAATAAGGGAGCTGGTAGGAGCGATTTTCTTGCCATCGTTGTTAGCCGCAATAACTCCGGTTTGGGCGTTTATGAAGAGGTATGGAATCAGAGTGACAGCAACGAGAACCAATGGGCCAACAATCTCGCTAAAGAAGATGTTCGTAAGCTGAGCTCGTGGGATATCACCGGATAATTTCTCGGATGGAGCACCGAGGATCTTGCGCTTGTAACCAGTGATCCGAGTACGTGAGAGACGGCAGTATGCGATCCAGGAGGAACCGTGGGAACGCGAATTACCACGAGACAGCCATCTGAGATAGTCACGATAATCAATGAAGAAATCGTTCCACGAGAACTGGTGAGGGTTGAACAGGAAGGGTGAAATGCAGAGTGCGAGAAGTGACACCCAGAAATACAACAGACCAGGTAACCAGACCGTCACGGTTGCGAATAGGAGCATCATCAGGGATCGTGCACCGAGGTAGATAGATGGGCCAGCGAAACGTGAATAGAGGATGCCAAACGGAATGCGAGCGGTAGCAAAACCACGACCGGTACCGATGTATCGAGCACCACCGAAGGACAAGTTATTATGCAGAGAATTGGCATAGATCTGGCACACGAAGACTTCGAAAAGAGGCGAGAACGAGCCGAAATGCTTGGCGAGACGGGTAGCTGCTCGCCAGAAGCCTCTTTCAGTCAATTCTTGGACAACCAGCGGAAGGAAGGAGAGTAAAAACACGATGCAGATGGAGACGATGCAACGGTTCACCCAGTCCTTGATGGGATTCAGATCAGCACATCCAGTCGGCATCAGTTCGTCAGTAATCGGCACACCCTTCTTGACCACGCAGAGAATGGTTTCGTGTTTCAAAGCTCCAAGGTTGAGGAGACAGATCATGAACAGCTGCACAGACAAGATGATAAAGATGTTGTTGATGTGGAATCCAGGATGGGCGTAGAAGAAAGATAAGAACCTGTCGAGTGGTAATTGCGTTCCCAGGTAGTAGTATTCACGAGACAACATCTGTTCACCCATACCGGTACCGATCTTGGTGGTGAAGTTAAGAATGGAGCCAAATCCAAGATCACGACCTTTACCACACTGATAATATTCACAGTGCTTGATTCGGCCACCTCGGAGCAAAGCGTTCATACCGGCATAGATATCCTCGTTAAGATGGAGACCCTTCTGAGCTTTTGAGACACCGCCTCGGGTATTCATGAAGATGGCATTGAGGAAATCAGGATGCCCGTAGTGAAGTTTGCCACCAATCTGAGCAAGAGTACGAGCAAAGAGGGTACCGAACGTCTGTTCCTTTCCAGCAGCGACGTCACCCAAGATACCAATGTTTTCAGAGAAAATATATTCACGAGCTCCAAGAATCGCAACAGGGTCAAAGTTCGATGGCGGAAGTCCGGGAGTGTATGGAGAGACATTTTCAGTCGTCATTTCCTCAAATTCAGCAAGCACACTTCGAATCTTCAAGCATTCTTCAAGATAATTGTCCTGGTTGGCGTCGATAAGCTGGATATATTCACCACGATAGAAGATGATGGCATGATTCTGGTTGTCAGACTTCCCGTCTCCGAGAATAGGGTTGCCGGAGAGTTGAACTCTGAACTTAGGTCGTCGTAGTCCGTTCTCTAGGATCTCGGAGTGTCCGTCAATGAGAGCGGAGAAGAGTCTGGGTTCCTCTCCTTCGTTGGCCGGGGCCTCTTCGTCCAGGTAAGCAATCTGAAGGTCGGGGTAGGCGCGAAGCAAAAACTCAGTATTTTCACGTTCTTCCTTGTTGAACTTAGCGAACCTCTGCATAGACACGCAGATCTTGAACTTGCGGCGAGCCATCCGTTCCAGTTCACGTTCCAGCTTGTCAGAGTTACCGCCAAACATCTGCACGACTTCAGGGTTCTCGACACGGTAGAGAAGCTTGATAGCACGGCTGTAGTTCATGAAACCTGAAATGGTACGGTACAGAGTTTGAGAACGTAGGGAGGCCCAGATACGTGTTCGAAGGGTATATTCAGGCGCAGCAGATTTGAAACCGATGCAGTAGAACGGAAGGTCGTTGATCTTGCTCTTCTGGGCGTCCTTTGCGTTCTTTTCGTCATCTCCGTTGAACTGAGAGGTCTCGTCGGCCAGAATCTTCGTGTCCTTGACGAAGCAGTCCCATTCGTGAGGGTGCAGTTGCTTGAGGTATTCTAACAGTGTGACACGGGAATATGGCTCATCCTCGCGGATGATCTCTCGCAAAGACAGAAGAATCTTCTCGCTGTAGTGGGGGATCAGAACGGTGAAAGTTGGCATGTTGTCGACCGGGACCGGCTCCGGGATAGGAGTGGACAAGGACTGAGCGAAGAAAGAGATACGTCGTTCGGCCTCGCTGAGAGGAGGGAAGAACTCGGTCTTGAAGGAGTGATCTTCCTGGGAGACGAAGAACGTGGGCGCCCGGAGAGTCCGCTTTCCTTCCTGCTCGGATGGAACCTGGTGGTACAGGAGCTTCTGCACGTGGTCGATGGCAAGAAGATGTTCACGGTACATGGAGATAACGACAGCATTCCACACCTGCGAGATCAGCACCTTGGGTTTATATTTGATCTCCATGTCGGTAGTGGCCAAAACCTTGGAGTAGATACGCTTTGGCAAGCGGGAAAAGATATTTCTCCAGGGGGTCCAGATAGAGACACCAAGATAGAAAGATCGAGCGACGGAGAAGATAGCGTTCAGGATGATGTACCACAGATACGTGTCGAGGAAGAAGAGAACCAGGTCCGTGAAGAACATGAGCCCAAGCAGGATCTGCGGTTGGTATTTGCAAAGGTTGTCCTTGAGAATCATATCACCCTGGCAAACGCTGATCTTTGTATTGGCGAGAATGCGAATTGGATCCTTCAGCGAAAGGGTCAGGAAGACGTAGGACTCGCCCAACTTGGCACCGAAGACGCAGACCCAGAGGCCGTAAGACATCCATCGGTCGTTGCCCTTCAGTCGGGGATAGCTGGCGGTGAACGTCTGGCTGGCAACGTACTGCCTTGAGTTCCGCTTCAGGTAGCTGCCGAAGAGGCCGCCGAGAGGCATGACCGAGAAGAAGATGAAGGTAACGAGAGCGATGAAGAACTGGGCAATTCCGAGAGCAAGCGGGATGGGACCCTTCTGGTCCTTACTGATGAAGAACACGTAGACACCAGGTCCGACGTTGACGGCGAAGACGGCGAGCAGGAAGAGAAGTCGCTTGGTCAGATGCTGAGCACCGGCCCATTGGCGAGGGACATAACACCATTCAGCAATTGTGGCCCAGATCATGATAAAGGAAGCGATGGCACCGCCGAATCCAACGGCAGACCAGATGGCGGCGGCGGGTGGCCGGTTGTCAGTCTGCTGCTTGTAGTCCTTGGTGTAGAGAGACTGGGCGTTGTACGCGGTGTAGAACCAGAAGGCAGTGACGTGGATGACCCAGATACGGTTGAAGTTGACGACCATATGGAACCAGGATCGGGTCTCCTTGTAGGTCTTGAAGAAGACCTTCTTCCAGTTGACGTCCTTGAGCTTGTTCCATCGTTCGGCCGGGGGGATGTCGACGAGTCGAGTCTTGTCCTCCAGCACGATGCGTTCGATGCCCTCCGGGTACCAGAAGAGCTGGTTGCAGTCGTCGTAGCCGATGATCTTGTTGTGGTCTCGCTCACGGCGCACGTACTTGCCCTCGTAGATCTCGTAGCCCTGGTCACGGCAGTACTGGTAGAGAGGGGTGATGATCTCGTTGAGATAGGTGAACTCGGGGACGGGCTCGACACGGTTCTGGCACTCGGGAGAGCGCAGGTAGTCGTCGGCACACTTGAAGATGAAGCAAAGGCACTCGGGCATGAATCGAGTCTGGTTGGCCTCACCCCAGCAGAGCAGGTACAGGGCAATCTGGCGAGCCCTGTCGTGCTGGGACATGCGGTTCATCCTCGTCTTCCACCTGTATATGGCAGCCTCGAGACTGTTGTCTCCTTCCAGGGACTCCAGGGTCTCGGCTTCGTTCTTCTGCTCCTCGCCGGCCTTCTTCTTGGCGGCCTTCCTGGCCTTGCGGGTACGCCTGTTACCCTTGCCGAGCTTCATGTTGGCGAAGCCGACGGCGTCATCGAGGTCGAGGTGGGCGGCAAAGTACCAGCGGCGGTAGTTGGCGTTGTCACCGCCGATGTAGTCGGCGTGGAGCGAGAGCAGGGCCTGGTTGGGGGTCATACGCGAGGCGCGAGAGTCGAGCTGGACCATGAAGTGGTCGTACATGTTCCGCATGCTGTCACGCTGGAAGCCGAACTTGTTGACGAGGTCGAGGAAGATCTCCTCGATCTCCTCCTTGGAGAGTGGGATCTGAGCGTCAGAGGTCCAGGCGGGGTATGGCTCGCGGGAGCGCTGGCCCATGGGGAGGGCATCGGTGCCGTAGACGGGAGTGGCCGCCCCCGAGGACCGGTTGCCGTAGGAGATCTGAGAAGACGGCGGGCGGTAGCCTCGGCCGCCCATCTGGCTCTCGCTGTAGCTGTTGTAGCGCTCGTCGCCGCGGCCGTAGTAGTCGTCCCCTCCGCGGGCGTCGGACCTCATGGTGAAGTCGCTGAAGGTCTCGGAGTCCTCCTCGGAGTCGTGGGGACGACGGCGGCCGCGGCCCTGGTTGGGGTCGCCGGCGCCGTTGTCGTAGTACTGGTTGTCGTAGTATTCATCCTGATAGTACTGCTGCTGGTTGTTGTCATAGTACCCGTCTTGGGGATAGTGCTGGGAGTCACCACTGTGGTAATCACTTGGAGCAACGCCATTTCAATTAACGACCGACTGATTCGAGAAGGAGAGCGATGGTGGACAGTACTTACGCCCGGTCGTAGTAGCCATCGGTCTGGTGGTGGCCGCCCTGGGGATAGTCGTACTGGTCGTAGTACTGGCCGCCCTGCTGGTCCTGGTAGTAGCCGTCGCCGTGGCCCTGGGGAGCGTAGGCGTCGTCGTAGTGCTGCTCGTGCTGGGCACCGTGAGGGTGCGGTTGAGCAGACATCGCGGCAAGCTATCAGCAAGTCTCCATCCGACAGAGGGAGAACAAGATGGCGGTCGAGGGCTCTCTGCAAGGACTCTCTGCGAGGACTCTCTGGCGTGCGGGAGTCAGCGCGTCGACGGGGGCTCTCCTAGGCAAGAACGACCGTCGGCAAGTAAAAGAGCGTGAGGCCTCAGAGAGAGAGGAAGAGAGAGGATGAAGAGGAAGAGGTGAAGAGGAAGAGGTGAAGAGAGGAAGATAGGAGATTGGACGTGTCGACGTCGACGATCCCCTGCAGGAGATTTATTTTACCCTGCCAGTTTTTTCCTCGTCCAGCGTAATTTTAATCTGCCCTGCTGCAGTCCTTAGACCAATTCAGTTCGTCCACGGATCGAACCGAGCCAGGAAAGTAAATTACGCCCGTGTATCCACGATACCTGATACGCCCGCACCTCAGACAGACTCGCGGGCCGTCACCGTAATACGCATACCCCTGGCGTTCTCCTTGGACGTTCCTGGCTCTCCTGAGAACTTCTTAGCAGGCTGGATCCTCCGTTCGCTGGAAAGGCCTCCCTCCTCCACCAGTGTCTCACAATCCCAGCCGGTGGGGCGTCGTGCCCTTTTTCCTGCCGGGCGTCGCAAGCTGTCCCTTGCGGCCTTGCCACTGGCTCCATCCGCTCCATCGTGTGGCGGTGCCCGTTCCCAGGTCTCGTTCCCAGCATGTGTCAACACCGACCTGCATTTCTGTCTACCACCTACCTACAGCTACGGTAAACGAGTAGACGAGAGACAGACAGAGATGAGAGAGACGAGAGAGACAGACGAAGACTCTTGACTCTTAGAGAACGTAGTCGTAGAGAACTCCAGCAGTTGTACTCCGTAGTGTGCCCCTTTTCTTCACTTACGCAAGCCGACTCTCACGTGACCACCGCCGCGACGACGTCGAAAGCGCCAAAAACCGCCAGGCACAAAACCTCATCTTCTTCCTCTTCCTCTTCCTCCTCCACACGCTCGTTCTCCTGTCCTTCTGTCTGTCTCTCCCCGTGTGCTTGCTCTCGCCGCTCGCTCCCGTGCCGCTCCTTTGACCCCGTCTCCCGCCTCTCGCTCTCTCGCCTGTCCTCGCGTGCCCCGTACATGCGCGTCTCACTACTACCACCACCATGAAGTTCTCCTCGCTCGTGGCGGCCACCGCCCTGGTTGCCGGCTCCGTCGTCGCCGCCGACCTCGATCCCATCGTCATCAAGGTCCGTTGTCGTTTGTCCGGCTTCTCGAGGCTGTCTGGTTAACCCTGTTCTGTAGGGAAGCAAGTTCTTCTACAAGACAAACGGCACCGAATTGTATGCTGTCCTACTACTCCATCTTGGCGCCACTTGCTGATCCAGTCACTCCAGCTTCATGAAGGGCGTTGCCTACCAGCGTAAGTCGAGGCACTCACACCTAACTCCGCAATGTCCGCTCACAGCCCTACAGAGGAAATATCCAGCAACGGCTCCACCAGCGCCGGCGACACCTACCATGACCCCCTCGCCGACGTCGACGCCTGCAAGCGGGATATCCCCCTCATGCAGGAGCTGCAGACCAACACCATCCGCGTCTACGCCGTCGACCCCAAGCGCGACCACAGCCAGTGCATGAAGATGCTCCAGGCCGCCGGCATCTACGTCGTCGCCGATCTGTCCGAGCCCAGCAAGTCCATCATCCGCGACGACCCCAAGTGGGACGACGTTCTCTACGACCGCTACACCGCCGTCATCGACGACCTGGCCCCCTACTCCAACGTCATCGGCTTCTTCGCCGGCAACGAGGTCTCCAACAACAGCACCAACACCAACGCCAGCGCCTTCGTCAAGGCTGCCGTCCGTGACATGAAGGCCTACATCAAGAAGAAGAACTACCGCCCCATGGGCGTCGGCTATGCCACCAACGACGACGCCGACATCCGTGACGACATGACCGCCTACTTCAACTGCGGCAAGCAGGAGGAGTCCATCGACTTCTGGGGCTACAACATCTACTCCTGGTGCGGAGACTCATCCTACCAAAAGTCCGGATACGACGTCGTCGTCAAGGACTTCAAGAATTTCAACGTCCCCGTCTTCTTCGCCGAATACGGCTGCAACGAGGTCAAGCCTAGGAAGTTCACCGAAGTCGAGGCTATCTACGGCGACCTGATGACTCCCGTGCTCAGCGGTGCCATCGTCTACATGTACTTCCAAGAAGCCAATGACTACGGTGTGCAGAACCCTCTTGAACCCTCACTGAAACCCTTGCTGATCCCATCGTAGGTCTCGTTCAGGTTACCAACGGCCAGGCCAACAAGCTCACCGACTTCAACACCCTTAAGAAGCAGATCTCCAAGGTCAAGCCTTCCGGTGTCGCCATGAACTCCTACAACCCAACCAACACCGCCCTCAGCACTTGTCCCACAAACTCCAACTGGAAGGCCAGCAGCCAGAGCCTCCCCCCGACCCCCAACAAGGCCCTCTGCGGCTGCATGGTCAAGAGCTTGAGCTGCGTCGCCAAGTCTTCCATCACCGACAAGCAGCTCGGCCAACTGTTCGGCGTCGTCTGCGGCAACGACAAGCAGGCCTGCAAGGGCATCGACACCGACGCCACCAGCGGCGTGTACGGTGCCTACAGCATGTGCAGCCCCATCGAGAAGCTCTCCTTCGCCTTCGACCAGTACTACAAGCACCAGTCCGCCAAGGGCAACGGTGCCACCGCCTGCGACTTCGGCGGTGCTGCCACCACCCAAAAGTCCGAGAAGCCGTCCGGTGACTGTGCCTCCCTTGTCCAACAGGCTGGTCCAGACGGAACCGGAAGCGTCACCTCCGGCCCGCAGGCCAGCAACACCTCCAAGGCCGCTGCTCCCACCACCGTCGTCCCATCCCTCAACTTCGGCATCATGAAGCTTGGCGCCTACCTGCTCTGTGCCGTCATGGCTGGCGCCGGAATCATTTTGATATAAACCAACTGTAAAACAACTACCTCTGCCCTTTTTGAAGTCTCCTCTGCCCTTTTCTTGAAGTCTATGAAAATCGCCGCACCATAGAGTCTCGACCACCATGCCTTTCTTTCTACCTTGTTTTCTCCCAGATTGCCCTCACTAGCTTTGATCCTTCGCGTTTTCATTCATTCTCCTTCGCCTTCTAGCCACGCCAGGCCTTTCCTTCCATTCTACTTATAAGTACAGCCCCCCACTTGATTCCCACCTCTCCTTACGTGTTTATAATAATGATGAAAACCTCTCTTTGACCCACTGTATCATGTTGTCCAAAGACGTTCCCAGGCAGACGCAGCAGATAAATTGACTCTTTGCTTATTTTTTGAATCAGTAAACGCACCATAAAGACACGAATAAGTTGACTGGAGTGTATCTACTCCGTACGTAGAGTGGTCATTCACCGTTGAATTGGCGTGGTTGAAAGAAAGGCTAAATGCACGCCGTTGCCCGGCCAACCAGCAACACAACCTTAAGTATACAACCTCACCTTTTCAGCTTCATTGACCACTGGTTGGCCGTTGATATTGACAAACCCGAATAGTGGCATTTCCTTAACAGACCTATCCTGGCACTACCTCTTATCATCCGCCTCGCTCAAGTTGACCGCCGATATATCCAGCACTACGACACAATGGCCCGACTCTATTCGAAACCAAACGATGCTAGTAAAATGGCAAGATCCTGTACCAAATCCAAGGACAAAGATGCAGGCAATGCTGCAAAAAGGGAGTCTGTAGACAGAAGTAGTCCAGTGGGAAGAAGGGCGCATTCATATACCCGTTCCAAAGGGGGGCAAAGCGACACCGAAGAGCTAATCTCGCATATGACTGACATGTCCCTGTCCACGGGAAATAAAGTCAAGAGGAGGGAAATACCGCAGCTAGAGAGTTCCAAGGCAAAGCTCCCTCTGTCGGAATCAAGTCTTGTTGAGATAGAGGAGATAGAGGGTGGTAGAGGCAGCATATCCCATAATGGCCGCGCTACCATCGGAAAAAAATACTTACAAGACCTTCCACGTGTTTCTGACTTACCCAAAGAGGATTCGGACGATGACCAAGACCAGGAAGAAATCGCTGTTGCTGGCCAGAGTGAAGAAGATGAGACTGAAGGGTTTGACTCCTTAGATGACTTTATTGTCTCCGACAATGATTCCATAAGTCTCTATGAAGGATCGGAGTCTGACGAATCCAACTATATGGAAGAAAAAGGGGAGAAGGAAATCAGCCCAAATTATACCACTCCTCTCCAAGCTTGCCCAGACACAGAATCAGAGCTACAGCCTGATACAAGGTTACAGTACCGCCCACGCAGAAGACTGATCAGAGGGAGGAGAAAGTCACAAAGCAGCTCAATACAACTCTATAGTTCTAACAATGAATCTGGTGGGGTGAAATCTGCTGAGAAATTTGCTAGTGCAAACTCATCATTACCTGCAGACATGGACAACAACAAAGGCAGTAGTAGCAACAACACAATATGTCCTGCAGATAAGAAAACAAATTTTAATGCAAAGACTGAATCTAATCAGTCTCTTGACTACGATTCCATGTTTTCTCCTCATTTATTACCTGCAAATCTGGAGGACTCCAAAAATCAAAACAAAGTACCTCTAACTCCTACCAAGAAGCCGAGGGGTAAAGATTCCCCTGAGAAGTATGACATTCTGCAACCAGCTTTGTATGATCCTGCCAACCAAACCCTGCTAACATAGCAATTGATAGAAAATCCCAGCCACCCCAAGAGCTCTCGCAAATGGCGCTCGTAACGCCTCCAAGCTCACCATCAAAACCATGTCTTAAATCACCTTCAAAATCTCAGAAGAATCGCATACCTCCAACTCCTCACCGGCCTAGCATTGATACGTTTTGGAGCCAGGAGGTCATCAATGAGTGGAATGATACATTCTCCCCTCGAAAGATGCAAACGCCCAACTTTCACCGGCGGCATTTTGATATTTTCTCAGACTCCGACGAGGACGAGAATGAAGACCGACAGGACCTCGAAGACCAGGATGATATCTTCAACAGTGTCAAGGTTTCTATCCCCGAGCACCTAGGCACTCCTGACTCCGAGACTTTCGACGACAAGCTGCCCCTGTATACCTCCCCAATCAAAACAAACGCAAGTCCTTCAAAAAAGCAATCCAAAGCCGCAACTTCAACAAAAAAGGCGTTGGCTGCTAAAAAAAGGGAGTTTGATGCGCGAAAGCAAGCCATTGCAGCCGAGTTTTTCGAAGAGTTAGACAATATGGTAACTGGCGGGGAGATCCTGGAGCTAACCAAACCTGCTGGGGGTGTGAATATTGTCTGGAACAACAAGTTGGCAACCACGGCAGGAAGAGCGACTTGGAAAAAGGAAACGATAGCCAAGAATAAGGAATCAACTGAGCAGAGAGTTCTTAACTCCTCTTCTGCCGACCTTTGTCCCCTGAACGCATCAATTGCATCAGTAGGCTCCTCTGCAACTTCGTCTCCGGCAACCGAACTGGCCCACACACCAAACACATCGCCTAAAAAGCGTTCATCAGCCGGCCGTTCAATCAGACACATTGCAACCATCGAGCTGGCCGAGAAAGTGATTGATTCAGAGGACCGACTCCTCAACACTATGGCGCATGAATACTGTCACCTAGCCAATTTCATGATATCAGAAGTCCTTGACCAGCCGCATGGCTTAAGCTTCAAGCAATGGGCGAAAAAATGTAAAGATGCTCTCGACTCTAACCCTAAGTATTCTGGAAAAGTGGAGGTCAATACCAAGCACACATACTTGATCAACTACAAGTACATGTGGTGCTGCGAAACCTGTGGTCAAGAGTATGGTCGACACTCACGGAGTATTGATCCGGTCAAGGTCCGATGCGGAAAATGTTACGATGGGATGTTGCTGCAAGTCAAACCGAAACCAAGGGGGGGCGGCAAAAAATAGACATATAGCCACAGGACTGATCTCGAAAGGCCTTTGAAAACATTTTACAGGTGTTGGATTTTCAGCTCTATGCTTCTTCTTTTCTATCTGTACCAAGCTATGTTCTTAAACCGACTCGCTCAAGCCTCTTTAACATACTTTGCGTATTGTTAATACATGTTGACAGGAATTAGATAAGCTATTTTCTATGATTGTGGCCTGGATGGAACAGTTTGCTCTTAGAATAATGAGGACTTGGAAGTGTATAGTACTTTTGATTGATCTCCCAAATTGACTATCTACATGTTATTATTTTTTTTTGTTTCTGAATAAGAATCGCCCACTTTTCAATACTGCTCCTTGAGTCGCTATTCCAACCACTTTAAAGTTTCGAGAACGGCGAGATGAAAAATATCAGGGGTGGTTTTGTAAAAATTCAGTTTCCGAAGAGACTATCGTCCACGATCTTCAAGGACTGCATTATGTTCGCCATTACCTCGCGGGCGCGTGTTTCCTCCTGGTCGGCAGGACCAGGAGCTTCACCCTCTTCAGGCGAGCCGTGAGGTACATTGATATAGACCAGCATGTCGGTACTATGCTGAGCCAGTCGCACCAGGGAAAAGTGGCAGGTAGAATTTGCTTCGCGCTCGATTTCTGGTGTTGCTGGGCCTGATGTAGTCTGTGACTCGTTGCCGCGTTTTCTGTATTTCGCCGTCACCAGTGCCTGACAGGTATATGTCGGGGCAGAAATGAGTTGTATGGGACAGGGCTTTGGGCAACCGAGGATTTCGTAAGTGTCCCCATTTGCGGTACACATATCATCAAGATGTGAAAGAACAGCGTTCAAGTCGTCCTTGGAGGCCCCGCCAGATGGTTTTTGCTCTGTACCGGCGTCTGCCGCAGTCAAGCAGGACGCCTTATCTGCAGGCAGATCATATGAGCCAGGCTCAAGATAATTAACCAGCTCGAAAAAGATGCTGATGTTTGTTACCAGAGATCGGAAGACTTCCTGATTATCTGGAATTGGATATAAAACCCTTTAAAGTTCGTATTCCTCCGTTCTTAGCACAGTGTCATTTTTTTCGATTTCGCTATTAGTTTTCGAGCACCGTTATACCACGCCCGCCTTCGAGAAAGATTGTCGAAACCGAACGATCGTATAGCAAGCCAGAAGCGCGCTGAGCGAGGAGGAGCTGAATTATAAGATAGGAATATATTCTTACCCCACGTTGGTGAATATTTTAGGCACCGAGACCTGTATTGCCCCGCCATAGAGTTCGGCGAGGTCATATCCAGCAGCATCACCTTGCTCCATCTCTGATAAATCCGGGATCTTGAAGTAGAGACAACAGAATCGGTTATTAGGTCTTGATAGCAGTCAAAAGCCTAGGACTGGGTGATAGGGCAAGCAGCCGGCGATGTGTCAGCTTGGGCTGCGAATAATCTCTACAGATAGATGAAGACGCAATGTCGGTTGGTCGAAAAAGAAAAAAGGGTATTCACCTTTATGCGTGATATTTTCTTTGAAGGCCACGATGAATCCAAATAGTCGTTTTAGGAGAAAAAATCGCGTTGAAGTGACAGAAATCAGCTCTCGCCTTCGTTATGACATCAAAGGTACGGGTGGCGTGCCGGATCAATGGATATTCCGAGATTTCAGCCTCAACACCTGAGGCTTTTTACTCACGGCATCTGGAAGAAATCAAGGGCTGACTACTGATGATCATTCACTATTATGTATTACTGTACACTTACTTGGACATAATGTGTTCAGATTATAGTATCTTTATTTGAGAAAGGAATGTGTAGATTCACTATATATGTGTAGTCTGCACTAGAGACCACAGAGTACGAGCAATAAAGCTGATAAGAGTAAAGAACGATTCACATGTCCAGTAGATATTCGGCATAATAGTCAAGGGCGAACATTCGAAACTTACCGCCCCATTTGTGTCGGAACTCAGTGCCTGTATAAGCACGGCTAGTACTCATGCTGAAACTATGGAGCTCGACAAACCACCCCTTGTTTAATGCACGCTCAATCATCTTCAAAAAGCCGTCCGAGTATTCCGCCTCAGCGGCATCACCGGTTGCCAGAACAATAGTCGAAGGGGTATCACAGTCGATGATGCTCTCCAGCATTTTCAGATGGAGAATCTCGTCCACGGCTTGCTCAACCATCTTTGCTACAATAGGCCGAGCATCCGTTTCAGAGCTGCTCGACAGACCGTTGTAGAGCGCGTTTCCGACACTACTGCTACCCCCGTCGCTACCGTAACCGCGGCGCAAGAATTTCGTCTTACGTGGTGACAAAAGTTTGGCCTTGTGTACCCGTTCAAGGATGTTTGCCTCGTAGCCGAGCTTCTCTGCCTCGTCTATGGCTGGGAATCGATCGGAACCAACAAGAACCCTTTTGCTTACCGGTCGGCCTCGTTCCAGAACTAGCGAGAAGTTTTGAAAGGAAAGAGGCAGCCGGCAAACTCGAGTGGTTAGAGGTATGTTCCTAGCCTTCTTGATGAAGTCATGGAAGCCCCCCATGATCTGTATAAATCATTAGCGAAGGTACACATGATGATAAAAACAGCGATTCTTACGTTAGAGATATCAACAAACACATGAACGCCATTTGGCACCGTCTTCAGCGGGTAGCGTAAGTGTTCATGGAGGTTTCCATGATGCAACTTGTTCCTACTTGTAGTGTGGTTTTTGATGAGTAACGACACGAGGTCGGTCTGCCGTTGTGACACAGTACCGGTCAACAGCGACTCGACCACAATAGTCGACCCAACGATTCTTTTTCCCTTGGGGACAGAAGGTGCGGGCACTGGCAAAACGATTGGAGCAGGAAGAGCCCGACGGAGGATGTATCTTGGATGAGGGAAGACTGAGACTTTGGGTGCATTGTCACCGTCACCAGCGGGCGCTAGCGCTAGCAGCTCCGGCTTCTGCAACTTTGGCTCCTTGCTTTGTTTCCTGACGATGACGTCTGGTCTGGACAGTATCTCTTTGTTGTGAGGGTCTTTCCGCTGCCCGTGACGCCCAACATGGCTCTTGGCCTTTTTATGCTGCGTACCGGGGGCGGAAGCAAGCTTTGGCGGCGAAGATTGAGCTAGGAACGTAAACAAGGCATCGAAGTCGCCTAGCTTGTGGCGTCTTGGACCCTCGTCCGCTGATACACCACTGGCCGGGGTCAACGTGTCCTCTTCGACAGGTTTCTTCGCTGCCCGATGGACGTTTCCCGGGTCTAGGCCGTCATCATGACAAGCATCCAAGGTAAACGAGTGCAGTAGGTCGATTGCTGGGGTGAGATCCCAGGAAGGTGGCGGTACGCCAGGGACCGACATCAACAGGCTCAAGCCGTGGAAGAGTTATGAAAGGAAGTGCGCGGCCCGTCGCGAGGCGGCAAACCGGGATGTATGGTCTTTGTTGTGACGGGCTAGAACGACAACAAGGCGGTGGTTGGTGGGGATGAGGGGGGGCGTGGGCAGGACAAAACGCGCGAAGTGTGACGGGCTAAAGACAAAGGTGGGCGGAGGCCATGTTACCGGACCTCGGCCGTGATCGTATAGCGTATGAAAGGGGTGAGGCAGAACGCAAGCTGAAGACAAAGATAGATGGACGATGACGCTGGGTAGATTATATGACGCTGGACGTCGTCGTTGCCTGGAGAAACGCCGAAGAATGGAGCCTCGGCACCCGGCCGGCGGATAAACAATGATACAGATGTCATGTGACTAAGCGCGTCTTGGCGGCCCTGATGATGTCATCACACGTCATGTGTGGAACCCCTGCCCCTTTTGCCCCATCGGGAAAGTCTTCACTAACTGCGCGGGCAGAACCGCGCTAGGCCAGGAGAACATGCTCGTCATACTGTCGAAACCAGGTTTTCTGGCGCAGCGAGGGGTGAGGGGCAGGCCGCGATAGGACGCGTACGTCATTGCTCGAGCATTCACTCGCCCGAGGCAGAGGTCTATATAAAGGGCGACGACGTCCTCGATCTCGACATCTTTTTTCCTCCATCCACACACACACTCTCGCAAGATCCAATCCACTTACAACCACTTTCAAACAAAACTTTTCAAAGAATACCACTTCTTTCCCAAATCTCTCACCATGTCTGACGCTGGACGCAAAGATTTCCTTACCAGTACGTCTCACCTATCTCCTTCCAGTGGTTTGCGCATGGTACTGACATAGATGTTCACACAGAGGCCAAGGAGGAGATGACTCCCGACAGCATGAAGTCTAACCAGACCAAGATCGGCGAGGCCTTCACCGATACCCAGGACCGCGTTGCTCGGTATGTTTAACAATCATGCTTTACACCTTGACGCTTGAGACCTCAGTGCAACTAACACTCGTCCTCCTATAGTGGCGTTCAGCCTGACAGCAGCAAGGGTGCCACCCAGGAGATGTTCGACAAGACCCAGCGTTCCAAGGACAACAACACCGGTGGCGCTACCCAGAACATGTAAGTAGCCACACGACTCGGGGGTATCTAACAAGTATCAGAGGCTAATATCTCCTGCAGTGGTGACAAGGTCAAGAACGCTCTCGGCATGGACACTCACAAATAAGCGGAGGATATCTGAGTAACGGCGCTTCGGTTCTTTCTTTTGCAATCGCAATGGAGTTCCAGACAGACACAGTCTTTCATATGCCATGAGTTCCACGAAGTAGTTCATGAATAAATACCATTAATGTTTTAAGACCATACCTTATTTCCATTCGTAGAATCGTGCCAGTATCATCAGAGGTAAACAATATACCTGCACAAGGATGTGTTATCAAAAGTTTGCGCTATGACAAGAAGTTAATCTTGCCGAGGGGAGGCAAACTTAAGTTCCTAGAAACTTGGAATAACCCCTGTCCCGATCTCAGGAATGATATCTCGTAGCCGCCTCTAGACCGCGGAAGATCTCATTGACGGTCATTGCATCGACCCACTCTCATGGAGGGGCAAAGGGCGTTACGATATTTGACAGCAGAGCTGGACTGTCTTAGACAGTGTGACAATGAGTACGGAGTAAACGACAGTGTCATTATTCGCGCAGTACCCTATACGGTATATTAGTCCAGCACGTCGACAATAGCAGACGAATCATCCTTTATGCGCCCCGCTGAGGTGTTTTTCTTGACGAGGGTTTTCCCAGAGCGACGACAAAAAGACATGCTTACTTCCATGGAAGAACCCTAGCCGTCAAGCGTAGTTGGTGCTAACAAGGGCGATGCTGGCCGGCTGCTGGACGTTGGAGGTCAAAACTGCGCCTGAACCGGGGGCTGATATGGAGCTCGGAGAAACTAAGTTCCGTCCAGAGTATCGTGCAACTGGCAACACCCGCAGACACTAGCGGGATATGGATGCCCAAGTGTACAATATACCAGGATGGCTGCCCGTCGTCCTAGCGGAGCCGCTTCCGTATCTTCTCCCAATGGCTTGACATCACCGCCAATATCTGGAGCTGGCGCGGCACCGCGCCAGACAGCGCTAGCCAATCGCCTGAACTCCGCATTATCTGCGTCGTACGCGGACTCGGAGATCAGAGACGCTTTGGAGACCTTGGACAGCAGGAACATTCAAAATACCGCGGAAACACGTAGAACCCTTCGACTTGACGTTCAGAAAGAAGTCATTGACTCCAATGGCAAGATAATCCAGGATTTCGGCAAGGTTGCCGAGGTGAGCAGATGTCCATCTTCTTTCATATCACTATAGACTAACTCATCACCATTTTTCAAAAGCAACTCTCTCGAATCGGCGATGTTATTGCCAGCCTGAATACCTTATGTGCGGATATGCGGAAACACTTCTCAGTAGCCCAGCAAGAGACCGGTGCGGTACTTGAGGAAGCCTCTGTGCTACGGACGCTGAAAGATGATGCAGAGACCAAACAAACTTTACTCAATGCTTTCAATACACACTTTCTACTATCTGAGGAGGACTTACAGGTCCTCACCTCCCTGGCAGAGCCTGTGGATGATCGCTTTTTTAACGTCTTGGCCCGCATCAAACAAATACACAGAGACTGTGAGGTTCTATTAGGCAGCGAAAATCAAAAGCTTGGGCTGGAGATTATGGAACAGAGCTCAAAGAGCTTGAATTCTGCATTTCTCAAGCTGTACAAGTGGGTTCAGAAAGAGTTCAAGTCGCTGAACCTCGAGGATCCACAGATCAACGGAAACATAAGAAAGGGGATCCGAGTGCTCGCCGAGAGGCCAAGTCTTTTCCATAGTTGTCTTGACTTCTTCGCGGAGGCTCGCGAATATGTTCTTTCCGATGCTTTCCATCATGCGCTCACTGTAGCGCTCTCCGGAGAGGGAGCCGATAGAAACGCAAAACCAATTGAGTTTTCCGCTCATGATCCTCTGCGATATGTCGGAGATATGCTTGCTTGGGTACACTCAGCCACCGTCTCAGAGAGGGAAGCCCTGGAAGCACTCTTCATCTCGGAGGCTGACGACCTTGCGAAGGGAATGGAAGCCGGTATAAAGAGCGAACCGTGGGCTCGTGGAGAGGAAGGTGAAGTAGTATTCGACGGGCAAAAAGCTCTCCGGGGACTTGTTACTCGAGATCTGAGTGGAGTTGCTCGCTCATTGCAACAGAGAGTGGAGCTGGTCGTGCAAGGCCATGAAGACCCCGTTACAATATATAAGGTGATCAACCTCCTAGCGTTCTACGAAAGGACGTTCAGCAAACTCGTGGGTGTGGATTCGGCATTGGTAGATACCTTATTATCCCTACAGCGGACTTCTATGGAGCATTTCTGGTCGTTAATGCGGAACCGCGTGAAGGCGGTTTCAAATGATGTTGCTGGCCTCCTTGCGCCGGATGACCTGAGCCCGCCGGATTACCTGACTGAGTGTCTCGAAGATTTGACTTTGCTCATGAAGGCCTATGAATCTTCATTCGGCCACGAAGCCATTGATGGAAGCTTCGAAAGGGACAACAAGTTCACTCCGATCATCAAAGCAACCCTAGACCCCATGTTGGAGATAACTGATAAATCTGCGCACACGTTAAAGGATGCTGTCTCAAGAGCAATATTCCGCACCAATTGTCTGCTTGCCGTCCGCTCGGCTATATCCCCGTACGACTTTGCGTCTATCACCCATTCCGGGATCTTATCGAGTACTCTGTCTAAACTACGAGCTGATCTTCACGAATTCCAGCACAAATTCCTTCTCGAACGCTCCGGATTGCAAGTTCTCCTTCAAGCTTTAGCCCCTTTTACAAGCACAGGTGGCGCCTCGTCAGAAAACGCGGACTTGGCAGCCATAACTCGCTTACCGGAATTTCAACCAGAAGCCCTATCTGCTATCAGTCAGCAGCTAGACGATTTTCTCCCAGCAGCGCTTGTCGATGCTATGGATAACCTCAAATTAGTCAATAGCCCAAGTCTAGTGAAGAGCGTGACCGAAGAGGCGGCTGAGGCGTTTGCAACGGACTTCGAATTCCTGGAGGGTACGATCATTGCGGCCGACGAAGCTACCCGGAAAGGGAGTGACGAGACGGCGTCCAGTATTGGTGATAGCGAGGAACAAGAATACAGCTTGAGGATGTTATTCCCACGTACTACGGGTGAAATTAGGGTTTTGCTCAGCTAGTCACGCGGGGAACGAAATATACCCCGGTTGGTGTGAATGCATCATTTTCTCTAAATATACATCTTCGTTTAGGTATATTGTTTCTAGTTATTCGCATCTCAATGCGTAATAGACGAATGCATCACGCAAAGCTATTATCTCCATTTGAGATCACAATGCCATATGGATCTCGATCACACTCGCTGAGGTCGACGCGTGTGTTCGCGTCTTTGAATATTTCTTCAGAAACTCTGCCTTCTTCACCTTCGGGCGCTGTACGCATCATCGCACGCTCTTTCTCCCACTCAACAGATATTAAGCTATGTAGGGTACCACGCATTGAAGCTCGTAAATAGCCTCGTTCGGCGTTGGAGTGGAAGAGCGAGACGACCACCGAGCCGGCCTCAGTAGCAGCGAGGGCATCGTGATGGCTCAGCTCGCCAGTAAGGAGCAGATCTGCGACCGGAAGACCATCTTTCATCAGAATTGAAGATCCCGAGCCAGGACAGGCCGCGATTGTTTCGATATAGAGCTCAGGATACGATTTACCCTGAGGAATAGCGACGGCAAAGGCAGCCTTCGCACTAACAGGGTCGAAAATGTTCTTTGCGATGGACTTCAATACATCGTTCAGTGGTGCTATTCCTTCAAGAGTCATCTTCCGGCCCATTCCGGCCTGGAGATATTGAGGTCCTGGCGGGGGAGAGGGACTGGGCTGCAGGGTGACGGGCTTGGTAGGGGCCATGCCGCCTGGTACGGCACAATTGCACAGCCAGTCGGCCATGGAATCCGGCATCGCGTCGACAGCGGTGTGTGGAGAATAGACGCTTATCCCCTCTTGAGCTAGCCGCAGGAGGGACTGTTGCTGCGAATTGGCGAGGGTGAGGGACTTCAAACCGCGAAAGATGATCGGATCTATTGGAAATCGTTATTATGGTGGTCGTTGTTAAGTGGGAGACTGCCATGGAGTATAATCTAGTTAGTTAGGGAGGGAGACGTACGGTACGCGATGATGATGGAGTCTCCGCGGCGAATGGCTTCATCAGCAACCGCCTTGGTGAGGTCGATTGTCAGGAGGACCGAGTTGTTTAGCCGACGGTGGCGGTTCAGAGGTGCTTCCAGCAGCACTGGTAGTCAACAGTCAGTGAGGCGAGACGGGCCAGCAGAGAATGCAGGTAGCTAACAGCCGGTGTTATCGAAGCTCTTGTCCGCCAGGCATTCTGGATAGCTTTGAGATGGTCAGCACTCGCTCCAGACATAGATACAGGAACAACCACACACAGCCTCTGCATGCATCTCACCACCACCTTGCTAAACGGAGAGCATACGGTGGTCATCTTCAAAGCCTGTCGAGCAGCAACAGTACGCATTGAGGGCGTCGCTGGTTGTTGTCCTGTTGTTTTGTTGACCTGTTGATAGTCCCTCTTTCTTAACGAGGTTAAGCGCCTGAGACCCACAGCGCGGCAGAACAAGCGCGCCACTTAGTAATCCACCGCGTCTCCGTCGACTTTCTTTCTCCTGCGGCTTCAACAGTTCAATCGACCAGCAAATCGTCTCTTCCCATCCGCCTATTACACGCCAGTCCGTCCGAGTGCCCCCGTACAGAGTATACATGTTCGCCCGACAACTCCTTCGGCTCCGCACCGTCTCGAACCGCACCCAGATCAGCACCCGCGCAGCCTTCCACAGGACCGGCAGCTCGATGGCCCAACCTGTCCCGAACCAGGCGCAGGCCTCCCCCCCCGCCGTGACCCCCGACGGCCTCAAGGCCATCCTCACGACGAAGATCGAGGCACAGCATGTCGAGATCGAGGATCTATCAGGTATGCAGTCCCACGGGCCCCGAAACATACTTTCCTACCTATCAGAGAGTGGCTTTGTTTTAACGCGGGCCGGGAGCTGCGGTGGGGAGTGAATAGGCGGGTGCGGCCAGGCGTTCCAGGCGATAATCGTCTCTCCGCAGTTCGAGGGCAAGACGATGCTCGCGCGACACCGGCTGGTGAACTCGGCGCTCAAGGCTGAGATCGCGGCGATCCATGCGTGGACGCCGAAGTGCTACACGCCCGAGCAGTGGCAGAAGGCGCACGCAGGCCAATGATCGGCCGCTCTTGTTCCTTTTCTCCGGGGTGGTCGTGTGTATGTATGCTACCGATGTTTGACGCTATCACGACGTCGTCGGCAGTAGGACTCCGGGCTGGGACGTGTCACATCCCGCGGCGAGCGGACGGCCAATGAGCTGCAGAGACATGCACGACAAGGACGGGCGAGGGAACGAGGTACGTAATAACAGAGCGATGGACGTGCGCAGGGACGCATGTACCGATCGATCTACGGGGGGCCAGACTAGCGACTATTCTGATGCACGTAACGATGCCGGGACTATCTATCAATCTAGACGAATACATGGCTACATTATTGCTCAACCAAGAACCTTCTCGGCTCGCGACACTGGCCCAGTTAGCTTTGTAGAAGAGGGAGGGAGACAGCCGGGAGGAGGTCTTACCGTCGACGCTGGTGTTGTCCGGCTCGACAAAGGCCCGGATGACCTTGCCGTCCTGGACGAGGAGGGCGTATCGCTTGCTCCTGTCGTTGCCGAAGACGGGCGCGGAGCTGAAGAGCAGGTCGAGCGACCTGTTGAAGGCGCCCGAGGCGTCGGCCAGGAAGCGGATGCCACTCTTGCCCTCGGGGTCCAGGGCCTCAGCCCAGGCCTTGGTGCTGCCACCGTAAGCGCTGCATTATAGACCGTAGAGAGAGAGGGGGAGAGAGAGAGAGAGAGAGAGAGAGGGGGAGAGAGACATACACAAAGGCGTCGTTGACGGAGACGACGAAGACCTTGCCGGCGTCCTTGAGCTTGGGGTGGTTGAGGTAGCCCGGGACGTGGGAGAGCGAGCACCCGGGGGCTGCGACGATGGTCAGCGAGACAGCGCACGACGGGGGAGAAAGGACAGACTGAAGGCTCCCGGGACGCCGACGACGAGCCCGCGACCGGTGGCCAGCTCGGCGGCGAGGTCGACCTTGTTGCCGGGCGAGTTCTCGGTCAGGTCGACGGAGGGCAGGGCGTCGCCGGGCTGGACGAGCAGCGGGCGCGCGGGGTGAAAGGCGCAGACGCCGCGACGGGCAGCGCGGGACGAGAGACGGGCGAGCATGCTGTTATACTGTTATATATTGTTGGTGGTGGTGAAGATGATGGTGGTGGTGGTGAAGAAGAAGATGAAGAAGATGGTGGTGAGATACGAGGCCGGCGAGTTTGCGATCTGACTAGCAGCCGCGTCTCTCGCCGACTGTCCTGTCCTGTAGAGTGCGTAGTGAAGGCCGGTGCGGAGTATATACGGAGTACATGCAGTCGTCCGGCGACAGAGCGTCTCAGCCAGCGTCGCGAGCGTGCTGGTTCGGTCTGCCGCGAGGCCTCAGACGGCATCTCTCTCTCTCTGTGTCCTCTCTCTATGTCCTCTCTCTATCTATCTCTCTCTCTCCTCTCTCTGTCTGTCGTCCTCGCACTCCATCGACATACCGCCGCCACAGATGCACTGCTGATCGAGGCGACAAGGTTCGTCCACTGCGCTAGGCCATCCATCCCGAACTAAGAGCTGCGGCCGCACTTGGTCCTCTCGCTCGCCCTTCTTCTCCTCCATCAATCGACTGATCCCCCCCCATGCCCTCGCCCGTCGCCCTCCCACGCTCCATCTCTCCCTGCGCTCGCCTCTGTCCGGCTAGCACTGCGCACTGCGGACTCTGCTTCCACCTCGCTGTGCGCTGGTTGGCTGCATGGACCGGACCTGACCTGCCCTGGCCGACCGACTGACCGACCGACCAGAACTACTCTGACTGACTGACTGAACCCTTGACCTCGCCCGTACCGGTACTTCGCAGCGCCAGCGCCCTCCCAGCCCTCTCAGTCTCGCCCTCTGGCCCTGTTCTCGCTGCTGGTTGACTGCATCCTTGCCCGCCGCTCAAGCGCCTCCATCACCACCTTACTTGCATACATCCTCTCCTCCTCCTCCTCTTCCTCCTCTCTCCTCCTCCTGCTGTCCTGATATCGACTGTCTCCCGCTCTGCGCCCGCCATGGATAACCCACCGTCTGCCGGTGGCGCCGCTGGCAACTCGAGCGACTTCGTATGTATCTTCTATCGCTGTTCTCTCGTTGCTTGTGCCCGGCTAACTCCGCGCATAGGTCAGGAAGCTGTACAAGTGAGTCTCTCCGCTCTCCCGGCTGGCTGCCGGCCACCGCTGACCCGCTGCAGGATGCTCGAGGACCCGTCCTACGCCCAGGTCGTCCGATGGGGCGACGACAGAGACAGCTTCGTCGTGCTGGAAGTGCGTTGCCCGTCCGTCCTTCGTTGGCGATAACTGATGCAGAGGACAGTGCGAGAAATTTACAAAGTCGATACTGCCGAAACACTTCAAACACAGCAACTTTGCCAGCTTCGTGCGCCAGCTTAACAAGTACGACTTCCACAAAGTGCGCCAGAACAACGAGGAGACCGGCCAGTCGCCCTACGGACCCAGTGTGAGTCCGCCATCCTCTTTACCCTCCTCTCTGCAGCCCGCTAAACCCCCTAGGCGTGGGAATTCAAGCATCCCGAGTTCAAGGCCGACAACAAAGAGTCCCTCGACAACATCCGCAGGAAAGCTCCCGCCCCGCGCAAACAGGCGCCCGCGAACGACGACTCCGTCCCCACCCAGCAGCTCGACCTCATGAACCAGCAGCTTCTCGCGCAGCAGCAGCAGCTCCAGCACCTCGCCGACCGTTTCACCCAGTTCACCGTCGACTATCAGATGATGCTGCAGGAGGTCAGGCGCGTGCAGAAGTCTGTCCTCGGCCATGACCAGGTCGTCCACTGCATCCTGACCTACCTCCACTCCCTCGACGCCCGCCACCGCCGCGAATCCCGTGCCGCCGCCATCTCCTTCCAGCCCCAGACCGATCTCAGCCCGTCACAGGTCGTCGGCGTCGACGACGCGCCCGCCTCCCCCCTGCAGCACGCTACCAAGCTGCTCAACGACATGACCACCGAGAACCAGTTCAACTACTCCGCTCTCGAGAGCATCGCCGTGCCCACGCCCCCTCTCGATCCGTCCCAGCACCGCAACGGCGTCAACGGCGTCAACGGCGTCGGTGGTGTCGTGGGCGGTGTCGTCGGTGTCGTCGGTGGTGTCGTGGGTGGTAATGTCGGCGGTAATGTCGGCGTGGTCGGTCTGCAACCCGCCTCCGCCGCGCAGGGCTCGGCTATGCCCTACGCAAAGATGAACGGTGAGCTCGAGCAGGTCGTCTATCCCGTCGGTGCCACGAACGGCATAGATCCCATGTACAGCGAGCACGTCAACAACATCCCTTACCCTCTACCCACGAACACCGCCAACCCCTTGCCCGTCAAGGACATGGAAGTACAGGACATACGGCGGCAGTTCGCCGTCGGTGGTGACCTGAGGAAGAAAGGCGCCCATCCAGAACCCCGCTGGGTGCGTAGTCCGCATATCCTCCTCGTCGAGGACGACCAGACCTGTCGCCAGATTGGTGGGAAGTTCCTGTATTCTTACAACTGCGCCGTCGAGACCGCCGTAAGTCTCTATTCCTGTCGCCCCTCGCTCGCCGTGTACTGATCACAGACGATTCTAGCTTGACGGCCTGGAAGCTGTGAATAAGGTCCAGGAGGGTCCCAAATTCGACCTTATCCTGATGGACATCATCATGCCCAACCTCGACGGTGTGTCGGCCTGCAGTCTCATCCGCCGCTTCGACTCAACCCCGATCATCGCCATGACTTCGAACATCCGGACAAGCGACATAGATCTTTACTTCCGAAACGGTATTTACATGTTCTGTTCCCTATCTGGAGGTATTTGGCCTAACAGCTGTAGGAATGAATGACGTTCTCCCCAAGCCGTTCACGCGCCAGTCCCTTCTAAACATGTTAGAGAAGCATCTCGTGGCGCTCAAACACGTCGGCGTCGGCGTCGGCGTCGGCCCTCAAGGAAACCCGATGGATTCTCCTTTACAACAGCAGCTACAGCAACATCACATACTCCAACAACAGCAACAGCAGCAACAACAACAGCAGCAGCAACAGCAGCAGCAGCAGCAGCAACAGCAACAGCAACAGCAACAGCAGCAATCTGCGTCATCAGCGAACAACACTCCCTCCGCCCCAGGCTCAGGCCCAGGAACCCTCTCCGGCGCTGTCCAAGTGAGCGTCGGCGGCTCTCTACAACCATCTCAGCCCGTCAAAGATGAAACATCCCCCACTCACTCTCCCTCTACGATAGGCGGCCAAGGCGCCTGGCAAAATTCCCCCATCACCTCAAGCCAGCCGGGCCAGCACACTTTCGACACCAACGGCATGCAATACCCCCCATCACAGGTTCAGAACTCTCCCCAGAACCAGAGTCACCAAAATCACACCAACCATCGTCGCCAGGCATCCGACATGACAGGGTTAGACGTCAATGTCAATGCCTACAATAAGCGCCAAAGGCTGTATCATGGATCGTCTGGGCCCGGACCAGGAACCGGACCAGGCCCAGGCTCGGCGCCCGCGCATGGTGTCACGGTCGTCAACCCCATGCAAACAAGCCGCATGGCGTAGTCCCTCCTCCCACGTCCTCTCTCCTACCTTTGCTTTCTCTCCCGATCATCATATATACGGTGTTGGCTTATTATCCCATTTTCAGTACCCTGTTGTCCTTCTCTTGTATTTTCCTGCTGCGTCTCGTTACCCAATTGGCGCGTTGGAGGTCATCTTTTGTTTTTCCCGCTTTCAGGCCCTCCTTAAATTCCCCTTTCTTGCATAATTCCCCTATTTTCCTCCCGCGTCGTTCGTTCAAGGAAGCAAGTCTACTCGCCTACCCCATAAACCCACCAGCACATTCCCCATCTCGATCCTCCGCCCGTCTGCCCAGTGCGGATAGAATCATCAACACCACAGAAAAACACAAAGACGCCTTACTTATCAATACACGAACGAACGAATGAACGGCCGAACCGAATGAAGATAATAAACGGGGCTGGGAACCCCTCATGGTTTCAAGGCGGATGGGTGGATGGTTGTGTTTTTTTGCAGCAACATAAAAAGAGCCGTTTAGTCAAATATTTTTGTTTTTTGTTACTGGTTTGTTCAATTGGGGAATCGGTGGTGGTGTGGAATTGTCCATGTTATTTCTTATTTCCGTTACTCTTTTCAATACTTCTCTGTCTATTCTTGATTTGATTGATGCACATGAAAAATATTTTCTCACTTTCGCTTGTCGTCTCATGCATACTCGTTGGCCGGTGGTGTGGGGGGTGGTGGTGGTGGTGGTGTGGATTCTTGTACCTCGCTCTTGAGCTGGCTCTACTGACTCAGTTGTCCCCATCCAAAGCCATTAAGATCATGGTGTTCTGTTCCAGTATCCATTTCTTTTTCCTTGCGTGTTGTTCTTTTTGGTGTGCGCATCATTTCTCGCAGCCGTCGTCGGTCCATTCCTGAATACACGGACCAGACGCACAGGGCCAAGTGGCAAGGCTTATGCTGGATCTACTATGGTTGAACACCGATGGGCAGGTATGCGGACAGGGCCTGTACTCTGGTACTGCAGGCATGTTGTGCGTAATGGGACTTTGGTTATGGCCATCTGCTCTGCTTCTTCTACGCGACATGATATAGCCGTTGGGAAGAAACGTCTCTCTGCTCGCTCCCTACTAGGATACCTAGAATCTAATTGATGAAATAAAATAAGAAAGCACAGGCAGACAGTCAGTGGGTAAAAGCAGCCTCGAGCTACGCGGATATATCTCTTGGAACGATGGCCCATGCTTGAAGGATGTAGATATACATGAGCACATTCCCATATACAATGTGCGCGTTGTAAACCTCAGCTCAGTCCACCATGAAAGCCAGCCACACTGTCTCAGATGCACACCTATCAACCGACCACACAAGTCGTCGATTTCCACCCGTACCAGCATGGATCACACAAGAATCAAAGCCAAAAAGCACTCACACACCCATTCATACCCTGCAAGTACATCTCTCGAACCGTCACCTGGTTTGTATTGTGATCCATGGATCGAGCCACGGAGTGCGGTAAGCTTTGGCTCGACATCCCATCCATCCCACACTCCCCTGCTTCGACGATTCACCTTGACGGCGGGCCTAGTCGAGGCCGGTTCTAGACCCCTGGATGCACGGTCGAATTCTGCTGGTCTAGCCCTTCGGTCCCTGTGGCTCTAGATCGTGTCTATGGGCTGGACCAAAAAAAGAGGCGGATGGGACGGGACGAGACGAGAGACGGGGGTTTAGGTTGGCCCGCTCCACCGGCGGGAGGCTGTTGGCGCCTTGCGCACTTGGAGTCTACGACGAGGCTGACGTGGATGATAGTGAAAATTGCTCTGCATTGGTTATGCTATCGCTATAGTGTCCGTCTTATTCCCCTGCGCTCTTCTGCGGCCGGGCCGGACATCGGTCACGTGATATTGTTTTTTGGCCCCGGCCTCTCGAAGACTTCAACCAACATTGTCCATTCAACAAAAACATAAAGATTGCATCGCACAAGAAGCTAACATCCTCTGACTGCAACGCTAATATTCCCCCCTATAGTGCCCTCTAAAGACAAATGCCGGGACTTGGGTTGATCTCGTTCAACCTGTGCCCACAACGCCCGCTGCAGCATTCGTTGCCGTTCTCGCATTTCTCCATGTACTTCCTGCACTTCTGCTCCTTGTGCTCGCCCTGCTCATTCCTTTGGGTAATTCGGGTCGTTCCAACACCAACCGTCGACTCCTTCATCACACACTGGTTTTGGCCGTTGGCTCTGACCCAGAGACACAACTCCTTGCCGAAGACGCAGTCGTTGTCGGACATGCAGCGGCCCTTGGGGATCAGTTGTCGCTTGGATATCGGGGTTTTCTTGATGCACAGGTGAGTGTTCGGATCATAGATTGCGCCGGCGGCAAGGCAGATGGCCTCGGGAGTGATTCCGGGAATCGCTCGTTCCGCAATCGGGGATGAAGCTGAAAGGTCGATGCCGTCACTTTCGAATCCGGTCGAGGCACCGATAACACCCGCGGAGATGGATAGCACAGCAAGGATCTTAGCGACCAACATATTTGCAAGGACCTAGTTGGAATTGCAACGAGAGCGTATTTTAGAATGAGATGGATGAGATGGTGGCGGTGGTCCTTCGTCAATTGGATGATTAGTCGCTGACGGCTGATACCATTATATCCCTCCATCGGTAGGCGGCAGACACTGGTATTTATGTCTCTTCAACTCTCGGTCATCGGGTTTCCTGAAGACTAGAGAACAAAGAGCGCTCGTCAACCTAAGCTTTATCTGCGACCGAAGTTGCGATTCTGAAAGGCACAACATACCCGTCTCTCTACGACGTCATGTCGTGGCGGTCTTTTGTCACACATCTATTCTTTGTTTGAAGCAGGTTTATCTTCAAAGAAAGAACGTACGCGCTGGATGTACTACGTACATACGTTTTGAGTGTACATTCGTCGCTTTCCCGCATGTTGTTGTTCCAACGCTCTATCTGTTGTGGGTTACCTCATCTTAGGACCCTGCAAGAGATGAGATGAACGCAGCATCATCCCCAACACCAACTGCTTCACGTCGCAGATGACCTATGTCTCTCTGAAACGAATGTTTGCTATTGAACTTCGTGATTATACCTTGGACGACGCGGTACTTCCCGACTGTATGTCGCCGCCGGAGTATTTAAGTCCTACAGTTATTCCCAAGATTGAAGCATTGACCCGATCAACCTCGACCCAAGATTCTACACCCAAGAAGATCTCCGCACTAAAAAAAGCCTCCTACTCACGAACGAGCAATCGCGACTCTCCACCTACCAACATGTTGATCTTTAATCTCGCAACCATTTTCTTTATCACTACGGTAGCTCTCGCAGCACCTGCAGTGCCAACGCCCGAATCCTCGCCTTCGCACCATATACTGCACAAGAGATGCATAAAGCCCGGGAAATGGTGTTGGGTGAACTTCCAATGCTGCTCTTACAGATGCAACAAAAACGTCCAAGGCCGCCCGAAATGCACTTAAACCGATCGATCGCGAGTGTTCCTCCGGGGTCAGCCAAACAAACAACTTTAGGAGGAGGAGGAGGAGGAGGAAGTTGAGATTACACGAGAAAATCCCAAAACAAATATACGAACGCCCGACACAGATCTTCGCTTTCCTTATCTACAGTTTGATTCCGGTCATTCAACAAGCCGACTTGGCAGTCTATCACGAATATTGGACGTCCTTCCATGCGCTCCTTTCTCTTTTCTGTCCCGTCACTCTTTACCTACCTACCAATCCATGTTAATTAATTCGCGATTAGTCATTCATTTGTCATTACCACGTGATACTCTAAGTAAGTCACGTGTATATCATAAAGTTGATTTCGGATAATCATTAACGCTGTTCCGCTGAGTAACCGAGGCTAGTCCGCATTGGGAAGATAAGTCTTGGCGCTACTGTGCCTTGATGCCAAGCATTCAATCGGTCAACCAAGTAAAAAAAAAGTAACTAAAAGCATATAAGCAAAGTCAAGGCAGTTCAAACGAGAACGTACGCCGACAGAAACCAGCGCAAGGGTGAATGAGCAGTCGTTGCGTTCTCGAAGGCCCAAGGGGATACATCGGAGCGTTATCACAGGCTGTACTTGCTTCCTGGTTACCTTTACTACTTGACCACGGAACCAGCACGACCCGGTATCAGTGAGTCAATCCCCCACCATCGCTGGCCCGGACGAGCACGATGGCTCCAAAAGCTGGGAAGCAGCGCGGAGAAGCGGGAGGCTCTAAGGGGGGCAAAAAGCGAGGCGAAGGGGCACCCAGGCGAAGGGATCCGATGCTGGATGAGAGACAACATCCTTTTCAGGCCGTGGTGAGTCCGATGTATCCCCGCCATTACGAAACGACTCCATAAATAAATGACTGCTTTCCTGACAATTGCTTTACGACGTGCCTTAGGTTGTCACCGATATATTTGAAACACGCTTTGAACCGTTCACGCTTGAGAAACCAAGGGTACGCCATGGACGTCTGATGTTGCCTATGTCAGCTACCGTGGGGCGAAAGAAGTTGTCGAGACCTATCCGCTAGGCCAGACGAGCTTCTGAGGACAAGGCTAATGATTTTATTGCCTGATAGTGCCTGTTACCTATCGCCAATACGCTTCTAATCGATTATACGCTAGAATTTCTCTCCAATGCCGGAATGGAGGAGGTATTACTATATGCTGGCGCACACGCTGATCAGCTCGAAACTTATCTCAAGTAAGATACCCTCTTCAGATGGGCCCTCCCAACTGTTGATGCTGATTGCTGTCACGATCCGCAGTGGCTCCAAGTGGAAATCAGATATATCGCCCTTTACCAAAGTTCGTCTCATTCGAACAGCAGCCACCACGTTCGGTGAAGTCATGCGTGACTTACATGAGAAACATCTGATGAATGGCGATTTCCTCCTCGTCAATGGCGATGTTATTGGGAATATTCCCCTCGAGCAAGCCTTGATTGAACATCGCGCCCGTCGACAGACTAGTCGAAACGCCATCATGACAATGATCCTCCGAGAGGTCGGCGAGTCGAATAGGGTCCGCAAGAGCGCAGATGCACCCCTATTTGTCATCGATCCTACCAAAGACAGATGTCTTCACTACGAAGAGCTTCAGTATCACCCTCAGGATGGATACGACCTGCCCTCTAATCTGGAGATAGACCCAGAGCTCCTTGACGCGCATGCTGAAATTGATGTGCGGAACGACCTGTACGATTGCCGTATCGATATCTGCACTCCCGAAGTCCTTGGACTGTGGGCCGACAGCTTTGACTACCAATCACCGCGTCTTCACTTTCTGCACGGGGTGCTCAAGGATTACGAGCTCAACGGAATGACTATTCACACCCACATTATGAAAGATCACTACGCAACACGGGTCCAGAACCTACATGCCTACGACATTGTCAGTCGGGATGTGATATCACGCTGGGCCTTCCCTCTATGCCCAGACACCAATCTGTTCCCTGGCTACTCCTACAGTTTTAAGCGGAATTTTGTCTATCAGGAGCAGGGCGTTGTGCTAGCTCGATCGGCAACCATCCATAGCCGAACCGTTATTGGAAAAGGTACGACGATTGGCGAAGGCGCCGTCATCACCAATAGTGTGATTGGACGGCGCTGCAAGATTGGCAAGAACGTGACACTCGTTGGAGCCTACATCTGGGACGACGTCGTCGTTGGCGAAGAAACTGAGATAAAACATGCAATCGTAGCCAACGGCTCTGTCATTGGAGACAAATGCCGCATTGAACCCGGCGCTCTTCTTTCATACAATGTCAAGATCTCTAGTGGTACGTCGATACCAGAGAGTATGAGCATTACCAAATTCCAGAGAGATGGAGATCGAGCGATAGCGAATGACGAAAGCCTTGTTGGCAAAGACGGTGTGGGCTTCGAGTTTGTTTCGGAGGCAGATGAGGATGAGGAAGAGAGCGGCTTCATCCCTGGTCTACGTGAGTCTTCTTCTCGCTCTCAAAAACTTACATGCACGTCTAATCTTTGAGTTGTAGTATACAATATGGCAGAACTCTCACTCTCAGATGCCTCGATCTCAACACTCACCTCAGAGCAAACAGAAGAAGGGGGCTTTGGCTTCCGCTCTAGGTCTGGTAGTGTTAGTACGACGGCTTCTGACGATGACGGACGAGACCAATTCCACCATGATGCAGTCTCCAGCGTATTCGACGGCCTTAAAGAAGGGTTAAGTGCGGAAGTGGTTCAGCTTGAACTTGTAGGCCTCCGCATGAGCGCCAACGCCTCTGAGCACCAAGTCCGCCGCGCGGTGGTGACGTCGTTCATGAAGTATATTCAGCACGTCACGGAGGCCGGGACCATCGGGCTAGCCGACGCCGTGCGCGAACTCTTTAAGAAATACAAAGATACGATCATGCGAATCGTCTTTGACCATGACACAGACGACAAGCCAGACCAGGCCGACCTGCTGCTACTTTTCCAAAAGGACCTAACGGAACGGAATAAAGGGGGGAATATACTGCTTTTTACGGCGAAAGAGCTCTACGACCTGGAGATTGTGGATGCCGAAGCGTTCTCGCAGTGGTGGGCGGACGAGAGGTCGACTAACACGCCTGCGATGGAGAGCGTGAGGGCTCAGACGAAGCCTTTCATTGACTGGTTAGAAGAAGAAGACGACGACGACGATGATGATGAAGACGACGAGGACGACGAAGAAGACGAGGATGATGATGATGAAGATGATGAAGAAGACGAGAGTGAGGCCTGATCGCCGATAGATTCTCCTCGTCTGTGCCCTGAGGCTTGTTCAACAGTAAACCAGCGATGAAGTATTGTCCAGTCGCACGGCATATTTGCATCCCCTTTCACCTCGCCTTGCACCGTAGTTCTCAAGTAACCAGTATTTAAATTCCGTGAGGCTCTGCGGCCCTCGATCTTTGGATCTCTCTGGTCGACTTCCACGGCTCCCAAAGTTTCTCGTCGAGTCATCGTCTTTGGAGAGCGCCGCAGCCGCAACATACAGCACCGGGGCCTCTCGTCTGCATCTGCCAACGCTGTCTGTCCACGGGAGCGTGGCGGCCCAGGGAAACGTCTGCAAAGAGTCAGCTGTAGACTGATCTATCATCCCCGGCCGCGCAGGAGACCCACGAGATCCCCGTCACCCGCGCCCTCACGGTGGCCCGCTTCAGCCTGCACCGTCTCACGTCTTTCACCGTCTTTCTTCCTCCGCCTTGCTGCCTGGTTTCTGGCCAGTAAATAGCTGCAGTTCGTCTCTCGACCGCTCTTCGCCGTCTCTCCTTCTCGATCGCTGGTCGTAAAGCGCCATTCGCCTCCCCCGCCATCAGCAACAGTGACCTTCCCCAGCTCATACAGTTCCATATTCCAGCTCGTTGACAGCTGAGCTCGATCCAGCACGATCCTGGGAAGGGTGAGACGAGATAACGCACGTTTTGTCAGGCTGGGGTGACGGGCATACTGAAGCTGGGCTGAGACCTGGCTTGCCTCGTCATAATAACTCAAAACGACGAGCAGCACTGGGTTCTCGGTGCTATTATATCTGAGCTTCCTCCCGTCAGCGTTAGCTAACGCTCTGGCATCTAGCGTGCAGAGTAAGCCATGGATTCAGACGAAGAGTTCATGACCGATGCGTCGAGTCCGGAGGAGTTTCTAGATAATCACGGTAGTGACGTGGAGAGTATAGAGGATGGTGAGCAGTCGACTTTACATCCTAGCTTCCTTTCAAGATAGAAAGACGACTGACCGGCCCCGTCTACAGATATCGAGGACGACCTCGGAGGCTCTTTCACCTACGAGAAAGACATCAGGCCCGTTCGGCTACCATACGAGACTGATTCAACGGTGCTGAGCCCATCGGACATCGCACGCGAACAGAACACGCAGATCAACGAGGTGTCATCGATACTGGGTTTGCCGTCGGAGTCTGCGGCCATTCTATTACGGTTCAGTCGCTGGAATCGAGAGAAGCTGATAGAATCGTACATGGACCACCCGGAGAAGACTATGGACGAAGCTGGGCTTGGACCAACGTTTTCGCTGGAACCTAAGACAGAGGTCTACCCTGGCTTCGTGTGTGACATCTGCTGTGAGGACGGCTCGAGCTTGCAGACCTACGCAATGCGCTGCGGACATAGATTCTGCGTGGGCTGTTACAGTCACTACTTGGGTCAAAAGATCAAAGAAGAAGGGGAAGCGGCGAGAATACAGTGCCCTCAGAATCAGTGCGACCGAATCATTGACTCAAAGTCTCTGGATCTACTTGTTTCGGATGCACTAAAAGATCGGTAAGATGCGCCAAAATAGCTCTCATACGCTGGTTACTAACCACTCTACTTTCAGATACCGGGTCCTTCTGATACGGACTTATGTCGATGACATGCCAAACTTGAAGTGGTGCCCGGCTCCAAATTGCGAATACGCGATTAGGTGCGGCGTCAAGGAGCGTGAGCTGGACCGCATCGTCCCAACGGTGTACTGCGCCTGCAGCTGCGGGTTTTGCTTTGGATGTGACGCAGGAGAGCACCAGCCATGCCCCTGTACTCTTGTGAACAAATGGGTGAAAAAGTGCAAGGATGACTCGGAGACGGCCAACTGGATCTCCGCCAATACTAAGGAATGTCCAAAGTGCCATTCTACGATTGAGAAGAACGGAGGGTGCAACCACATGACATGTCGGAAGTGCAAGCATGAATTCTGTTGGATGTGTCTGGGCCCTTGGTCCGAACACGGGACGAGCTGGTATAACTGCAACCGCTTCGAGGAGAAGAAGGGCACGGACTCGCGGGATTCGCAGACGCGGTCAAGACAGTCCCTTGAGCGGTATCTTCATTACTACAACCGCTTTGCTAACCACGAGCAGTCGGCAAAGCTAGACCGAGACCTGTTCTTGAAGACAGAAAGGATGATGGTAAACCTGCAATCCCAGTCCGGCTTGTCGTGGATCGAGGTCCAGTTCCTCGACACGGCGTCGCGGACGCTGCAGGACTGTCGGCAGACGCTGAAGTGGACGTACGCGTTTGCCTTCTATCTTACCCGCAATAATTTGACGGAAATATTTGAGGATAATCAGAAAGATCTTGAGATGGCTGTTGAGAATCTGAGTGAGATGTTTGAGAAGCCAATCGCCGAGCTTGCTGGGTTGAAGGTTGATATTTTGGACAAGACAGCATACTGCAACAAGCGCCGGGTGATCTTGCTCTCCGATACGGCGGAGAACCTGAAAGCTGGTATGTCTTTATATGCCGCCTTTACCTTCTAACCAAGACGTTATGCTAACCTCTGCGCTACTCGCTCCAGGTGAATGGTCGTTTAACGTTGGACTGAGATAAAGTACTCTCGAGGCGAAGTTGATATGACGTTGATGCATTTCCTGCCCTCTTCCGGTTCTGTGACAGTTATCCCTAACCCTGTAAAAAGCGCGCATATCTCTCACTGTCCATTGACCTTCTCTCCCCGACGCAAACCACAATCCTCCATTCATTTTGCCCAACTAGACCCGTATGACTGCGCATACATATGTTTGTTTTCATCTACATTTACCGCCCATATAGGTGCTGCACCCTGACGACCATTGTTTTGCTTTCCTTTATTTACGACTCCAGCGATACGTTCCATTTCACCTATCAACGCAAATGACACTACCACCTAAAGGACTCTACACACCCCCCGATTGTCATCCATACAACTATCCATAGGAATCATCTCAGCTCATCCTGTCTTCCTTCTCTTAAGCCTCGGCTGTAGGTCACGTGTCGAGCGGTTATCAGATCCGACGGAGCGAAAGGAGACAAAAAAGAATCGAAATAAACTAGATTGGAGCGTTCGCTACGCTCACTACGCGTGTTTTTAGCTTAATAATAAAGTTTTTACAGATATTTGTGTTGCTTTATATAATTATAAAGTCTATATTATAGGTATAAAGTATATACTATTAGTTAGTAGAGCCTTAAGATATTTTAGATATAACTAACTTTATACTACTAAATATTTATCTATAGATCTTTATATATAAATAAAATATAATAGTAGAGTATTCTAGACTATAGAAAAGCACTATATAGTCTAGTAATAAGCTAGAATTATTTAAAATAGTAGAGGAGAAAGCTAATATAGCTATAGACCCCTTTTATTAAAATCTTCGTTCTATAATATACTAAACTAATATATATCTATAGTAAGTCTAATAATAGTTGATTAACTAACTAACGAGGCCTCTATCTAGAAGTATATAATATAATATATAATAAAAGATATAGTATACTATATTATTAAAGAGGCTAAAAGCTAAATATATAAAAATTAAGAGAAACGCTAAACTACTATTATATTAGATATAAGCGATATATAGTATAAGTATATAACGCGAGATCGCTAATATTAGATATATATAGTATATAAATATAGAGTATCTATTTTAGCTTAAGCTAACTTAGTCGCTATTAATAATCTTTTTAATATAATCTACTAATTTAGCCTTAGAGATTCTTAATATAAATATAAAGAAGATTAGTAATATACTTTAAAATATAGATATAGCTTTTATAGCTATATATTCCTCTAGTAAAATAATTATTACTAATATAGTCTAGCTTAGATTAGTAAAATCTTTTATAAATTAATTATATATATTATATAAAGTAATATATATATTAATATAATCTATTTAAGCTAATTAGTACTTAAAAAGTATAATAATATAGAGATTTTTTTACTTCTAGAGGTCTATTATAAAAGGTTAGTTAATAGTATTAAAATAAATTAAAATAATATACTATATAATTATAATAGTCTTAATAGCTTCTTAGATACTATTATAGAAAGCTATTTCCTAATTACTATCTAGCTAACTATCGCAAGCCTTCTCTATAAAAAGATATAGAAGATTTAGAAATAGAGGAGCTATCTACTAGTAACTAGAGGTAGTAGTCTTAACAATCTTGAATTTACCCTTATCGCGATTTTCCAACGTAACGACTTGTAATTTATTATCAATAATCTATTATTTAGCTATTTCCTCGACCTTTAGTTTAATAAAGACGTTATAAGGGGTAGATTCAGTAGTCTATAGACGACTCTAATTACCCTAATTGGAAGATTCTAAAGTCAAGGGTAGAGGATTAATAACTATCTAATTAAGTAGAGTACCTACTTAGACCTTTAATAAAATCTAATTAAGATAATAATTACTATAGTATAGTAGTATATTAGTAATATTATTAATTAGATTTATAATTTACTATAATTTATTTATAGATTTTTTATAGTAAATACTAGTTAGTCTATTTTTTAGAGTAGTAACCTTAATATATATATTAGAAAAGGTAGCTATAGTATACTCTATAGTAGATACTAAGTAAGCCTTTACTATATTATACTTTTTTTACTCTAAGTTAAGTTTCTTATCTAATTATAGATATCTTTTCTCTAGTAGATTAGTATAATACTAAAAATCTATAATATAGTCTTATAGAATACTTTAGATAGT